>LPNX011178231.1:284408-488162 GCA_001517045.1 Pseudotsuga menziesii | reverse complement strand
AAACAAGAAAATGACTCATGTCTCTATTTAATAGGGTTATAGTTCTACTATGACTAAAACACTTAAATGAAATGCCACTTGCAAGATCATTGATTTCTAGGAAATTGCCTTCTAAAGAAGAGGATGATGCTGGAATATCTTGTAGGAAAGAATCTATTAGCTCCTCTTTGTTTTCCATATATCTTTTTCCAAGCAAGTTACAGACATCCCCCTGAGAAATATTTTCCCCTGCATGCTATCCATCAAAGACAATGCTAATGTCTTCCGGTTCAGACAAAATTCTTGTTCCCTCCTTCTGCATCATTGTGCACAATGAACTTCCATTGGGAAAAATGTCATCTTGATTCTGCATATAATTTAAGTGATGTAGTTGCAAACTGTTCTCTGGAGCAGCAAGGCACGCAAACAATAATCTACCCAACTCATATATATCATCTGGAGATATTGATTTTCCTGAAGGAACATCTAGTTGATCTGCAAAAAAGGCCGGTTGACCTGGAACCAAAGAATCCTCCACAACTAGGTCTTGCTTGGAGAATATATTGTCCTCATTGTTCGCATCCAAATTGTCACCTGAAACTTGTATAGCAAGTGGAGAAGCATATGCTACTATTAGCAATGTCGAGTCATCCTCATTGGTATGCTCACTCCAATCTTCTTCCTTAAATGGATCCCCATATTGCTCCCCATTTTTGGGACCTGGGCCACTCTTCTCAAATAGTCAGAAAAGTACATAGGAGTCCTGAACAAAATCTGAATGTCTTAGTTCATTGTCTTCAAGCCTATACTCATGCATAACCCAATTGGTCCATTCACCACGAGGAGCACGCCCAATGTAGAATACTAAATTTTTCTTCATACTTACTGTTCGTGTGTTAGATGTAATAGGTCGATCCTTACCAGTGGCTTTCCAGTAACCTTTTCCAATTGCTCGATTTGCACTCTTCGATAAATGTCCCAATGTCTAGAATGTGTGGAACGATGCCACTGTCTACAAATGTTGGCTAATTGAACAGATCAATTCTGCAAATTTAAACCCCTAATACGTTTGCTGGATAAGCCCACCAAAACTTTGTAAAATTTAAGAACAAACAAGATTCTAGACCAAAAAGTAACTCACAAAAATCCAATTGTATTCCACAAAATGTCTACTAAATTCGGTGAACTTTAAAAGGAAAAAATGCATCAAGTGAAATCCTTCAATGAACTCTGTCATATACACCACTGTGTCCCTCGACACAATAAGCAGGAATGTTCAACAAGTGGAAAACCTCGGCCACCCTCTCCTTTCGGAATATTCTTTTTCCCTTTTATCCCACATATTTATCGACCCTGAGTACCAATAATGAAGAAGACAAACTACTCACAGGACCGGGAGGCTTTTTATATGATGCAGAGGGGTGCATATTTGTGCCCATTGCCTGCATTAAGGATGTCACCGCCATAGCTACTGTTGCTTTGGTGATGTACATACACACAACTTCTAGGTAGCCTTTCCTGGGATAAATTGGCTTGGGATAACTTCATCCAGGGGAGCATGATATCTAGTACCCTCATCTTTCCTTGCATATAGCAACTCTTTTCCTTTGAAAACAAACATCCCTCCTTGTTTCAATACATTGCTTCTATATTCTGGGGTTGCAAAAATTGTATAATTCTTCAAAGCTTTACTAGCAGGATTAAAGAATGTCCGACCCAAATCATAGTATAACCCAAGAGCATCATACGCCTTGCGATATGGATCTGCATAAAGAGAGTCCAAGGGGAATGGTATCCTTTCAGCTAGAATGCGAGCTTTCTCCGGAGTGCCTACACCAATTGCTATTAGCTTCACTCCAGTTGAGTCAAACTTTGGATTCACATATTTCAATGTTGAAGCAAACTCCCAACAGCATGGACATCCAAAATGCCTAAGGAGAGCCACCGCATCCATTCCATTGCTTTGGTCCCAGAGGTCTTTGAACTGCACAGGCTCTCCACTGGCAGTAAAAATGTTGATGGAGGAAATCAGGTCGGCTTCATTATAAGATGTAGAAGTAGAGGTGGCCCTGGAGATTACGTTGCTCCTTCTCTTATCCTTCAATGCAATACTCCCCACATTCTCAATTCTCTCAGATCGAATGAAGGACGATGGTTCAATAATACCGGTAATCAATATCATATGCCCATATTTTAGAATTTTCTTGTCTATAAGGCAGACAAATCGCATGTAATAATTCAAATGTCGCCTCCACAGGTGATCCCGAAAATGAGCTATGATCATATTCAACCACTAGTCTTCATCCATTGGAACTTATGGAACATCTGACCTATCTTCTTCTATTGTTTTGTTAATAACAGAAACTAGAGAAATAGTAGAAATGAGAATGTTGCCTTCTTTCTCGCCTCGATTTCAGCTATTCCGCAATTCTCTCAGGATTTCAGGGGTCACCAAGTAATGCTTCAGATGTTGAACCAAGTTTTCCAAATCATCCTTCTGCTACTTTGTCAATTCATTCTTGTATCTCTGGACAAATGTGAGAAGAGATTGGTGAACATACATCATCAATTTGGCCTTTCGGTAATCACCAAATCTCGAACACACATGAATTAAACACCTGGGCGATCTCTTCCATACCTCTGAATTGAAGTATATTCTTACTATAAATTTTGTCATTTTCACAAATTCTTGGACAGAGCATAAGCATTTGAATTTAACCTGTGGGATCAATTGACGGCCACCTTAAATGAAACCATTCTGTGTGCTGCCAGAAACTTATAACTTTTGTTGGAGCATATCTAATGACAACATCTGGATTTGTCTAGAGATGGCATGCTCCCTATGAGCTGCCAAGAATAAGTAGACCAAGTGCCTTTCCATTTCATTGGGATGGAGTCTTCATCACAAATCTCTACTACTTAAACAACTTGAAAACACACTACTGGCTGAATCTTAAAACTACTTTGTAAATTAAAATAATCCTCTCACAACAATCTGATCACACTATACAAACTGAAGGAAATGCTTAAAGCATCAAGCTTATTTATCCACACTATCTACACTAACCAAAACTACAACTTTGGTCAAGTAAAATCATGCTTCCAGTGAAGCCATACAAGTATCTGAATACTTGATGAAAATCTTGATCTGTGTATTAGAAAAATGAAGAAAGCAACAACAATCAACGTTTGTCTGTAATTTTGATTTTCAGACTCATCATAAAATGAATACTGAAACCTTGAATCGATAAATTCCTTGATATAGTCAGCTACCGGGTCATACCACTTTCTCAGTTTTGGATCATCAAACTTGCCTTTATTCTCAATCTTGATATCAAAAGACAGCTGAAAAGGGCTTTGAAACGACAAACTATGTATCTTGACCTCTAAAGCTTCAATCTCTTTCTCAATATATGCAGCAAATTCTTTTAAAAATATGACTTTAGATTCTGAGTTACATGAGCTTGACTTTAAATAAGAAGACAAAATGGAAGAAAAATTCTCATCTATTTCCTCATCAGTGCTCATATCACTCCATTCCCTGAAATTTTTAATGGAAAGAGAATCTGCCCTAAACTCTTCCTTCTCCATCCATGTCTTTAGAAATATAATCCAAAAATCTGTTATTGATCTAATTGACCCAACAAACAAATCTTCAACCCAACTTTTACACTTTCCTTGTAATGAATCATAGAATAATCTAATGAAGACATCTTCATGTTTAACTCTTAGTAACTCTGTAAAGTCATGAAAATTAGATAGGTGTTTCACAGCTAAACTCAGATCTTCTCCATTGAATTTAGGACCATTTCTCAACAAATATTCATTTGAAGGAAGAAGATTCGGAAAACCGGGAAGTTCTGCAAAATATAGACATGCATACCTTGAAACAATAGAAGCCAGATCAAAAGTCCTCATTAGTCCAATGAAATCATCAATGAATATTTGAAATATGGATCCGCAGAAGTTGGAGTCGCCAGGTGAATAATTTGCAGCAACTATGTCACCAACCCTCGTTCACCATCAAAGGCTGGATATATTTGTTGTCATTATTCCCGGGGAAAATATCTTCACTCCTTCGTCCTCGGCAATGGCGCCAGAAGATGTTATCACTAAAGTTTAACCCCGACTGCTAGGGTCAAGCTTAGAGAAATCTTGAATTTTGGTTTAATGGGGGATTGAATTGATAGAGTGTTGGAGGTATAATAGTAAAGAGATCAAGCTAGGTTTGAAAGCCAATATTGAACAACAGTATATATATCACAATCAAGACTGATAAGACAAAGCTACAAGTATGAATTTATAAAAAAAATGAACCATGTTCTCCATATAGTACTTAAGGATAACTTCACATTAATTGTGAGAATCTAACAATGGATTTTAATTGACCATACACAAGATAAATCACAACACATGAAATTCAATTATTGAAACAGAAAGGCGGCTCATATGAACATAATCATTTCAAAGCAGCTAACAAAAATAGAGTGTATACATGTTCCTGCCACTCCAATATCAGAATGTTCAAATTACTGCCAATACAATCTCAGCCCTTGGCTGGAACTTTCTTGCCTCCTCCCTCCTTTATTTTTATAATGAAATATATATATAAGATAGAAAAGCTAACCTCTTTAGCATTTTTTGGATCTAGTCTAATGAGTTTTTTCCAAGTTTGGTTAATCAAACAATAAAATGACTCATGTCTCTATTTAATAGGGTTATAGTTCTACTATGACTAAAACACTTAAATGAAATGCCACTTGCAAGATCATTGATTTCTAGGAAATCACCTTCTAAAGAAGAGGATGATGCTGGAATATCTTGTAGGAAATAATCTATTATCTCCTCTTTGTTTTACATATATATTTTTCCAAGCAAGTTAAAGAAATCACCCTGAGAAATATTTTCCCCTACATGCTATCCATCAAAGAGAATGCTAATGTCTTTCGATTCAGACAAAATTCTTGTTCCCTCCTTCTGCATCATTATGCACATTGAACTTCCATTGGGAAAAATGTCATCTTGATTCTGCATATAATTTAAGTGATGAAGTTGCGAACTTTTCTCTAGAGCAGCAAGGCATGCAAACAATAATCTACCCAGCTCATCATTATCATCTGGATATATTGAGTTTCCTGAAGGAACGTCTAGTTGATCTGCAAAAAGGCCGGTTGACCTAGAACAAAATAATTCTCCACAACCGGGTCTTGCTTGGAGAATATATTATCCTCATTGTCCGCATCCAAATTGTCACCTAAAACTTGTATAGAAAGTGGAGAAGCATCTGTTACTGTTCGAGCCATCCTCATTGGTATTCTCACTCCAATCTTCTTCTCTAAATGGAGCCCCATATTGCTCCCCATTTTTGGGACCTGGGCCACGCTTCTCAAATAGTAGGCAAAGTACATAGGAGTCCTGAACAACATCTGAATGTCTCAGTTTATTGTCTTCAAGCCTATACTCATGCATAACCCAATTGGTCCATTCACCACGAGGAGCACGCCCAGTGTAGAATACTAAAGTTTTATTCATACCTACTTTTCATGTGTTAGATGTAATAGGTCGATCCTTACCAGTGGCTTTCTAGTAACCTTTTCCAGTTGCTCGATTTGCACCCTTCGATAAATGTCCCAATGTCTAGAATCTATGGAACCATGCCACTGTCTGCAAATGTTGGCTAATTAAATAGATCAATTCTGAAAATTTAAACCCCTGATACATTTGCTGGATAAGCCCACCAAAACTTTGCAAAATTTAAGAAAAAACAAGATTATAGCCCAAAAAGTAACTCCTCACAAAAATCCAATAGTATTCCATAGAATGTCTACTGAATTCAGTGAAATTTAAAAGGAAAAAATGAATCAAGTGAAATCCTTTAATGAACTCTGTCGTATAGACCACTATGTCCCTCAACACAATAAGCAGCAATGTTCAATAAGTGGAAAACCTCTGCCACCCTCTCTTTTCAGAATATTCTTCTGCCCTTTGATCCCACATATTTATCGGCCCCGAGTACTAATAACTAAGAAGACAGACTACTCATAGGACCGGGAGGATTTCTATATGATGTAGAGGGGTGCAAATTTGTGCTCATTGCGTGCATTAAGGATGCCATAGCCATAGATGATGCTGCTCAGGTGATGTACGCACACACGGCTTCTAGGTAGCCTTTCCTGGGATAAAGTGGCTTGGGAGAACTTCATCCAGGGGAGCATGATATCCAGTACCCTCGTCTTTCCTTGCATACAATAGCTCTTTGCCTTTGAAAACAAACATCCCTCCCTATTGCAATACACTGCTTCTATCTTCTGGGGTTGCAGAAATTGTGTAATTCTTCAAAGCTTTACTGGCAGGATTAAAGAATGTCCGACCCAAACCATAGTATAACCCAAGAGCATCACACGCCTTGCGATCTAGATCTACATAAAGAGAGTGCAAGGGGAATGGTAGCCTTTCATCTAGAATGCAGGCTTTCTCAGGAGTGCCTACACCAATTTCTATTAGCTTCACTCCTGCTGAGTCAAACTTTGGCTTCACATATTTCAATGTTGAAGCAAACTCCCAACAGCATGGACACCCAAAATCCCTAAGAAGAGGCACCACATACATTCCATTGTTTTTCTCCCAAAGGTCTTTGAACTGCATAGGCTCTCCACTAGCAGTAAAAATGTTGATGGAGGAAATCAGGTCGGCTTCATTATAATATGTAGAATTAGAGGTGGCCCTAGAGATTATGCTGCTCCTTCTCTTATCCTTCAATGCAATACTCCCCACATTCTCAATTCTCTCAGATCGAATGAAGGATGATGGTTCAATAATACTGGTAATCAATATCATATTCCCATATTTTAGAATTTTCTTGTCTATAAGGTAGACAAATTGCATGTAATAATTCAAAATGTCGCCTCCATAGGTGATCCCGAAAATGAGCTATGATCATATTCGGCCACTAGTCTTCATCCATTGGAACTTCTGGAAGATCCCACCTATCTTCTTCTATTGTTTTGTTAATAAAAAAAACTGGAGAAATAGTAGAAATGAGAATGTCACCTTATTTCTCGCCTCAATTTCGGCTATTCCTCAATTCTCTAAGGATTTCAGGGGTCACCAAGTAATGCTTCAAATGTCGAACCAAGTTTTCCATATCATCCTTTTGCTACTTTGTCAATTCATTTGTGTATCTCTGGACAAATGTGAGAACAAATTGGTGAACAGACATCATCCTTTTGGCCTTTGGTAATCACCAAATCTTGAACACACATTAATTAAACACCTGGGCGATCTCTTCCATACCTCTGAATTGAAGTATATTCTTACGGGCAATTTTGTCATTTTCACAAATTCTTGGATAGAGCATAAGCATTTGAATTTAACCTGTGGGATCAATTGAGGGCCACCTTAGATGAAACCATTCTATGTGCTGCCAAAAACTTATAAATTTTGTTGGAGCATATCTGATGACAACAATCTCCATCTCATCTTTCCATTCAAAGAAATTAAATGGAGTCAAGATGATCTTCTGATATTGGTCCATAGCTCAGAAATTGTGCCCTTCAGTTAACAGAATATACTCCTAGTCAAGATGTCAAACTTGCAATAGCAATATGGAAGGAGATAAATAGATCTACAAAGGCTCTGATACCATGTGGAAATTGAACCCAAGTGATAGAACAATTACACTCACAAAATTGCTAATCAAACATGCAAAATTAACATAAAAGGAGACTGAAATTGGAGCATAACACTAATCTGTATTGAATAAGTGTACAATAGCCAACCCTGTGAACTAATAGGATTCTGCAATATATAATTACATGAGACATTTAGATGCATAAGGATTCCATTTGAAATAGTCAAAAAATAGGCTTACTAAATCTAGTCAAATCCCCCATAGGTGCATAAAGCAATTTCCAAATCCACTAGGATGCTCACGAATTGGAAAAGTCAAGTAGGAAAGATAATAAGGGATGGAAAGAAAAATCATACATGCTTTTATTATGAGAAAAGGATGGAGGATGATGTGGGAAAAAACAAGTGAACTACACCTAGTCTTGCTTTCCCTTTTGCCTTAATTCTCAATAAAACATGCATCTTTACAGAAAAAGCAGATATGCGCTTTGGAGGATCTGGAATAAAGAAGACATGCTAAATATGGTTTCCAGGAGGTTTCCCAAGCACTCCATGACTCAGTTTTAGCAAGTGTTGACTTCTATGACATGTAGAAGGCAACTGACATAGAGTGGAATATAAGAGACTAGGTAAATAAGACAACAATGATTTAATTAATGTCTAAGGTAGGTAACTATGGGTTGATTATTCTAACATGAATGTTAATATTCCTGGTGGAAATAATGCATCCTGGAACACAAATGCCAATTGGAATTATCCTTCACCGACGGGAGGTGTTATAGCTGATTTTACCACACTTTGTCTATCACACTTTTATGGCCTTCCATGTCCCTATGCAGACTATTTGGACCCCCCTTGCTCGAATTATACTTTGGTGATCTGAGAAATTCCCTAAAAAACACATGTTTATTTTTCGTATGCATATTTTAGCTTAAAATACAGCTATACATGCATCTTGATCCACTGTAGCCCACATACATCAGGAAATATGCATAAAAACAAAAACATTTGGAGTTTTCCTCAATGAGCCTTGAATAACTTGACTCTTTTCCTTCCATATTCCTGGAAACTCTCCAACTCGACCCTTCATTTCCTATTGAAGGGATATATATTGAGCCTCTTGGATGCATCAGAGGAGGAGAACATTTGAGAGAAAGGAAACTATTGTTCATTGTTGCCTCATTCATACATGCTTGAGTTTGCATCCCTTTGTCCTTTTGAGCATAAATTGTTGCTTCCATTTCTTTGTAATCTTGCCATTGAGATGGAGGATTGAAGTGGTGGAGGCCCAGGTGGAGGAATCGATTTCTCCATTTTGACGAGGCACCGACAGAGTTTGTCACTGTTATATATGTTCATTATTAATAGAAACACATATTTCTCGTCCACTACATGTGTATGACTACGAATATTCTTATCCATGGATGTAGTTTTATTTAATTATATATGTTGGGTTTATATATGCTAGAGTAGGACTAACACTTAACATATATCATGCTTTTTTGGTTCATTGTGGTTGAGGATGAATTGTAGGTGCAAGCGTGGTTGAAAATATCAATGGGGATCTACTACAACTGTCCAGAATAAGATATGTTTTGTATCCCTTAGTGTTAGCAGCATTTATCTCTCTTGCATATTGAAATGGATTGATTTCTGGTGTCATTCAGTCTATTGTGGTCTACCCCAAGCCATAGGAAATTTCTCTCTGTAACATAATTGGTGACTCCATTAGGGAGGTTCCTTGTTTTTCTTTATGGTTTGGGTGCACAATGTGCTTGAATTGCTCTCTATTTCTCTATGTTTCTGTGTCGGGTCTAGAAGTATGTTAACCCATTAGTGTCCTATTGAAGTAATTTAAGTCTTAGCTTATAATTTTACCCCCTTTATCTTATTGTATGTGGGTTTTTTCTTTGCAATCATGTATACACGCGGGTTTTCCTTAAACAGTTGTGTATACACACGGTTTTCCTATGAAAATTAGTATATTCCCCTCTTTTGAGTGTGAGTTTGATGTTTGAGAGATGTTGGGTGGGTTTTGAATGTTGCTGAGTCTTCTTGGATTCTTTTGAGGTCTGTGTACTACCTATGTTTCTGACCAGAGACCTTTTTTATTTTATTTTTAGGTAAAGATTGTTCTTGTCATCCTTATCCCTTTATGTTTTGATATCAGTACATTAGACCTTTTTATCTCCGTGTCTTCCTTGGATTGTGTTTGATACTTGTTGTAAGTTCTGGGAGTTACAGAGTCTTTTTTATTGCATTTACATATCATTTATTACAAAAATAAAAAAAATATTTTACCTTTTGCATGTTTTTGTATGGAATTATTGCTTGCATTAGGTTTTTCTTACTTGTATAGTTATTAGGATTTCATATAGTAATGGTTGCATTGAAATTTGAAGGAAAATTTATGCATTTCATATAGTGGAATACCCTTTTTTCATTCAACATGAATTGCACTTGGCATCATTTGTTAGGTGTGCATATTTACTTTATTGCTGAGTCATAACATCACTAGTTGCATGACCATTTCCTTTGAGTAATCACTAGGTGTCTGTCTAGGTGAGAGAGTGAAATAATTGGTATAATTAGTGTTCTCAGGAGTCTCCTCTTACATAAAAGTTAAGAATGATTCTATGTACACATTTATCATGGGGATATCCCCTTGCCACTCTCTGTGCAGCGTCGGATATACTTACAGGACCTTATTCATATCTGGGTGATGTTGAGGTACTTTTGGTGATTTTGAGCTTTGGGATTTGTTACCCTACCCATATGGTAGATCCCACTTGCGACTATCCTCTTGAGAATTGGTTATATTGGGATGACCTTATTTTCCTTACCTAGGTATCGTAGGGGGTACTTGCAGAGGTTATTCTGTGAGTGTCCTGTCCAGACAGGCCCTTGGACAGCATAGTCGCTTTATGCGCTGAATATGAGGTCCACTATAATTGGTTTCACACCTCCTCTTGTAGTGTATGGTATTTTTAGGCCTCTCCTAGGTGATACATACCTACTACATTTGGTAGCTCATTTATCCTCCCCTTGGCTTGCTTGCACTTGGATTATATTTTCTTAGGAGTGTTCTCTTTGTGTGCCATATTTATTTAGGGTTCATTATTGGTTGAGTATTTTTACTTTTGTGGAGTCATCATGGAGCGAGGTCCGACACCCCACTGTTATCGTCATCTAGCATGGATTTATCCTTTTGGTTCTACTACTCCTAAAAAGAGGAATAGATATTATAGGAATAGCCATACACACATTGATTCACACATCGACATCATCATGAGTCATACATATGAGACCCCGGAGGTCCCTCCTTATCCATCCTATAGAATGGGGAATGTGACATTTAGTAGACCTGAGACTCTGGTTGGAACCGATCCTCTTGGGGGAGGTGCTTCTTTCAATTCACACCCCATATGTCAGATTTTACAGCTGCCTATGGGAGGTATTTCTCATGTTGGTTGAGTGGTGAGACTCATAATGATCCCTCTAGCTTTGGGACTTTTATATTTGGGATCCCATATTTGACCAATAGTTTTCCGTCATCTGTCGTCGATCCTGGTGTTGGTTCTAGTGGTGTTCCTTGGGGAACTACCATCCCTTCCCATGTTGATTAGTTTGTTAGTGGTCATATTACACCCTTCGTACCCTTTGTGGGAGGATTTCCATACCCCTCATCCAAGAATTATACTGGGATACCTTCTCACAGAGGTGACCCTAGACATGTGAACATTGGAGGCACATCATATATTATGTCATATGTTCCATTGTCTTCTAAACCTATTCCTTTGAATGCGTTTCTCATGACACACCCTCCTTACAACCTACATGGTTCTTCGAAACAAAGCATTTCCTCTAGCCATGTTGTCCCCTCATTTGTCGGTCATGCTATGTCGAGAGGTTATGTAGCTCCTTATGTGTCCGGGCGATAACCCTTGTATCATTCTTATAATTATGGCTATGTAGCACCCCAGTCTTAAGGTGTTCTGTAATACCCCCGGTTTTGACCCCATTTGCATTAGAATATACATGATGTATATATTGTAATTAATTATGGTATGGAGCTAAAGGAAAAATCCCCACCATCGATTTGGTTGTGTTATGTTTCGGAAATGGGGGATCGTTGCCGATGGTATATCGTGCTAACTGGCACATTATAGTTTGGCATCATGTAAATATGCACATTAATTAAAATGAACCTATAGCCAGTTATGACGGTGCAACGTTAATGAAAAGGGCTTGATTTTCCTAAGGATAACGGGGGGGATGTTAAACCTTGGACCTATGGGGAAATCCATGTGTTAGCCACCCATTTAAAATTTTGTTGTCTGTTAGTTGGGAGCAATTATTGCTGAGATGTAGTGGCGGGTGTGGCAGTCCTGTCAGTCCTTGCCCATGTGCCCACTCCACTAGTGGACTCTTCCTCTTCACGTTGCTTGGATAGAGGGGCAACATTCCATTCTCTCCACTCTTCGACTCACGGTTTCCTCTTGCTCATCTCATGCAGGCAGTTGAAGGGTCTGCTCTTGAATTTTGGCTGATTGTAGTCTGTGCAAGTTTTTCCCTTTCATGGAGGGAGTATTGTTTTAACTCACGTGCAGGTCGGGGGTGTGCTCTCCTGCAGCGAGCTTGAAGAGTGGCCTGAGGGGCACGATTTCGGTAGTGTAAGTTTTCCCCTGCCGATTTGTGGTCTGCATATGTGTTTTCCCCTATCAATGCTGCCGTTGTTTCATTATGAGATTGGGGCTATTGTTCTTCCCTTGGTTTTGGGTTGTTGTTTGTGCAAGCATCTTTTGGGTTGCTGCCGATTTGTTTTGACCACGCTAGGGCCAATAAAAACTCTGAATCACCTTGTTTGGCTTGAGGCGTTCACCATCTTTGGGTTCTCACCCTGTTTCCTTTGGGTTTCTTCACAGAGCTGTGAACCGATTTTTTTACTGCGGGTATGCAGTGGTTGGTCTTCAGACTATGTGGAGTGGGATTGAAGGCTAGGTACGCTTTAGAAACCTGGGTTTGGGAGCCATAGAGAAAGAGTTAGATGGCTGGATTTCTTCTCCACAACCCCGGAAGAGCACTGGCAAGAGAAGTCAGGGCTTGAGGGACTGTGAAGCAGAGAAGAGACTGATTCCTTGTGTCGGGTGTGCGTCGGTGTCTTAAAAGTCAGGCTATCTTTGGTGTAGGAATCCTTATATTTTCCATGAGTGCACCAGTTTAGCATTCAGCCTTTCCTAGATCCTCGATGGCCTGATAAACCCAACTGTGTTGACTTGGCTGTATTGTGTATCCTTGGCTATGTGTAAGCCTTCTTAGTTCCTTATTCCTTGGGGAATCATGCCCAGCTCGGGGGTGGCAGTGTTGCTTAGAGAATTATGAGTACGTTGGCCTATGGTTGGGTGGAACATTGCAGCGACATAGCTAGTTGTGGGATGAGTTCTTACAAGATGAGTATTCTTGTCCATTTTGCTTCTACAATTACATTTACTATTTCATGAATCATGATGAACATGTTGATGCTTGAATGTATATGTCTGGTTCCGCTGTATGTTGAGTAATTATGCATCCTTGCATGTTTTATGTTTCAAGCATTTTATTTCAGCATTATATGCATGTTCTTGTTCATGGGGCTAGTTGCTCAGACGTTTGATGGTTCGGTAGCATCCTCTTCACCGGTCAGAGGGTCGGGGACGTTACAGTGTGGTATCAAAGCCAAGGTTGTAGTATGGGCCTGAATGGGCCATGAAGATGCAATGATAGAGCCATCATTGCAGTATTTGGGATTCATAGGGCCATGAAAGATCATCTAGCAGAGGCAGGTTGATTTTTGCCTAGCAGAGATCCAAAATTATGATAGAAAATTTTCTGGAAAAATTATGTTGAAAAATTTCTAAGTGACAAATCGTCGACGCATCGGAAGACTTAGTGGGAAGCCCTTCCGATGCAATGGATGGATTAGTATAACGACCATCCAAAAGAGGCCGTTGGCGATTAGTGGAGTTTAGTTGTTTGGATCAGTGACAATTATCTGATCATGCAGCCGACGCGGAGTCTGGAGGAAAAATCTTCTCAGTGTTGAAAATTTTGGAATTCGACGAAGTTTAGAAGTCCTCAACGATCGGTGGAAGAAAGAAGATGCAGACACCGATACGTCGGCTCCGTATAGCTAAATATCTCCGAAATGATGACAATAATTAGTTGTTCGGATCGTTGATAATTAGGTGATGGAAACGTCGATACGTTGGCAGGAAAAAGGTGAAGGTGCCAAGGAGAAAGGAAGAATTTTCACCAAAAATTAGACGTTGAAAGCACCGATGATACGTCGACGAAGGATAGAGGACGTGAGCGCCAAAAAGTTGAAGGAAAATACAAGATGCTATTTTGTGAAGCCATCGATAGTGGTGGTGGAAAGAAGGATAAAAATAAAATCTTCTCGGAAAAAAAAAATTTCTAAGTCATGAAATCATCAGCGATCAGCGATGATTAGAGGATTGAATCACTGATGATTAGCCGATGAGGTCGCTGAAACATCATTGTCGTCGGAAAAATTTAGTTCTTTGAGGAGCCGATGCAAAGAAGGAAATTTTCTGAAATTTCTAAGTGATGGAATCATTGACAAAATTTAGACGATGGAAGCGCCGAAACAACGGCTTCATATGGCTAGGAATCACCGAAACAAAGGTGGAAATTAGATGAACGGATCAACAAAAATTAGGTGATGGGTTCATCGAAACGTCATTGCCATCAATGAAGTTTATATGATTGGAGCACTGATCGATGGAAGGTAGTTGACGGTACGATCGAAACATCGGCTCACCTAGTTGGGACCATCAGCGAAATTTAGAGGATGGAGCCACCGATGCGGCGGATGATGTCGGAAGAAATTAGTCGTTTTGGTTCCCGATGAACATCAAAAATATTTAGTTGTCCATGCGTTCACCCTTTATGCCATGTGGACTAGCACTCCGAAAATTAGAAGGTCAAACCACCGACACTTAATATCTAGAGCTCTGATCCGTCGATGGATTTGTGGACCGCAGACACCACAGTGGATCTGTTGACCGTCATTGCGGAAGACTTTGAGACTATCCATCCGATGAATAATGATTTTGATCACTGCTAATTTTTCCTAGTTCATTTCATCGCTGATGCCACAGGGGTTGACTGTTCTGACCACTGACAGGGCTAGGGCTGCAGAAGCCACAGGGAGTTTGCTACCCACCGTTGCGGCTACCTAAGGGACTGTTCCCCCGATGCACAGTGCATCTGATTGTCGATATGCAACAAACCTTGGCCTCATCGATAAATGGTTCGAAAGGCTCACATCGGAAAACTAGAGTCGATGGAATGGCCGATACGGTGGAAAATTATTGTTGATAGGGCCACTGATGAGCACCGGAGAAATTTGTTGCTTAGATCTCCGAAGTGTCGAAATTTTAGATGGGATGAAACCCGATCTGAAAAAGGAAATTTTGAGTTTTTCATAGTGGATTTTTCAGCGATTTCAGTGGTTTCAATGAAATTCTTAGTAGGATTTCAGGGCTGAAAGTGAGAAGAAATTCTAGAAGGATGAAGTTAGCATTTCAGACCAAAATATAGTTGTGTGTTTTGCCTAAATTTATTAAAACTCATCATTTTAGAAGTGGTGTGGTTTTCACACCCGGGGTCAGAATGAAGCATGGGGATAGGCGTTGGAAAGATTATCCAGTAGGGGACAAGGAGGAATCACCTAAGTTTGAATGCAGAGATGTAAAGTACTAGTGATTGTTTGAAAAGGAAATGTGTTGCTGTCAATATGAACAAATCTGGGAAGTGCATGCCTAGAGGTAGCAAGACCATGAAGTCAAACCAACTGTTGTGTGGAAGAGGAGTTCCATGCAAAGATGAGGGACTTGAAAAGTAAAATTTCCTTAAACCTTGTCTTGCTAATTATAATTACATTTTATAAGTTTTGTACATGAAATGTATGAGGATATGCCTTACATGCATAGGATATTACATGTTGGTAAGAGTAGTGAGAATTATACATTTATAATGAACCACTAATGGTAATTATTACATTGGTGTTGGCATTAGTGGGAAAACCAATGACAACATAAACATGGATGAATATGTTCCTGATGTTGACGAATGTGACCAGAAACCCTATGGAGAAAGGGATAAGGCAACAAGTCTAGAATCAAAAGTTGGTAAGAGAATTCTGCAATCTCCTGCAAGAGACCAACCAAACTGGTAATGTCAAGGGTGTAAGTAGGATCCATGCAGGTAATGGTTTAATTATGACAATTTCATGGAGTGGTAAAAGCAATAGGTTTGATACCATGTGGTTATTTAAAATTTATACTACATCCATATAGAAAGGTAGCATGCCTGTATATGCTGTTATGAGCCTAGTAGCCCAAAGAAAGTAAGTACTGATGGTATTGATTATAGTAATGCATCCTATATGAAGTAGTCATGGTTAGGCCATGCATGGTATGTTTGAATGCATAGTATTCCTGAATCAATACAAGGTAGCATTGAGTGGATATGCATTAAAATATTTCATAAATCTTGTGGTTATGCATTGAATAGATGCATATGAAAAGCATGAGTAAATGTTGTAGATATGCATACATAAGTATGGGTGCAAATGTTGTGATGCATTGCATGAATGCATCGAGATAGTGCATGTGTTATTATGAATAACTAACGGCTAAAATGGTGAATTGACGACAATTCTGGAACCATTACAAGAGCTGTTATGGATGCAGGATAGTAAGTGCATGAATAGGATAGTCATGATTGATTAGCTACTGGAAATTCTCTATGGAAGGGCAAGGTGGTACAAATGATGCTCTTGTGAAGTAAGGAGTATCTAAACATTTCATTTAGATTGCATAAATGATGTGACCATACCTTGAAATTTTAGTATGATAATGAATCGCGTGAAGTAAAACGAGTTTTGGTAATACTGATGTGATTAACAGCTGAAAGTACTTGAATTCTATAATTCTGAAAATGCTTCAGTGATTGTTGCAACAATGAAAAAAAAAGTTATACGCATCAAGACTTACCAAGTGTTTGGCTGATTGAAGTTCGGATTTCAGGTAGATTGTTTGGGGCATGGCAAAGTGGGTAAGACCATGACAAAGACTAGAATATACCATGTGAAAGAGCCAAACCTCATGAGACTCTCATCGTTTTGAAAATAGTCTGTATGCAGAATGAGTTGTCAATTTGAATTTGTAAATTTCAGATTTGAGAAATTGCTGACAACTACTAATCACTATTGGCTTGCATAGAATTGTGTCAGGAGGATGGGTTGTAAGTGGATGTTCATGTGATGCTAGTAAGCATAAAATTATAATGGGAATAGTGGTGCTGCTTACAGGAGACCAACAAATGAGGATCACCTCATTGCTAAGCAAATCAATTTCTGTAGTAGACAGAGTTGCAAATTCCTATTGAATTTAATTACTAATGTCATTGCTTGGTTATGGAACAATCAATTTGGATTGTATTATCAGATAATGATTGACTATTTGGCTACTTGATGAATGTTCCAGGGGCACACATTGCAGGAAGACCATGTGTGATGGCCTAAAGGACCCAAAATTTATGGGGAGGTTCTCCCCTATCTTGGAAATGGGCTTCGGGTGAAACTCCATTGGACATTTTGGAAATGTCTCATCTGCACTACATGTTTGGAAAGCAACATGAGTGAGATGGTATAGATTATGTTGGTAAGACATCTGTGGATATGAAATGTAAAAAGGAGTTGGGATGGCAAACTGAGGGACTGTCAACTCAGAGAAGGGAGCCCCCATTCCTCCTTAATGAAGGAATACTGCCTCAACAAATGGATAAGTGTTATGTGACCTTAGCTAAGAATATGCATGTCAAATTGTTAAATTCAATATGCAGAGCATGTTTTGATTTTATTTCCATTATGGCAGATTGCTTGAGTATGAGTAGGGCCTACATGGCACACATCGAAAAGGGGTGCACACTTTCTTGATGTCGGATCATGAAATGGTTTTCAATATTGATTACACCCTAGGGAGTGGACGAACTCCTGGTGTCTCAATACTTGATAGTGAATGATATGAAATACAATTACAGTTTTAGAGCAATAACGCTGATGAGTTTGCTTATATTGCTTATGTTGTCGGGCTAAACAGATGCAGTTGGGTGTTGCACACTAAAGAGAAAAGGGTAAACGAGAGATTTTGGGAATGTTACAATGTTGGATTGACTACCTGTAGTTTGATAAACCCAATTGTTAGTTGGCTTGGCCAAGTAGCTTGATAAACCAAGTAGTGTATTGGCTTGATTTCCTGCAGCCTGATAAACCCAATTGTGTATTGGCTTGGATGAACAGTCTGATAAACCCAACTGTAGGTTGGCTTGACTGTGCTTGATATGTATAAAAGGGTATTGTTGATATAATTGCATGGTTGATATAAGTGCATTGATTCATATAAGTGTATTGTTGATATAAGTGTGTTTTTGATATAAGTGCATGGCCTGATAAACCCAACAGTGTTGGCTTGGCTGATTTGTTCCTTCCCAGTTGGCGTGAAGGTGTACTGGCTGGACATTAATTATTTGATGTTGAGGAGCACCCTGTGTGCTGACCTAACATCCAAGTCCATAGGCAATCCCAAGGCTTGCAAAGCGAAGCAGGATCTTGTGTACCAAAGAGGAAATGCACAATACAGATAAGTATTGGATTATTTTGCAATTTCTTGGTTATGAATATACATGTGTATATGATTTGGTTATGATGTCTTAAGCTATTGTTTAAGAGATAAAAACCATAGAGAATAAGCCAAACATATGAATCTATTCAATGTTTGAATATAGGTATCGCTGGGATCGAGGACCATGAAGGCATCCTAGGGGTGCATGTGGACATGTGACTATCCTGAAGAGCTCAAAATGAGAAGTAATGAAAAAGGTGCTAGTGAGATTGTGAAGGTCCTAATAGCCGAGACAAACCATGTGGGGAGGATCCATGGTTGAGAGGTCTGAAAAATACCGGAGACACTAAGTGTCATGATCAAGAGGGACTGGTCCAGCATTCACGGTGAAGTGAAAGAGGCTGAGAACATGAAAACCATAGTGGTGGTGTGGATTCCAGGATGAAACAAGACAAAGAGGGGAAAAAATATTGCTTCTCTCTCTTTCCTTTTTGATTATATATATATATACTTATGCATTGTGAAAACAAAAGGTTGTTCAATGCATGCATGACTGAAAATAGAATGTGTGTATTTGCTTAAAGTAAATTGTGAATGATGGAATAGTTAATTCCCTACCCAAGAATGGACATGAATGAGCTCATGTGCCTGTTGGGAAGGCATGAAAAATATGAAAGTCTCCTTGATGAGACTTGGGCTGTCATGCCAACTGGGAAATTAATTGACTGATTTTAATGCCTATATTATGCTTGGTCTAACAGAATTTCAATGATGCATTCACAGGTGAGAAAAGTGAAATCCAGTAGTCCACATTTATCATGACAGTAGACCAAAAGCTGTTGGGCTTGGCTGGAAGTCTTCTTCAAACAATTTCCAAGACCCAAGAGAATATTGGAGAGACTCTCAAGATACAGAAAAGGAAGAATGAGATGAACCACTAGATTTTGCAAGACTCTATTTGTTTGCAAAAGGAGGTAAAAATCCTTCTGGGAGCAGTCCATAAAGGAAAGGAAAGTAGATCAATGATGGGACATTCGTCCAAGTGATCCCTTAAGAAATTTTCTAGGCATGAAGACTCAAAGGAAATTGATTAGGAAAAGATGAAGCAGCCAATGAAATGTTGGAAATGCGGAGGACATCATTACCGTTGGGACTGCCCAACGAGGGAACATAAAGAGGGTAGCAGCCACAAGGTTCCTAGACTTGGGGATGAGCCAAAAGCTGAGAACCAGAAAGAGAATCTCATGGAAGCTGAGGGGCTTGGTCTTGAAAGTTCAAGTAAATAATTGAACGTGGGACAGATCTGCAAAATTTTGAAATTTTGGATGTGCAAATTGTATATGTATTCCTATGTATTGGAACACTAAGGACGGTGTTATTCCAAGGGGGAGGGGATTGTAATACCCTCGGTTTTGACCCCGTTTTCATTAGAAGATACATGATGTATATATTGTAATTAATCGTGGTGTGGATCTAAAGGCAAAATCCCCCCATCGAGTTGGTTGTGTTATGTTTCGACAATGGGGGATCATTGCCGATGGTATATCATGCTAACCGGCATATTATAGTTTGGTATCATGTAAATATGCACATTAATTAAAATGAACCTACAGCCAACTATGACGGTGCAACGTTAATGAAAAGGGCACGATTTTCCTAAGGATAGAGGGGGGGAATGTTAAACCTTGGACCTATGGGGAAAAGCCATGTGTCAGCCACCCATTTAAACTTCTGCTGTCTATTAGTTGGGAGTAGTTATTGCTGAGTATTAGTGGGTGTGGCAAGGATTTCATTCCTTGCCAACGTGCCCACTCCACCAGCAGACTCTTCCTCTTCACATCGCTTGGACAGAGGGGCAACATTCCATTCTCTCCACTCTTCCACTCGCAGTTTCATATTGTTCATCTCACATAGGCAGTTGGAAGGTCTGCTCTTGAATTTTGGATGATTGTAGTCTATGCAAGTTTTCCCCTTTCATGGAGGGAGTATTGTTTTACCTCACATGCAGGTCAGGGGTGTGTTCTCCTGCGGCAAGCTTGAAGAGTGGCCTGAGAGGCATGATTTCAGCAGTGTCATTTTTCCCCTACCGATTTGTGGTCTGCATATGTGTTTTCCCTTGTCAATGATGGGAGTTTGGATTGTCTCCCATTTGTGGACTGTGTAATGCTACCGTTTTTTCATTGTGAGATTGGGGCTGTTGTTCTTCCCTTGGTTTCAGGTTGCTGTGTGTGCAAGTATATTTTGGGTTGCTGCCGAGTTGTTTTGGCCATGCTAGGGCCAAGAAAAACTCTGAATCACCTTGTTTGGCTTGAGTTGCATTCACCATATTTGGGTTGTCACCCTGTTTCCTTTGGTTTTCTTCACAGAGCTGTGAACTGATTGTTTTACTGCGGGTATGCAGTGGTTGGTCTTCAAACTGTGTGGAGTGGGATTGAAGGCTGGATATGCTTGAGAAACCTGGGTTTGGGAGCCACACAGAGAGAGTTAGATGGTTGGATTTCTTCTCCACAACCCCAGAAGAGAACTGGTAAGGGAATTCAGGGCCTGAGGGACTGTGAAGCAGAGAAGGGACTAATTCTTGGTGTTGGGTGTGTGTGGGTGTATTAGAAGTCAGGATAGCTCTAGTGTACGCATCTTTAGCTTTTCCATGAGCATACCAATGTAGCATTCAGCCTTTCCTAGCTCCTTGGCAGCCTGATAAACCCAACTGTGTTGACTTGGCTGTATTGTGTATCCTTGGCTATGTGTAAGCCTTCTTAGTCCCTTATTCCTTGGGGAAACATGCGCAGCTCGGGGGTGGCAATGTTGCTAAGAGAATGATGAGCATGCTGGCCTATGGTTGGGTGGAACAATGCAGTGACGTAGCTGGTTGTGGAATGAGTTCTTACAAGATGAGTATTCTTGTCCATTTTTCTTCTGCAATTACATTTACTATTTCATGAATCATGATGAACATGTTGATGCTTGAATGTATATGTCTGCTTCCGCCGTATGTTGAGTAATTATGTATCCTTTCATGTTTTATGTTTCAAGCATTTTATTTCAGCATTATATGCATGTTCTTGTTCATGGGGCTAATTGCCCAGACGTTTGATGGTTCAGTAGCGTCCTCTTCGCCGGTCAGAGGGTCGGGGACGTTACATGTTCCTAATTATAATATCCCTATGTATCCTTTTATGGGTCAAATAGGAGTAGGTTACTATCTGAATAGACAAGGCCACGGGCTTTACAACAATCAATACTATGTGAATTGGTCTTGTCAAGTAACATGGAACCAAATGGCACAACCTAGGCTCTCTTTCCTAGCTACTTTGAATCTTCTCGATTTATTGAAGTTGACCAACGATATGGTTTCGCATGATACGATGTGGTCGGTTGTTCCTGCTAAGCTTCCTTATTACATTCCAAAATTTGAAGGTAAGAATGATGATGAACCTAGAGAGCATGTTAACACTTTCCACCTATGGTGCTCTTAGAATTATTTGAATCCCGATTCAGTTAACTTGCCCCAATTTCAACGCACCCTCACAGGACATGCAACGAAATGGTATATAGAGTTACATGGGGAACATATTAGACATTTATGATCTAGAGATGACCTTTTTGAACCATTTTCAGCTACTGGTCTGTTACGATGTCGGTATTGAACTCTTGTCGAAATTTCAGCAAGACAAAGCCACACATATTTTTTATCATATGCAAGAGTGGCACAGACAGAAGAGGTTGATTAAGGACAACATTCTGCTCAAGTTTCTATTGGAATGGTTCCTTAATTTGTTATTTCCATATATCGCTAAGTATGTTTCAACATCCGGAGTCATAAATGCAAAACAAGATATTTTCTGATATCAAGAACTAGACTTGATTTACGTTCGATCTGGGATCTTGTATGAGATTATACCTAATGCTTTGTGGTCTAAATTTCATCCTAATTTAAACTTGGGCCACATGCTAATGGCATTGTTGGCTCTGCAAGTACTAAAGTCGTAGACTAGGTTACAAATCAAATGAGGAATTTTTTGATTAATCAGTCAGCGATCGGACAAGATACGTCTTCTTCCAATCCCACCCAAATGGCTGATGTGCTCTTAGTACATATGTCGAACCAAAAGGGTAACCAACAACCTGAACGGAACAAGAAGAAGGGAAGCAATAATCATAGGGGTGGGAATATGAAATAGAATGCTAGTGATGAAAAGAACAGTGGTAATGTTTTGGGGGGGGGGGAAGCAGTCTAAATGTAAGTTTAGGTTCCCTTGCAAGATTTTTGGGGGATATCACCTCACTTACTTGTGCCCTCCTATCGATGAAGCCTCGAAATTCATTGTACAGAGCCCAACTGTGTTAAAAATTCTTTACCGCATAATTAAAAAATGAATTCTAGGAATGTGGACTCTGAAAGTGCTTCTGGTGGGAATCAAAAACCTCTAAACCTAGCCATAGTTCTATCAACATGATGTCGGATACTAATGTCGTGATGTGGGATAAATATTATGGTTCGTCGCAACCCAATGTGGGGAAAGAGACTACACCTCCTAAGGTTCTCTTGCAGAAAGAGAAGCTTGAAGGTATACGTCGCATTCCTAAAGGAGTCCTCAAGCACTTGGGGCACAATCATAATGCTAGAGCTAGCCATTACTATTCTATTGTCAAGGATTTGGGTTAGACTCCTTGTGTGATGTCATATCTCTAAGTCCTTCAGACTTCCCCTTCATAGAGAAAGGCCTTATTAACTTCCCTTAGGATGGTCTATTCTCATCCTTCCACGGTGATTAGATTTGAAACCCATGAATTCTAGCCTCTCTTTCCTTACTATGTGGATTTTATTGTCTATGTGGATTGTATGAACAACATGATCAAACATATGGTAGTTAATTAAGGAACTATTGCTTCTGTGATGTCTCTAACTTGTTAGAAAGGTCTTCGTTCACCCCCCATTGTCAAAATCAAAGACCATGTTGAATTCTTTTGATGTATGTTCTTTTTGGATGCATGGTATTATTACTTCTCTTTAGGTCCCATTAGGAGGGAAGACTTTGTCCATCGAGGTCTAGGTGGTTGATGTGCCCCTTGATTACAATATTTTGTTGGGCCATAAATGGATTTTCAATATGAGAGAGATCATGTCTTCTCTGTTCCGCGTGATTTGCTTCCCTTTTGAAGATAGGATTGTCACAATCGAACAAAATTCATTTGATAATTCTAGCTCATCCTCATCATCAGGATCCACCATCTCGTTTATTGATAATTCTCAATCGACAACTGAGAATATCAGTGTTGGAATGTATTCATGTTTGATGGTATCTTTTAATATTTCTGCACTAATCCTGACTATAGGTTCTGCTCTTGGTAGCAAATCATCATTGTCAAGTTCAGTCCCATTTCACACTATGTATATGGACTACCCTTGGACTCTCTCTTCTCAAAGCACTTCGAATGAAGATCCTAGACCTACCAAGATGGAGATGTCATTGTTTGTGGCAGAGATTTCTTATCTAAATACTCTTGATCCCGTTATAGGCCCTAGTCCTTCCTATTCACAAGGACACTTTTGCATTGCCTCGTTGGGTAGTTTCATCGTCACGTTCACATGATTTATTTAATTAGTTTTTTCCTTCCGGTGAACCGATTGTAGAAGCCATGAATGCCTTGGAATGACCTTGGGAAGATTTGCACAATCATTCTCATTTCCTCCCAGAGCTTGAACAAGTCGAGTGTGATGACTTTGGGGAGACCCTCAGTGAGAAACTTGGTAGTCTCATGGTACCATTAGGAAACCATTGTATATTTTTCACCGACTATCCCTATCAACATTTCTCGGACTCTTGGTAAACTTGAGAATGTTTACATTGGGGAAGATTGTTCTCCCAATGAGATTTAGGGATACACTAAGATATTTAAATAATTTTGTGATGTATTTTCTTGTTCATATGATGATATTCTAGGAATTGACCCTCGGGTTGTCAAACATGAGATGAAAATTTAACCCAACGCTAGGAATGTTTGATAGCAATTACACGTGATGAATCCTTGTAAGGCGCCTTCCATTAAGGAAGAGATATAGATGTTTCTTAAGGATATATTTATCTATCTGGTTCCCTTGAATGAATGGGTATCCAACCCCGTTCCGGTTGATAAGAAGCAAGGAACCATCCAAGTATGCACTGGATTTAGAGACTTTAACAAAGCTTGTCCTTAAGATAAATTTCCCACACCTTTCATTGATCATATTTTGGATGTGTTTTCCAGAAGTGAGGTGTTTTCATTCATGGACATTTTTTTATGATACAATCAAATTCAAATAAAACATGAGGACCAACACAAGACAAATTTCATTTGTCCTTGGTGCACTTTTTCATATCAAAAAATTCCCTTCAGCCTTAAAAACGTCGGAGCTACATTTCAATGGGTGATGACCTTTTCTTTTCATGACCTTAAGAGAAATATTGAATTCTATCTGGATGATGTAGATACTTTCTCTCATTTGAGAGTGGATCATCCATACCATTTGCACTTGGTTTTCAAGAGCTGTCATCATTATCAGATCAGGTTGAATCCTCATAAATGCATCTTTTGCATGAAAGTAGGTTTTTTATTGGGATTCATTGTTTCTAAGGAGGGGATTAGAGTCGATCCTCTTAACATTGAGGAAATACTTTGATCTTCTCCCCCACATGCTATTAGACACCTTCAGAGTTTGCAAGGAATAGCTAACTTCTTATGGAGGTTTGTGGTCAAATTTTCCAATTTGACCAAGGGTTTCATGTTCCTTTTGAAGAAAGACACTCCTTTTATCTAGGATGAGTGAGCCTAGGAGTCTTTCGATCCATTGAAGAAATCCCAAGCATCATCCCCCATGCTTAGTCCGCTTGACTATAGATGTGATTTCTTGTTATACGTGGTATCATATCAAGAGACGATTGGAATGGTTTTGGTTCAAGAGGACAATGAGCTCCAAGAGCATATTATCTACTATCTTATTTGAAACCTTATTGACATCGAACTTCATTACACTCATTTGGGGAAACTAGCCTTAGCTACCATCCATGTGGTTCAATGGTTGAGACATTATATACTCCTTCACCAAACTATGGTTGTGGATCATATCAAACCATTCGAGTTCCTCCTAACTAGATGAATGATAGGGGGGAATATAATAATTGGATTTTAATCTTGAAAGAGTTCAATCTCGAATTTGTTTCAACAAAATTGAATAAATCGTTGGTTTTTACGGAGCTCATATCAAATTTCCCTAGTTTGGACAAAGTTGAAGTTCATGAATATTCTTTTGTTGAAGAGCATATATTCCTTATTTCGAATGTGGACCCATGGTATGGTGAAATTATCGTTTATTTACAGACTTTGAAGGTCCCCCCTCACCTCTCATGGGATGAGCATCAATGGCTACAACACGTTGGTAAGAAATACCTCATTGTAAGTGATACTTTGTATCATCGTGGGGTGGATTCCATTTTGCATCTATGTTTAATTCATGAAGAGGGTGAGACCGTGCTTAATGATTTCCATGGTGGGGCATGTGATGGTCATTTACCTGGGCTTACTACAACCCAAAAAATATCGAGAGTGGATTATTACTGGTTGTAGATCTTCAAGGATTGTGTTAATGTGGTCAGGAGGTACCACCCTTGCAAAGTGTTTGCATGGAACATCCATTCACATCCTTCCCTGTTGCACCCTATTATCACTGTCAGTCCCTTCATTAAGTGGGGGGAGGATTTTATGGATTGAAACCCACCTTTGGTTGGGGGGCACCATCACATTATATTGGTCATGGATTACTTCACAAAATGGGTAGAGGCTATGCCTACTATCAAATAAGACAATGATATGGATGTTCACTTCATGTTCAATCAGATCATTACTCGATTTGGTATCCCGAGAGATATTTTCACGGACCATGGTAGGCACTTTCAAAATAAGATGATGGATGAGTTATCTTCCAAATTTGGGTATAAGCAAGATAATTACTCTTCATATTATCCTCAAGAGAATGGATAGGTTGAAGTTGTAAACAAGTCCCTTAAGTCCATTTTGCAAAGAACCGTCACACAAAGCAAGAATAATTGGCACATTATACTTTACCCTGCTTTGTGGGATTACCGAACTACCATTAAGACTGCCACTATTTTTTCTCCATATTAGTTAGTGCATGGGGTGGAGTTAATATTGTCAATTTAATGCGATATTCCTTCTTTAAATCTAGCCATAGAAATATTAACAGAGAATTCCAACTTAGAAGAATGGCTGGTCCACTTAGAGAACCTTGATGAGCAGCTCCGAGATTCCTTAGTGTCTCTTGAAGTGAAAAAAAGTCACGTTAAGGCTTAGTATGATAAATTTGTCCATCCCTAGAGATCTAGTGAATGTGACTTGGTTCTTTTATATGACCAAGCTAGTGAATTGTTAAGGGAATGTAAGTTCAACCCCATGTGGCATGGGAATTACATGGTTAAGGAAGTGTTAGAGAAGGGTGCTTACGAGTTAGTGGGTTATGAAGGGATAGCCTTGGTGGATCCTAGAAATGGTATCTATCTTAAAAATTATTATGCATGATTCTCAGTCGAGGATGATACTTTGTATATTACTGTATAGTTGCATAGTTTAATTTGGTCCCCTTGTAGTGATTCAGTTTGTTGGCATGCTTCCATTTATTGTGGAATATGTCGAAAGAGTCTTCGATATATGTAGGATATGGTGATAGTGCCAAATTCCATACCTAGAACTTACCCTCGACTGCTTAGGTGATCTATACATCTATGGGTCATGTTGTGTCTTCAGGGGGTGCATGTATTCGACCATCATCCAACAATGTTAATGAATATAGTGTCGTGATTGAGCTACTACACGATTCCATCTCACATGGTATTCGATCCCTTGAGGTACATCTTGAATCACAGTTAGTGGTGTCATAGTTAAATGGCATGTATCATATTAGAGATCCGACTTTATTATAAATAATCTTCCATGTAATATTGTTGGAATGACAATTTGAACACATAACATACATTAACATTCCTAGGATCTATAATCATGTTGTTGGGTCTTATGCAATACGTTTTAGATTGGCATTTGTTACATCAACAATGAAGCACACACATCACATTCACATTTAAAATACAGATGTTAATATAAGATACTGATCACTATAAGCCTTTTTTCATTTCAAAATATAGTCCAAAAATGGGGTCATAATACATAATGTCATGGTACAAAATTGGGTCTTTAAAGCCACCAAAAAACACTACATGATCAATACATAATGAAAATCTAGACCTATATGCCTGCTGATTGGGGTGCTGATCATGAAAAAAAATATCGACATTGGCCAAACATCTGAACAACTAAACCCATGCACAGGGTAGTCCTACCACCTGCCTCTTCATTTCCTCAGGCAAGTCCTTGACTTGCACCATAGGCACCCTATGTGCCAAACAGACGAAATTTGTATGTATGCTCTGGAGGGTATGATCTGCATCTACATCCTATATATAATCACCCCATCCCCTCTAAAAATGTTGAGGGAAACCATCTAGTCATATAGGACCCACATCTGCATGTGCATGATCAGTATCAGTATGCGACACCACCAAAACATGTTTTTCGATTTCATTATATAAAAAAATACTAAAAAATCAAATAATTCAAAAAAAAAAGTATTTGGGATTGTTTACCTATATCACCATATGCGGCACACTGTGGTATGGCCATGTATGGATCACCATGGAATTCTATCCCTGCATAGGGATAGTCATCTATGGCCACAATCTGTCTACGTCACCAATGGAAAAGGTTAGGTGGGTAGGGTGTAGCTACAAGTCCTCCACCTAACCGCCACATCACACCCACCTAGTGAGTCTGAGATGGATCCCATAGACCATGAGGACGAATCTGAACTATTGGGTTGAGACTCGATACCCGCTTTAAGAAAAAAGTACTCAAAATGCTGGAAAACCCAAAGTTCCTCATCCTTCCCATCTTGGAGTTGGTCATTTTTTGTTTCATGTTTCTCAACAAGGATGTACTCTAGTCATATATGGTAGGTCTCATACACTTGACCACATAGAATATGAGATTCCTGGAAGATTGATGTAGGGTTCTAACCCCGTAATCCTGATCAGCACTAGAACTATGGCTGTTAGCACCTGATTTGTGCTAAATAGAGGGAAGGGTTTCAGACCCGTAAGAACAGAAAGAAGGCTTGCATAGTTTTCACGACAAGGAGTCTTGGGGGCTATAACGAGTTTCTAGAAGAAATAAAGGGCTCTAAGGAGGGATCCTAAGAGTTTATAAGAGCAGAGAGACCTGCACTAGCCATGGTCCATCAAGAGAAGAAGAGCCCAAGCTCCAGGGGCATAGCGAAGCCCTCTCGTGTTGGCCATGCAGGAGGAAAGAGAAAACCCCAGTCAAAAGGATGACAAAGAATGAAGCACTTTTTCATGCCCGTAATGAAGAAATGAAGTAGATCGATGATGGAGAGCCATTTCATGCATTTTGAATGTACCGAGAAAAGGCACATCACAAATTGGTGAAATAAGTTAAACAATGACGATTTTCGATGGTCGAGATCACGAAGGTTTTAGATCAGTGGTGGAGATAAATTCCGCTGATCTAAGATGCTCGTGGGAAATATTATTTCAAAATTCACGAAATGCACTAAAAAGGGGATCTGTTTGATAGTAGAGATCAACACAGAGGTAAATCCATAGCGAGGAGCTATTCATCTAGCTATACATGCGCGGAGGAAATCTTGATTGAAAAGTGTGGAATTTGGTAAATCTCTTTGCTCAGGACAACAAGATGGTAGGAAAGTATAGGATCGATGACTGAGGTTAAAATCTCATGAGTCAGAGGTGCACAAGGGACTATGAAGAGAAAATGTGATAGTACATATACCAACGACCAATATCACATGGCTCAAAATTTTTAGGCCCCGAATCTATGGCTAATATTTCATCTGGCTAGAGAGGTGCATGGTCATATAAGAGAATAAAATAGTATAAAAGTAGGCACATAGATCCAAACCATTTATTATTTTGTAGAATCAAAAATCAAGGGTTCAGACTATGTAGACCATGCCACCCTGGAAAAGCTTCCAAATAAAATTGTTGACCAACCTGGTATGTCTTTTCTATATTAAGTTGTTTTCTCATGGCCGAAATAGAAGATTTAGAGGCTCGAAACCTCAAATTTCAAGAAGCTGAAGGTGCCCTAGTAGATAAAGACTCTGAGTTTTTCAACACTATCATACTGAATGATAGTATAGAAGCCGCTCAGTGTAAACTCAAAGCTCTTCAATTGCAGGGAATTGACACTCATGGGGTGTTCGGTTCCTTTTTCTTTTATTTTTCTGTTGAGCAAACCCTTGGTTGCCAAAAATTCATAGACTGGTGCATAAGTAACTATTCTCCATCTGAGGGTGTGATAATGGACGTGTCTAGTTCTAGGTTGTTGTGTCCCATAAATTCCATTACCATCTAAAACACTTTGTTAAACCCTTCTGAGTTCACCTAGATTTCCAGTGAGTACAATGAAGAAGATATACTCAAGTCTTTTCAAAGGTGTTCGGTTGAACAAAAGGAGACTTTTCTCAAAACCCTTTTGAAGCCAGAAATCTAGTTGTCCAATCCTCGGTTCCCCATCGATTTTGACATGTTTAACAAAGAGACTCAGTCTGTGATAACCCTAGCAAGCCAGTTTTTAGGTATGGATTCAAACCAATTTGTCACCGAACCTTTATTGAGTCTAATATTCACCCTCATTTCAAGCCACGTAGCATCAGGAGCATTGAGTCAGTATTCACCATACGCATGTCTATAATTTGATGAATTCTTATCCAAAAGTGTCAATTCTCAGTTGAGTAATTTTCGTCAGTCGGGGATTTTCAGGTTCCAATCCCTGCTTATGAGGATGTTTTTGAGCTTCAATAATGACAATCTACAGCTGCCAAAAATGGTCATAATAGAAGACATGGACAAGTATTATTCCAAATTCATGAATTTCCTCATGGCCCCAGTATACAAAGTCCTTTTCTAAAAGAGATTGCCAAGTGTCCTACCAGAGATGAAGAGCCTTTTGTAGTTGTCCCCTGAAAGAAGAGTAGGGGATTGGTTTCTCTCAGAAGATAGTATGATGATTAGGGTCTATGGGTTTACTCGTCATCCATATGTCCTACTAGCATTTCTGACACTGAGAATGTTTGCACTAGAGTTAATCAGGAAAAGGATAATATTTGAGGATGAACATTTTCTAAGATTCAGGAAGCTCGCGGATACTAAGTTTCTGTGGGTAGTTGGTCCTTTTACTGTTAAAAGCAAATAATCCTTTCCAATGATCAAAAATTTGTTTAGAGAGAAGGGGTTCGCAATGGAGGCCGCAATTAATTATGACCCTCACCACATCATCTCTCATAGAAGGAAAGTGAATAAGAACAAGCCTTTCGAGCACGTTGAAGTGGTGGGGCTAGTGGAAAAGGAAAATTGGGAGAATTACCCTGGAGAGACTAACTCCGATGAAGATATTTCAGAAAATTCAACTTCCTCTGCACCGACAGGTGGTTCCCCCCAGCAATACCTCTCCATGATTGTGGCCACAGCCACATAGATCACTCCTTTTGCCAACCTATCTTAGGAGGGGAATAAAAGAGAGTACCCAAAGGCCATGGACATAGATGAAAGGGACATATACAGAAAATCCAAGAAGTACAAAAATGAAGAACCGAGTAAACTCGTGCAGAGTGCCAAGGCTAAAGGGATAAAGAAAACTATGAAAGTTAAAGGTATAACTTTTGAAATTTAGGAGTATGCATTCAATAGTGTCGCTAAAGAGGCAATGAGTCAATACAAGTATAAATCAAAGCTGATGGATAAATATAGAGAAGCTGGTGAAAAATCCTTTGAATATAGGTTGAAGTTACACGACGAAGTGGAAAAATTTCTAGGCCAGAGTACTTCCTTAGCTACTGTCAGAGACCCGAACAGGAGCATGCTGAATTTGGCCATGATCATAGGAGACAAGGTAGCTAAGATAAAGGTAGATTTGAAAGGGATCCCCAAAACTAACATGATTCATGTGCACCAAGGGATAAGTGATTTCCTCTACACTGATCTTCTCCAAGCCTCCTTACAAATATATAAACTAACAACAAGTAAGAAAAGAGTTGAAGAGCTGCTCTGAAAGGAGAAGGTGGAGAACAAGGCTTACCAATCCCAAATCAAGAAGCTCCAACTAGACATATTGATGGCAGACTTCTTGAGAGACAAAGGTACCATCACACAAAGGTTAGTAAAGGACAAAGAGGGTACAATCCATATGTTGAAGAAAAGTATAGACATCCCATCTACTCGGCTCATACAAACTGCAGAATTGACCGGAATTGAAAAGGATAAAGAGGACTTAAACACCGATTTAATTGATTGTAAGGCTAGTCTACTCAAATACGAAGAAAAGGAAAAACAATGAAATAAATATGTTGAGTTATGGGCTGGAGAAAAATGATCCTTCGAAGAAAGGTAGGATAAATTTGCAAGAGAGTTAAAAGAACTAAAGGAAAAGGCTCAGGAATAGCTGGTTCCTGTGGCTCAATTGTCTGGGATATCTGGTGCAGACTACCTCTCCCAAGCCATGTTCCAGGTAAGTATCAAAGTTCTAGAGATCATTGGCCTAAGAAAACAAAATAAGGACCGAATGGACATGGCTAATATCAAAGAAGGAATAAGAAAGAAGCTGGAGGAACATTGTAAATAATTGGAGGATAAAAATGACAAATTAACAAAACTCGCTTCAGGCCAAGTAGCCTTACAAGGGGTGAGGCACCTCATCTAGGACATGATAATATTAGAAGAAGCCAAAGTGTGGCCATACTTGGATTTTATTTGAGATAAGGAAAGTGTCGTACAAGCGGCCAAAAAGCATATTCAGAACACAAAATTAGACCTGAACAAAAGGCCCTTGGACACAGCTGAAGGTGCAATCAATTTTTTGAATAGTTTGACTAAGGAGTAAATCAGACAAGGAAACATCCAGGATAGAATTCCAGTCATCATATGGGCGAGGAGAGTTTTTCACAAACACCGTCACTTAAAAATGGTCGAAGCAAAATGGAATTTCATGCAAAAGCAGGTTGACGCCTTTGTTGCATTGTTCATCCCTCTAGTCCAAAGAGGGGTCCCGTTATTTTGGGAAGAAAAAGGACCCATGCTCTCCCAAAAGGAGTATCATGATAGATTGATCGAGTGTAGACAAGAACACAGGAAATTCGAAGACATGGTCCAGTAGTCGCTTTTGGGAAAAACTATGATCGAAAAACTGTCTAGTGAATTTGAATTATTATTTGATTTCATAATTTTATGCACAAAATTACCAGCTCATTCATATCTGGAGAACCTAGAGCTAGATGTATTGGTGGAATAAATGATAAATCTAGAAACACCAATGGCTAACTGATGCAAGGTGATTGAAAACTATAGCAAGGCCAAATATATGCTACACCAATGAAGATATTCCTAAGCCGCGACCAGAACCAAAAATACAAGTGTGAAGTAGTCAAGAGAGCCTGGATTTTGAAGACATAACACCTCTTGAGGTGCAGCAGAGGTGCTTCCTCCATCACTTTCTATTCTTTGCTACCAGTGGGGAAAATGCCATGATACAATTTGTTGAAAGTTTGTTGATAATTTTGTAAATAATTTTGGCCCCATTTCGAGGTTGGTCTTGGGGGCCCAAACACTATAAATATACTCCTCGCAGAGGGAGAAGGGGTTGGTTTGAACCCATTAGATGGTTGTGTTTATGCTATTTTGATCTCTTTTTAATACAAGCTATAAAGCCGAATATTGTCTATTTGAATGCAAGAATTCCTATGTGCTTCTTAATTACAGTCTGTAATTTTCCTTTCTTTATGTGCATGTGCTACCTGTTATTTCTTTACATTATGTTTTCTTCATGTTGTATACTTAGTGTATAATGGTTTGGGATTCATACTTATATGACTCGGCCATTGTCTCTGACATCCACCAAATGTTTCTTCCAAAATGGGTGTAGAATTCATCCCTGTGGTGCTCTACACCAATGGACTATCATCATTTTTCCATTCCCACTAAACCCAAAAAATATCGACCGTGATCAAAGTGTTATATTTCTCTTGCAAGCATTTCCTATGAAAACTAATCTATTTTCTTAGTATTTGTGACACCATAGCTCGATACGTCTTTACCCTATTTCCAACCACCAATGTTTGGATTTCATCTCGTGAAATCTTAATATGGCCTTGTTATTTATTTGTGAGAGATCCCTCTCTAGAATCGGAGGATCCAAATCCCTTTCCTAAAGCGGTTCTATTTTTACCTCTGGGTCCTCCTTCCCACAACCTGGGTGCAATTTTGAGTGCTAACAAACTGGTACCATTGCTAGGGACAAAATTCAAGATCATACCTGGGAAGAATGACAAAGATTCAAAGGATAACAGGTTTTTGTGGGAAATGGAAACCCTTAAAAGTAAATAAGGTTGTGTGTTTGTCCTGGTGACTCTACATCATTTCTGAGCTGCATATAGAAGACATCCTGTCTTCCCAGCGACCACATACAAGAGGTAATCCTAACACCAAATTTTTTTATCAAGTTTGGATAACCCCAATAAACTGTCTAGGAATAAGGGAAAAGATCAGTTAGCTATTCCTCGTTTTGAAAATTCCTCTACCCAAGAATTTCATAGCGTCCAAGATTCCATAGAGGAATCTTACTTTGAAATATCCCTATCAAAATCTAAATCAGAGTCATATTTGAAGAACACCAAAGTGAAACCTAATAGGTTGGAAGCATATCTGCTAGACCCTCTCCGGCAAAACCTTCAGAGGACTAGCAACCCTGCGCTTCAAAACTTTCAACCCTGTACCCCTTCGATGGTGCAAAATCATCCTTTCCTCCAAGTTCCTCCTATAGTCTCAAACCCAGCTAGACCAATGGATGATAGATTTTCCCCACTAGATCTGCCTATCATGTTACATGACCTCCCTCAAGGTTATACCCTGAGAGTCCCATTCTATGATGGGGAGGGAAACTTCACAGCCAAACAACATGTCGATAAGTTTGAAGACTTCTTGGAACTGGACCTGGTAGATGATGATGATGTGAAAATGAGGTTCTTTGTGTTGAGCCTCTCGAGGGAAGCGAAGAAGTGGTTAAAATATCTTCCTTCTAGGTCTATCCGCACATTCACCACTTTCCATACTGCGTTCCTGGAAACATGGTACGATAAGAGAATCCCCTTACAAGTCCTATCCCAGTGCAACAGCCTGAGGAAGGGTGGTTTCGAGTCTGTACATGAATTTTATGGTAGGTTTATGAGAACGTATAATTATATCCTTGTCGAAATCAAATCGATAGTGGGAGTTGCAAAGCTGCACTATGTCGATGCTTTAACAGTGATTTTTCTCTGCTGTTAAGGGAAAGGAAGTCTACAAATATTCCTGAAATGTTTCAAGACTCCTTAGAGTTGGAAGATAACATGATGGTGAGCAGGAAGATTAGGAAGGAGATGGAGACAAGGAGAGTCAGAGAAGATGGGCCTTCTACTTCCGTTGCTTCCACTAACGATGTGAAGTTTGAAATGATACTGAAAACAATAGAGAAGATGATGGATAAATTAGCTATGCATAATGTTTCACTGAATAAGGAACAAAATGAACCTCAAGTCAGGAACCCAAATTTCATAAGACCCAACCCTCCTCAACCTCCATAGATTAGACAAAGGGAGGCCAGAAATCCCCGAAACCCAATCGATCAATAGATACAATCACCTTTTCCAGAGAATTATGTTGATGGAGAGGGTGAAGAGGAACCCGCTGAAGATAAGATCCATCATTTCAAAGATATAGACTCTGATATATACCTTATGAAAGTGGAGCATAATTTTTATGCCCAAGAAGAAGATCTAAAGGATTTTGAAGAGAAATCATAACAGTACCAGCGGGGGTGTATTCATGCCATAGATGAAGTCAAGAGGAATATTCAACTGAGGAGTATAGACGTCGCTTTCAATAAAGGTAGGATGAATCCGAACCAACCCTCCACCAGTATACAAAATTATGATAGAAGTAAAGAGAAACCAAAGGAACAGGTTCCATGTAAGGAACCTACAAATAAGGGTGAAAAGATGAAGGATGTCATGCCACCAACACCTACAAAGATAGAGAATATTACGCCTACTTTCAACTTGCAGACTGAACTTTCCCAAGGTAAAAATCTATATTCCTTTCAATGAATTGATAAGGAATAAAGAATACATGGATAAGATAGTGGGATTTCTAAAATTCAAGGATATTTTCAACCCAACATCTTGGAAGTGAATGATGATGCCCCCACTATCAGTTTTGGGTCCAGACTAAAAAATGGAGATGAAGAGGAGGTTTCTCCTTTTTACCTAATCCTAAATATGCATGATATGGTCATGCATAATGCTATGTTGGATTCAGGAGCATCCCATAATTTGATTCCAAAAGGGGTGGTAGAGATTCTAGGGTTAGAAGTCACTAGACCTTACAAATAGTTGTACTCTTTTGATTCCAAAAAGGTGAAATGTCTCGGGTTAATCAAAGATATTGTAGTGACTCTGAAAGAATTTCCTTCCAAAACTATAGTGATGGATGTGGTCATGATATACATTCACTCCAAATTTGGTGTGTTGCTATCTAGATCATGGAATTACAAGTTAAATGGGAGCCTACAAATGGACATGTCTTATGCCACCATTCCTATGATCGGAGGGAGTAAAAGACTGTACAACAAGAAAATATCTTCATATGTGGTTAGTATCCAAGAGAAACGGGATGATCATGGTATATATGCAGTTGATATCGACCTCAAGTCATCCATTTTCTTCAACGTTGTCTCTCCTTGTGACCTCGAAATCCTGACGACCATCAAATAGGAGGAAGGAGAACCCACCAAGGAGAAAAATGCTTTGGAAGTGAAAGTAAAGGAGGAAGGTCTTTGGACCTTGTACTTTGATGGTTTGGTTGCTAAAATCAGGGTTGGCATAGGTGTGTATATCATTTCTCCCATCAAGGACTTCAAAATCCTATCTTACCATCTGAATTTTGAATGTACTAACAATGTAGTAGAATACAAAGCTTTGTTGTTGGGCTTACATGATTTCAAAGACAGGAAGGCCAAAAGGATACAGATCATCGGGGATTCAGAATTGGTCATCAATTAGATAAATGACATATATCAGACCAGGCATCCTAGAATGAGAGCTTATAGAAACAAAGCATGGGACATGTTCGACAATTATTTCACCAAGCATGCAATCAGGGTAGTCCCTAGAAGTGAAAACATAATGGTTGATTCCCTGGAAATCGCTGCTGGCAGATTCATAACCCCTATGGACAAGCAAAGAAAGCATAAGGTATACATTAGAAACAGGCCCTCCATACCTAGAAACTCCAAACATTGGCAAGTTTTCAAAGATGACAAGAAAATCAATATATTTCTATAGTTATAAGAAGAGTTTGCAAATGCCCAGATAGATAATGAAAAATGCTACCTCGAGAGTCTTTAGGATACTGAAGGTGGCGAAGAAGGAATCGATGAAAGTGGATAGTATAGGGATTCCCTAGGAGGAAAGGACATAGTGCAATTAAGGGGTAACCTAATTCCTAGAGGTCTGATCCCCCTATAGAAGTTGTTCAACCAAAATGACGTGGCTAAAGATCCAAATATGAAGCATGTGGAAGATGCCATCGAAGATAAGAACATAGGGACCGAGAATCACCCGAAGATCATAAAATTGTCAAAAAGGATTCTAGCCAAGGTAAAGGTATATTATGTCAATATGATGAAGAAATATGCTGATGTCTTTGCATGGAGTGATGAATATCTTAAATAGTATGACACCTCCATCATACAACATACCGTTTCAATAAATTCAGGCGAAAAACCTTTTAAATAGAAATTGAGGAGGGATAACCCAAAAATGTTTCCTGTCATAAAGAAATAAATTCGGAAGTCGTTTGACACCAAAATCATTATGACACTAAGGTTTTCTAAGTGGGTCGCAAATGTGGTGCCGGTTAGAAAAAAGAATAGTGAGATTCAGATATGCATAGACTTCAGAAACCTCAACAGGGTTTCCTTAAAGGAAAATTATCCTTTTCCCAAGATGGAACACATTTTGCAGATAGTTGTAGGGTCTGAGAGGATTTCTAGCATGGATGGTTTCTTGGGATACAACCAAGTGAAGGTATTTCCTGAAGATCAAGAGAAAACTACTTTCACCACACCGTGGGAAACTTTTATGTATTCCAATATGCCTTTTGGTGTCATGACCGCAGGAGCTACATTTCAATGCACTATGGACATAGCCTTTGTTGAAGAAAAAGACAAATTTACAGTAGTCTATATGGATGATATTAGTGTATAATATAGGTTTGATAAGGGACACATCCAACATTTGGAGAAAGTTTTCTTGAAGTGTAGAAGATATGGAATATCATTCAACCCCCGCAAATCTACTTTCAAGTTAGAAGAGGGAAAATTATTGGGGCATATTATCTAGAAGGACGGTATAAAGATATACCCAAAAAGAATCAAAGCCATCCAGAAAGTCGAAGAACTGAGAAGCAAAAAGAAAGTGAAATATTTCATCGAACAGGTAAATTTTCTAAAAATATTCATCCCCAGCTTTTCCAAAACACTGATGAATATTACTAACATGCTAAAGAAATAACATGAAGTTAAATGGACACCACATGCAATGAAAACCTTTGGGGATATAAAAAAGGCCCTCACAGAGGCCCCTGTCCTGGAAAGTCCAGACTTCAGTAAAAAAATCCTAATTTTTTCTTATGCATCAGAGCACAAAGTTGTTGGAGTATTGTTACAAAAGAATGATCAAAATTCTGAACAACCTATAGCATTTTTCAGCAAGGTGATGAGATATGGGGAGTTGAAGTATGATATAATGGAAAAACAAGCGTATGCCCTGATAAAATTGCTAAAGGATTTCAGATTCTACATCCTCCATTCCCACATCATCACTTATGTACCCAACAGTATTGTGAAAGGAATCCTCACTCATCCAGATCTAGAAGGAAGAAGAGTGAAATGGGTTGCAGTACTATTAGAATATGAAATTGAAATCAATCCCACCAAACTGGTTAAATGTCAGGGGCTAGCCAAAATGATGACAAAATCCAATTGTGATTCCTTGTAGTTGAACTTCTTAACCAACCACTCACTCCAACTAAACATCGATATACAGGTAATGCCCAGCTTCTCCACATCCCCTTGGTATTCTGACTTATATATGTGCTGCGGAATGTACAGGAACCAGCGGGATTGAGAAAAACAAGAGCAAGGTCGATAAATCTAAAATATGTGAAATTTTGTATTCTAAATGAGTACCTATACTGGAAGGACCTAGGAGGTATCCTTTTGAACTTCCTACTAGAGGGTGAAGCCTGGAAAACCACAGAATAATTCCACAAAGGATACTGTGGAGGACACCACTCTTGGAAATTTACAAAAAATAAGATCTTGAGAGGTGGTTTCTATTGGCCCTCATTGTTCTCTGACATATACAAAGAGATGACAAAATGTCACCATTGCCAAGTTTTTGAGGGAAAGAGGAAACTTGTCCCACTTCCTCTTAACCCCATATCTGTGGAAGCACCATTTTAACAGTGGGGGAAAGACTTCATTTGGGAAATAAACCCAAAATCCTATGGGAAACAAAGATGGATTTTGACGGCCACAGATTATGTTACCAAATGGATCAAGGAAATACCCACTAGAAGGGCTACTATTGAGGTGATTATGAATTTTTTGGAGGAAAACATTTTATCTTAGTTTGGGTTCCCTAGGAGAATAGTAACATGAAATGGAACAACCTTTAAGTAAAAAAAGATGATCAACTTCTGCCATAAATATCACATCAGCCTCAACCACTCTTCCTCATATTATCCCCATGGAAATGGGTTGGAAGAGTATTCAAATAAAATCTTGGTAAGGATTATAAAGAAGTTGTTAGAAGACAACAAGAGGGATTGGCTCACAAAGTTGAAGAACTCCTTATGGAGAGATAGGGTCACCACCAAAAGGGCGATTGGGATGTCCCAATTCCAGCTAGTGTACAGATCTAAAGTAGTCTTACCAGCTTCTTTAGGAGTGACAGTGATGAGGTTGTTGTCGGAACAACAAAGTGAACCAAATAATATGTAGATAAGGATAAACCAAATCATTGAGTTGAACAAATTGAGAGACAGAGCCTCCAATACCGTGCAAGTGAATCAAGAGAAAATGAAGAATACCTTTGACAGGATGGTTAAAGAGGAAAATTTCTTGGTCGATGACCTAGTCCTGAAGTGGGATGCACCCCATGAAGATAAAGGAAAACATGGAAAATTCAACCACATGTGGGTAGGTCCCTAGATTTTTTTGGCACACAGAGGAGAAAATGCTTTCATTTTGAAACATCAAGACAGGTCCCTGTTGGAAGGAGGCTCGGTGAATGGGAGGTTTCTCAAACACTACTTAACTTGAAAAGAAGTAAACACATGTACTATAGCTGTATATATTTCATAGTTTTCAATAAATAAGAAGGTAGTCCTAGAAAACATTTGAAGCCCAAGGAGAAGGCCATAAGATCTAGGAGGGCTACCATGTTTCTTTTTCTTCTTTGATGTTGTTTACATGCATAGCCACACTGATAGATGTTTTGAAATCCGGAGTAAAGATACCTACCCAATGGATTCGGAACCTAGTCTATGGGTTATTTGCTACCTCATGGGGAGGATAGAATCCCTAGCTAGAGCCACCTGTTAGCACCTGATTTGTGCTAAATAGAGGGAAGGGTTTCAGACCCGTGAGGATAGAAACAAGGCATGTAGAGTTTTCATGACAAGGAACCTCAGGGGTTGTAATGGGTTTCTGAAAGAATGAAAGGGATCTAAGGAGGGAGCCTATGAGTTGATAAGAGTAGAGAGGCCCACACTTGAAGAGGTTCGTTAAGAAAAGAAGAGCCCAAGGTCGAGAGGCGTAGACAAGCCTTCTCGTGTTGGACATGCAGGAGGAAAGAGAAAACCCCAGTCAGAAGGATGACAGAGAATGAATAAATTTTTAACAATCGTAATGAATAAATGAAGCAGATCAACAATAGAGAGCCATTTCATGCATTTTGAATGTACCGTAAAAAGGCACATCACAAATTGGTGAAATGGGTTAAACAATGACGATTTTTGACGGTCGATATTGCAAAGGTTTTAGATCAGCGGTGGAGATAAATTTCATTGATCTAAGACGCTCATGGGAAATATTATTTCAAAGTTCATGAAATGCACTAAAAAGGGGATCTGTTTGATGGTATAGATCAACACAGAGGTAAATCCATGGTGAGGAGCTATTCCTCTAGCTGTACATACACAGAGGAAATATCAATTGAAAATTGCAGAATTTGGTAAATCTCTTCGCTTACGATAACGGGATGGTAGGAAAGTCTAGGATCGACGACTGAGGTTGAAATCCCATGAGTTAGAGGTGCAAAAGGGGATGTGAAGAGAAAACATGATAGTACATATACCAATGGCCAAGATCACATGGCTCAAAACTTTTAGGTCCCCGATCTACGACTAATATTTAATTCGGTTGGAGAGGTGAATGGACAGATAAGAGAATAAAATAGTATAAAAGTAGGCACGTGGATCCAAACTAGTTATTATTCTGCACCATTGGAAAGCGAGGGTTCAGATTGTGCAGACCACGCCACCCTGGGCAAGATTCCAAATCAAATTATCGACCAACCTGGTACGTTTTTTCTCTATTAAGTTGTTTTCTCATGGCCAATATAGAAGATTTAGAGGGTCGAAACCTTCAATTTCATGAAGTTGAAGGTTCCCTAGTAGATAAATACTCTGAGGTTTTCGACACTATCATATTGAATGATAGTAAAAATTCCACTCAGAGTAAGCTCAAATCTCTTCAGTTGCACGGAATCGACACTCATGGGGTGTTTGGTTCCTTTTTATTTTATTTTTCTATCGAGCAAACTCTTGGTTTCCCAAAATTGATAGACTGGTGTAAGACACTATTCTCCATCTAAGATCGTGATAATGGATGTGTCTAGGTCTAGGTTACTATTCCCCATAAATTCCCTTACCATCAGAAACACTCTACTAATCCCTTCCGAGTTTACCCAGATGTCTAGTGAGTACAATGAAGAAGATATACTCAATTTTTTTCAAAAGTATTCTGCAGAATAAAAGGATACTTTTCTTAAAGCTTGTTTGAAGCCATAAATCTAGTTGTCCAATCCTCTATTCCCCTTCAATTTAGACACGTTTAACAAAGAGAATCAGTCTGTGATAGCCATAGCAAGCCATTTTTTAGGTATGGATTCGAACCAATTTATTACCGAACCTTTGTTGAGTCTAATATTCACCCTCAGTTCAAGAGGAGTATAATCAGGAGCATTGAGTCAATATTCACCACCCGCATGTCTGCAATTTGATAAATTCTCAGCCAAAAGTGTAAATTCTTAGTTGAGTAATTTTCGTCAGTTGGGGTCCTTCAGGTTCCAATCCCTCCTTATGATAATTCTTTTGAGCTTCAATAATGACAACCTGCATCTCTCAAAAGTTGTCATAACATAAGACATGCACAAAAATTACTGCAAATTCATGAATTTCCTCATGGACCCAGTATTCAAAGTCCGTTTCCAAAAGAGGATGCCAAGGGTCCTACTAGAGATGAAGAGCCTGTTGCAGTTGTCCCTTGAAACAAGAGTATGGTATTGGTTTCTCTCAAAGGACAATACAGTGATTATGGTATATGAGTTTACTCATCATCCATATGTCCTACCGGTGTTTCTAACACTAAGAGTGTTTGCACTAGAGTTAATCAGGAAAAGGCTGATAATCAAGGATGAACATTTATAAGCTTCAGGAAGCTCATGGATATTAAGTTTCCATGGGAATTTGGTCCTTTTACTGCTAAAATCAAATCCTCCTTGACAATGATAAAAAAAATTCTCAGAGAGAAGGGGTTTGCAATGGAGGCTGCGATTAATTATGACCCTCACCACATCATCTCTAATAGAAGGAAAGTGAATAAGAACAATGCTTTCGAGCACGTTGAAGTGGAGGGGTTGGTGGAAAAGGAATATTGGGAGAAATACTCTGGAGAGACTAACTCTAATGAAGATATGTCAACAAATTCAACTTCCTCTACACCGGCAAGTGGTTCCCCCTAGGAAGACCTCTCCAGCATTGTGGTCATTGCCACACAGATCAGCCCTTGGCCAGTCTATCTAATAAGGGGAATAAAAGAGAGTACCCAGAGTCCATGGACATAGATAAATGGGACACAACCAGAACTTCCAAGAAGCAGAAAACTGAAGAACCAGGTAAATTCGTGTAGAGTGCCAAGGCTAAAGGGAGAAAGAAAACTATGAAAGTTAAAGGTTGAACTTTTGAAATTCAAGAGTATGCATTCAATAATGTCCCTAAATAGGTAGTGATTCAATACAAGTCTAAATCCGAGCTGATGGAGAAATACAGAGAGGCTGGCAAAAAATACTTTGAAGAAAGGTTTAAGTTACGCGACGAAGTGGAAAAATTGCCAGGCCAAAGTACCTCCTTAGAAACTGTCAAAGACCCAAATAAGGGCACGTTGAATTTGGCCATGGTCACATGAGACGAGGTAGCTAAGCTAAATGTTGATCTGAAAGGGATCCCAAGAATTGACATGATTCACTTGCACTAAGGGATAAGTGATTTCCTGTACATTGATCTGCTCCAAGCCAAATATCTAAACTAACAGCTGGTAAGAAAAGAGTTGAAGAGCTTCACCGAAGGGATAAGGTGGAGAACAAGGCTCACCAAGCCTATATCAAGAAGCTCCAGTTAGACATATTAGCAGCAGACATCCCAGGAGACAAAGGTACTGCCATAGAAAGGTTACTAAAGGACAAAGAGGGTACAATCCAACTGTTAAAGAAAAATCTATACATATCAGCTACTCAGCTCATAAAAACTGTAGAATTGACTAAAATTGAAAAGGAGAAAGGGGCCTTAAACACTAATTTAATCGATTGTAAGGCCAGGCTGCTCAAACAGGAAGAAAAGGAAAAAAAAGTGGAATAAATATGTTGAGTTATCGGCTGGAGAAAAATGAGCCTTTGAAACAAGGTAGGATGAATTGGAAAGAGAGTTGAAATAATTAAAGGAAAACACTCAGGAACAGCCGGTGCATGTGGCTCAATCGTCTGAGATATCTGGTGCAAAATCCCTCTCCCAAGCCATGTCCCAAGTAAGTCTCAAAGCTCTAGAGATAACTAGCCTAAGAAAACAGAATAAGGACTTGATGGATATGGCTAATGTCAAATAAGGAATACAAAAGAAGCTGGAGGAATGTTGTAAAGAATTGGAGGATAAAAATGAAAAATTAACAAAACTCACTTTAGGCCAAATAGCCTTTCAAGGGGCAAGGTACCTCATCTAGGAAATGATAATAGTAGAATCATCCAAAGTGTGGCCATAATTGGATTTTATCTGAGATAAGGAAAGTGTCATACAGGCGGCCAAAAAGCATATTCAGATGACAAAACTAGACCTGAGAAAAAGGACCTTGGATACAACTGAAGGTGCAATCAATTTTCTGAATAGTTTTATTGAAGAGGACATCAGACAAGGGAACATACGAGATAGAATTCCAGTCATCACATGGTCCAAGAGTGATTCACAAACATCGTCAATTAAAAATAATCGAAGCAAAATGGAATTTCATGCGCAAGCAGGATGATGACTTTGCTGCATCGTTCAACCCTCTGGTCCAAAGAGGGATCCCCTTATTTTGGGAAGAAAAGGGATCCATGCTGTCCCAGAAGGAGTATCATGATAAATTAATTGAGTGCAGACAAGAAAACAGGAAATTCAAAGACATGGCCCAACATTTGCTTTCAGGAAAGAATGTGATCAAAAAATTGTCTGGTGAATTTGAATTATTATTTGATTTCAGAATTTTATGCACAAATTCACCAACACCTTCATATCTGGAGAACCTAGATCTTGATGTATTGGTGGAATAAATGATAAATCTAGAAAATCCAATGGCTAACCAATGGAAGGTGATTGAAAACTATAGCAAGGCCAAATACAACCTACACCAATGAAGATATGCCTAATCCGTGATCAAAACTAAAAATAAAGGTGGAAAGTAGTTAGGAAATCTTGTATTTTGAAGACATAACACCTCTTGAGGTCTATAAAAGGTGCTTCCTCCATCACTTTTTTTTATGCTACCTGTGGGGAAAATGCCACGATACAATTTGTTGAAAGTTTGTTGTTAATTTTGTCCCCATTTTGAGGTTGGTCTCAGTGGACCAAACACTATAAATATGCTCCTCATAGAGGGAGAAGAGGTTGGTTGGAACCCATTATACTATTGTGTTTATGATATTTTGATATATTTTTAATACAATTTAGAGAGATGAATGCTGGTTATTTGAATGTAAGAATTCCTGTGTGCTTCTTAATTACAGTCTGTAATTTTCCTTTCTTTATGTGCATGTGCTTATTTTTATTTCTTTACATTATGTTTTATTCATGTTGTAGACTCAGTGTATAATGGTTCAGGATTCATACTTATATGCCTAGGCCATTGTCTCCGACATCCACAAAATGTTTCTCCCAAAATTGGTGTAGAATTCATCCATGTGGTGCTATACAATAATGGGCTATCATTATTCTTCCATTCCCACCAGACCCAAAACATATCGACCGTGATCAAAGTGCTACCTTGATCTTGCGAGCATTTCCTATGAAAACTGCTCTGTTTTCTTAGTTTTTGCGACTCCATAGCCCGATACATATTTACCCTGTTTCCAACCATCAATGTTTTAATTTCATCTCGTGACAATATAATCTGGACTTGTTATGTATTTGTGGGAGATCCCTCTTTGGAATCGGAGGAGCCAACTCCTTTTCCTAAAGCAGCTCTGTTGTTACCTTAGGGTCTGCCTTCCTGCAATATTGGGTGCGATTCTGAGTGCTAACAATGACCATGAGGCTGAGACTTTGAATAACATTGACAGGAACCTCACTTCCAACCTTCTCAGTGTCTAGAAGGTAGTACACATCGATATATTCCTCAATAGTGAGGCCACCTCCTACCCCTCTATCCCTCAGGTTCACTACCTCGCCTCAGCGAGATAGTCTAGTGATAAAGTATACACCCTCTACCTCGAGCCTTAGGGAAATCCAATCAAGCTAAAATTCCTCTATATATAGATCCCAATAATCTATGAGCATATGAAGAAGTCTTGGTTGATCCCTCAATCTCCCAAGACACCAAAACTTGTACAAACCACATGCCCTTAAGGCTTGTTGAGAAACCACGTCACCTTGTATGTCTCGATCCACGTCCTTGTGTTCACATTCATGCCATTCTAGCACCATCCTGCCAAGAAAACACAATATTGCATGATTTTTTGCCTTATATTTGGGTATGCGTGGGCTCATATGTGACTTTTTTTGACAGTCGCGTGTATATGCGGAAATCGTTGTTTTTTCCATGTATACCCAGCCCTATACATGACTTGATGAAATGTGACCCGCGCGGTCTGGGATACCTAAATAGTGGTGCTCCAAATTAAAAAAATCCACCATTAAAAACTTAAATAAAAAAACACTAAAAATATTGAGTGTGGGATGAGGATTCACCTAGCTCTGACGGTTCCTAATTCCATTGCCCCTAGCTCTTGGAATTGGTGTTTGAAGTTTGTGGTTCAAAAGGGCTCCAATTCACTATGTGTGGTGAAAAGTCAAAATGGTATGGTGAAAATTGAGGATTTTATTATTTATAAAATTTCTTTTGAAATTTTTACCCACTAGCCTATAGTTTTGACCCTTATTAACTCTTTTGAACTGTTTTTGCCTAATATTATGGTGTAGGGGCTTGATTCGAGTGCACTTTTACCGATATCTTGACTCGTTCATATATATTACAGGTATAATTTTGAATTGGCATATATGATAGGATCACATTTCCATTTTCATTATCCATCTCCTTATGACCATGTCACCTTAACTATAGGTACAAACCCACTTCATAATGTTACAAAACCTTCACATTGCTACTAGACATGGCATTGTGTAAGTAGTAGAACCTTCCTATTCATGGGTTCCCTAGTTAGATCCCACTTTTCCATTTGGTATCCATGTCAAGATTCTTCATTTAGGTATGGGAGTCCCTTCTCTCTCTTGAACTTTATGCTAGACATCTCACACAGGGAATCCCATTTATATAAAGTTGTAATTTCATTTCATGCGTTTGCTTGCCTTATTGATCTTTATGTCGGATCCCTGCTTCAAATTTATAATCCATATAGCCAGAGCTTGTCTCAATCCTATCCAAGATGAGAATTTTATATATCTTTTGCATCTTGATCATCCCTTACCAGGAGGAGACATCACTTTGAGTGTTCTTAACTTGCACATGCTTCCTTTCTTTGAGCATAGGTATGTTCCACTGCTTGCAAATAGTTTGATTTCCCATGACACTCTCTCCTCCTAGTTATGTACTATAATAACTTGTATTCTTTTTCAAGCTTCATAATCTGAAAAAGTCCAAAAAAATTAAAAAACAAAAAAGAGGGATGGGAAATTATATTACTTTTGGCAGCTGTTGAGTTGTTTCATATTCAAACAGAGAACTGTATATTCCATCCATCGGTTGGGTTATTAGTATGAATTTAGGAGTTGTACTCATTATTCTAAGCTTTCCCCACTAAGAGGTTATGCTTCCAATCCCTATGGATCCTCTGTGGATGCCTCAAGTGGCATAGAGTTTTCCCAGTTTTCATGTTGGGTTTATGCTTCTTGTTAGTCACGATATTCCTTATGCTCTTGTTCAAAGGAATTTTTATCTTGAGTCAACCATTCCTCAGTTATCTTGTTTTTGCATGTCGGTCATTCTCGATACAGTTACTGGTTCATGCACATATTGTTCATCCGTGTTCTTCCAAATTATCTAGCATTGCTGGGTACCTCGTGTTGGTTGATGGGGTATGCCTTAATGACCTCCTTCTAGTAGATTCCATTCCATCAACTTCAAATCATTTATTCTAGAATAGGATTCTAGAGTCCATCAAGTTTCTTGAGACTTGCATTCATCAGTGGCAGGTCCTCTCACTATCAACAATTTTGGGAATACATCAATGTCCTCTGATCGATGGATTATTTCAAGTGTTTGACCTCAACACATCTATTCACACTTGTTGGATTGCACTTTGCACCTTGATTCCCATTATCATTATCGGTGGGATATCTCGCATCTATTAACGGTATACATCAATGACCGGTAATCAGATGATGGACCATCATGTTTAACCTCAACACCTTTATTCACGTGATGGGAAATGTACCAGTAGTGTTTTGTGTAGAATACCTCCGAGTTTGGTGGCATTCCACATATTCTACCTCCTTGATCATGTCAGTATTCATGAGATTTCAACTCTCATGCCCATATTCCAGTGCATTATAAGATATCTTCATCCATTATGTAGGTCTTGTTCACTATATATTGTACGTGGCAATGACCACATGTGACATATGTCTATTATGCCTATTCATGTCCATTGTACTCTTATGTATTCGAGATATCTAGACTGTATATTTGCAGTCACATGCTGATATTTATCATTATATTGTACTACTGAGTCATCATTTTTTCAACTTGGGTCTTCATTACTCCACTTCTGGGATGGATACAATATATTTAGACCATCATGTTACCCCTATGACCTCACACATTAGGGGGAATCTGTTATATCTAATTTTACCACACTTGGTAGATCACACTTTGATGGCCTTCCATGTCCCTCTATAGACTCTTTGGACACCCCTTGCTCGGATTATACTTTGATGATCCAAGAAATTCCCTAAAAAACACTTGTTTATTTCCATACGCAGGTTTTAGCTTAAAATCGGCGTGTACACACAACTTGATCCATTGTAGCCCGTGTACATTAGGAAATCTGAAAAAAAAACAAAAAACATTTGGAGTTTTCCTGAATGAGTCCCGAATAAATTCACTCTTGGCATTCCATATGCCTGGAAATGCTCTTGATTGACCCTTGATTTCCTCTTGAAGGGCTATATATTGATCCTCTTAGATGCATTAGAGGAGGATAACATTTGCGAGAAAGGAAACTATAGTTAATTATTTCCTCATTCATTCATTCTTGAGTCTACATCCCTTTGTCCTTTTGAGAACACATTGATGCTCTTCCCAAGCTTGCCATTTCTTTGTAAGCTTTCCATTGAGATGGAGGGTTGAAGTGGTGGAGGACTTGTTTTCTCCATTTCGACGAGGTTCTGAAAGAGTTTGTCATTGTTATCTTTGGTCATTCTTAATAGAAATATCTATTTCTCATACATTACATGTGTATGACTATGAATATTATTATCCATGGATGTAGTTGTATTTGATTATACATGTTGGATTTATATATGCTATATAAGGCCTAACACTTAACATATATCATGCTTGTTTGGTTCATTGTTGTTAAGGATGAATTGTAGGTGCAAGTGTGGTTGAAAAGCTCAATGGGTATCTACTACAACCGTCCGAAATAAGGTATGTTTTGTATCCCTTAATGTTAGCAACATTTATCTCTCTTGCATAATGAAATGGATTGATTTATGGTGTCATTCAGTCTGTTGTGTTCTACCCTAAGATGTAGGAAATTTATCTCCGTAACAGGAAGAAATGTTCTAGAAGGTTATCCTTTGATTTATCATAGAAAAATTTCTAGGGGAAATCCACCTATCAACCCCATTCCACAATGGAGTGGTCATGTTTCAGAAAGTAACCAATATTTTTGGATCCAACCTCTATAAGGAGGAAACATACCTTGGAATTTCAATAAAAACCAAGGATAGAATCAATGGAATGGTCGAGTTATATTAAGTAACCAATATTCTTAGTACCCAACTCCATTAAGAGGCAATCCACCCAGTGGTCAGGTTTTAGGAAGTAACCAATATTCTTGGGACCCAACTCCATCATGAGGCAATCCACCCAGTGGTTAGGTTTTCGGAAGTAACCAATATTCTTGGGACCCAACTCCATCAAGAGGAAATCCACCCAGTATTTAAGTTTTAGGAAGTAACCAATATTCTTGGTAGCTAACTCCATCATGAGACAATCCACCCATTGATCATGTTCCGAGAAGCACCCAATCTTCTTGGGGGAAACCTTCACAAGGGGGAAACCCACCTTAGAATGCTAATAAAGTATAAGGAACACCATAATGGAGTGGTCATATTCTAGGAAATAACCAATCTCAATGGATTCTAACCCTGCAAGGGGGTAATCCACCCATTCGTGAATGGTGTGGTCAGATTCTAGGAAATATCTAATCTCCTTGGAGTCTAAGCCTGCAAGGGGGAAATCCACCCATGAGTCCCATTCTACAATGGACTGGTCAGGTTCCAGAAAGTAACCAATATTTTTGGAACTAGCCTTCAATATATGTGTTTGATCCAACTACACCACCACATGGACCTCATGCCAATGGTATAATTGGTTCCATCAACAACATTGAGGAGATCACCAAGCAAATGGGACAAATGTTTGTTCAAACATCAGAATATACAGTTGGTGAGGATATTCAACAACATGCTAAGCCTTCCCCTATGTCTAAAATCCTCATAGTTTAATCCATGGACCTTAAAGGGAATAAGAAGAAGTACAAGGGTAAGCACAGTGTTAATCCTTCCCAAACTCCTGAAAAACTCATAGTTCAATCCATGGAACTTAGAGGAAATAAGAATAAATTCAAGAGTAAGAAGAATGCCAACTTTGGATAAGGAGACACAATAAATCCAGCTCAAGATAGTGGGAAACAACAATCTCTTGTATTAATGCAACCTTTTCTGTAGCACCATCATCAAATGGTTGTTACAATGTTGGTACCTCTTCTAGGAGGAAACTAATAAAAATCCCCTCAAGAGGGAAATGATCCCAATGACAATGTCTTCATATGTGATCATGAGGTGAACATTCAAATGATATATCATTCTTATGATGTCCCTCCAAGTACATTGGATCAATCTGAATCATATCCAAGTGGTTCTCTCACCATTGAGAAACCAAACATAGACATAGGACCACACCCCCCAAAGGTGATCTATCCAAAATAATGCATAATCCTAATGCATGATCTTCTCATAACGAAAATGTTGTTGAGGAAATAAATCAAGCACCATGTGCCATGTCCTCCATGGAGGTGTTGCAATATTTTCTTGCACAAAGAAAGGAACTATTTTCTTCAACTAGAGCTGTTGATCCATCATATGCGACATTGATCACATTAGACTTAGACCAATCAACCTGTAGGATTCCTTCCAAATTCTCTTTTCATATTAAAGTAACATCTCATGGAAAGAAAATATTTCAAACCATAGTTGATGAAGGGGCCTCAAACTGTGTCATGTCATTTAAATGTTGGAAAGCATTAATATCAACCACCTTAGTTCAATCCCATACTGTGTGAAAATAATTTGACGAACACTCATTCTCTCCTCACAAACTCATTCTATCCTTCCCTATTGAATGGGGTGGAAAAAAAATCGTAGTAGATGTTGAGGTAGTATATGCTCCTATATATTACAATTTTCTATTAGGACATAGTTGGATGCACATGATGATAACTATAGTGTCTTCAGATTCCCTAGTGATCTGGTTCCCTCATTGGGGGAATATTGTCATGATCGACCAATTAGATTATTGCATGCTTGAAACTGCTATCCAATCGAATGTTCATTTCACTAGGGACTCTCTAAAGGAAGTTCAATACATTAGGGTAGGATTGTTAAAAAATGATTCCCTCATGGAACAATTTTGTGATCCAGCAACCCTTATCTATTGTAGAAGTGTCATACCAAACAATTCAAATGGATTAAGTAGATTTGGATCAAAATATTCCCTTGATGGAGGAATATGATCCAGTTACTTGGCCCATTTTGGCTATGAGATATCCTAGCTCACTTGATTTCTTACACAGAATTTTATCATCAGATGAAACTATCCTTGAAATAATTAACATTTGGTTGTGCCCACCTAAGGACATCTTTTGTGGGGACACTGGAAGCATATTTGGTTTACATACACCCAAGTATAGGAGCATCCTTTGTGTGTTACTTGATCTTATCAGGTATATTTGGAAGCATTAATATAGGTTTAGGTTATCCCTATGAGAATATGCATTTGAACCTTTTGTAACCCAAACTTGTCATAAGGTCGAACATGTTGGAAATTAGTGGGTCAACCCATCATATCTGTATTTTCCACCATTCCGACATAAGAGCCTACAAAACACAGGACACCTTATTCAACACTCGATTTCCATTTTGGTTCCCATGTTGAGTTATTCTCATAGGCATAGGAGCCCAATTATTCCCATCATGACTTGAAGTTTGAGGCCACATACTTCTCTTCCATACAGTTCTGACAATTTCCTGATGGGCTCTCTATTTCATGTCTGTTTACATAAGCATGTGTTAAAATATCCACACGAACATTTGTGCTTATTACTTTGGTGCTTATTGTTGATATTGCATATATTCCTTTCTAGTCACTTTTTGCTCAAAATTCCTATAAACCATTTCTTATGTTGAAGTTGACCTATACATGTGAGAACTATTTTATTCAAGTAGTTTCTAGACCATGATTCATTTGTGATTTATGATTTTAGTGTTTTTTTCAATAATTAGCATGAAGTAAACCACATTACCCCTTCCTACTTGTTCATCGCATCAAATTGGATAATTGCAGTTACTTGGTTCTATTTCACCGTCCGTCAACACATAATATTGCTTCATATAGCCAACCAATGGAGGGAATATCCGTAAGAGTGTGCACAACTAGCTCAACCCTTGTTTGCAATATGTATATTTTCCTTGGACTGACCCATTCTCTTGAAAAATAGAGTATTCCCATGCAATACTCATTCCCTCCCATGTACCATAGCATTCTTTATTCATTTTCAAGCTAATAAATGAAAAAGTACTAAAAATTAAAAAACACAAAAATCTAAAAAGGAAGATTACTGAATCTATTCATAATTCATCATGGAGAAAATGGAAACAGTCAGTCCTTATCTCCCTTGAACACGACATATATCCCTGCATTGGTTATAAGTACACCATTTACTTTTGACTGAGGAAGTTGTACTAGTAATTTGAACATATCTCCACTGATAGGTTATCCTTCCTATCATCTATGGAGATTTCATTAATTCATCTGGAATTGGTGAATTTCACAATGGTTGGTTACTCGAGTATTATGTTTCCAAGTGTCACTATGCATTGTGTTATGTGTTCAAGGGAAGTCAAACAAATGTCGACCACTCCTCAAATATTCCTCAACAATCACGTCGATATTCCTTGTGTCAGTATTCAGTGTTTGAACTCACAGCTCTACCAAATTATATCAGCCTACTGATCTCAGTTTTGTGTCAGTTGATGTGGGATGCATCAATTCCATCCTTCTGATGGATCCATTCCTATCGACACCAAATCATCATCTAGGAAATGGATCTAGTAACCCTCGTGAGTACCTTGTACCTTGTAGTCATTAGTGGCAGGTTTCCTCACAAATGACAGTGGTTATACATCAATTACCCCTGATTGTTTGATTCTACAAGTGTTCAACATTAAAAAATCTCTTCACACTTTTTAGTTTGTACTCAAGTACCTTGGATTCCATCATCATTATCGGTGGGTCTCCTGGAATCTGTTAACAATATACATCAATGACTGGTAATCAGATAATGTATAATTATGCTCGACATTAGCTCATTTATTCACATGATATAAACTCGGCCTATCCTTGGTTTGTATTGAAGACCTTGGGAAATAAAGATGCATCATTCATTGATGCACTGCCCAAGTTGCATAAGATTAGACTACCATGTCAAAGTACCATGAAGACCTGGATATTTTGCACTCATCAAAGTGCATGTATAAACTTTTGTAATATTTTCTTTGGACATGGATCCACTGTGTATTGTCCATGACCATGCTTGTTTACTCTTGAGCATGGGTATACCCACTTCATGAAGATATTGTATATTTGGATTATTTCCTTGTTTGACTTGCAGGTACTTTTCAACTTCTATGCTCAAGATCCTACTCCTTTACCATCCCGCCCTCGCCACTAAAGAGTATTAGTATGAAGAGTATCATAATAAAATAACTCTCAATGTATTTCAGCACTCAACATAGATTCAGACCTCACACATTAGGGGGGAATCTCTTAACAATAAAATTAAAACCCTTGAGAGTGTTGGTCTGAAAAAATATTTCTATTTCACCCATAACATGAATATCATAGTTTCTGAACAATTGAGAGCTTCAATATCTCATTTGAAGACTGCTTCCACAAAGGAAGAAATGTTTGAATACAAGGTGGCTCTATATATTAAATTGAGCACATAGATATGTGGAAAAACACACAACTCATAGGATACATCACACAATTTACTTAGTTATTGAAGAATGAAACAGTGCAAAAATGGTTTGCAGCTATGAATGCTTTTCATTAATCAAAGAGTAATTAGATAATAATTACAATGAAGTACAATGGATTAAATAGCCACATGCAATTCGAATCAACATGAGGAAATTCGAATTGATTACACTCTACTTGATTGTAGGTAACTAAGACCTTGTTTAAATCATTATAGGAGGACTCAATAGTTAACTGACCTTGTCTAAACCATTATTGGAGTTCAACGAAGTTCTAAAACACAACTCAAGTGTCTAATTCAGTGTTAACTGAGGCTAACTGACTATGGTAGGTGAGAAATGTGCCTCTCCTACACATAGCAATGCAAACATAGTGCTAAATGAATGTAGAGGACTATAAATAAATGTAACTGACTCCTAACTCAGCTTGACTAGTCACTAACTGAACTCAACTGATGAAGGTTAGTATCAACACTCCCAGTGGCTCTTAAATTGTAGGAATTGATCTAGGAGGCTCCTAAATCGATGCATGCAAGTGTAATCAGTGGCATTAGGCCTCAATTAGTGTTTCCCACACTTTAGTAACTAGAACATGTGCCCCAATTAGGCCAAGTGGACCCAATGGTGCTAGTGACTAAAAATAGACTAGATGGACTCCCAATTTAGACACATGACCAACTTGGAAAAGGGAGGATTAATAATCCTAACACTATAGAGGCCATGTCCATGGCCACTTAAGGTCCAAAACCTAGTTCCTATAACTCACACAGTGGGAAAAAATGCCTAACATGGGTATTAATTGTCCTGGAAATACTGAAAATAATGTTTGAAGCCTAACAAGTAGGTAAAGTGGGTTTTTTGAAGGAAATAATAAAAATTCTTCAAAAATACTAATCCCACATTCATGGTTAATAAATTGGGTGCTCAAATCCCAATCATATATAAGTATGGCATATGAGGTGAATAAGAGGAGACATATTAGAGAGAAAATACATGTTGAAGGAATTGAGGGCTAGAAATCACTTTTCTACCACAAAAATTTTGGGACTCAAAGACATGGATGGTAGAGGAGTAGGTATGGGCTATGGAGAAGGAAGAAACATGTAAGGGTTGTAATTATTTCTCCATGTTCATCTATTATGGATCTATTCAATCTTCTTCCCAATTCTTGTTCAATGTTTTCCTTTCAAGCTTCATGTTGATGTAGAATTGGTAGGAAATTATATCTAACTCATATCTCTCAAAAATAGTTTGGTAGGATAGTAGGAAGTTTTGTGGTGAGATTTGCAGGTGTGAAGGAGACTCAAGGAGCTACAAGGACAAGCATCAAGGGACTCCATCAAACAACAAGGTTACAAATAGGTATCCTCCTCTCTACCCCCCTTCTCAAACTCCATGAAAGAAGGTTGAGATCTTAAGATTATTGTGATAATTGACTTTTTTCCTGTTAAATGGGATTCACCCACCCCAAAGAAATAGGTGAGTATGATATTGTTTCAGTTGTAGAATACACCACTAACACCTTGTCATAGAGAAAATATTCATATCGCTTAGAGTAGACCACAACAGATAGAGTGACACCATAAATAAACTCCAATCTCAAGTATTACATATGAATGTAAAAGGGTAATTTTTAGGGGTGAAATTTCGCCAATTGGCTATTTTTGGGGATTTTTTCAAAAAACAATTGCCATTGGGTCATTTTTAGCCTTTAATATTTCCTATATTTACATAAAATATATTTTTTTAATCACAATATTCGCCAAAATTTACACATTTCAATAGTAAATTTGTATGTTTCATATTTAATATTTTCCTACCTATCTATATACATGTTTTTTTCAATCTAAAATAATCGCCTAGAATACTCTACTTAAGTATAATAGTAGAACACTTAAAAAATAACCTGATGTAAAGCGATAACAACAAAATATAGGGCCCATACATCAGACAGAAGTTTGAAGAAGACCACCNTATATATATATATATATATATATATATATATAGAGAGAGAGAGAGAGAGAGAGAGAGAGAGAGAGAGAGAGAAAGAGAGAGAGAGAGATGAAATGTTAGAACCTACTCTAGCATAATCCATTGAGCATGTATACATCAAATACACCCATGGAAATTAATTTAAACATTAGAACATGAATTTGGATGAGAAAATAGTATTTCTATTTATTTAAAAACAAAAGTACAAAGTGACAACCTCTTTCGACAACTCATCGAAACCAAGAAATTAAGTTCCTCCACCTTGGCCTTCACCACTTAAATCCTCCATGTAAGGGAAAGCTCACAAAGACAATGGAGAGCTTGGGATATGAACATAAATGGTTTAATCAGCAAGGATAAAGGGATGCAAACTCAAGGCAATGGAAATTGTTGGCAGGAAGTTTTGGAGATAGTTAGTTCCGCATCATCGAGGATGATGCGCAAGGTAAAAGTTGATGCGCAAGGAGGAAGATGGCACACAAGGAATTTTGGTCAAAGTTTGGCCATATTTTGTAGATTTTGTAGATATTGGTCATTATTTTGTAGTTTTTGGTCCAAGTAGTTAGGATGTTGATCTAAGTGGACCACATTGTAAAAGGCGCAAGACTATAAATAGATCTAGGAGCTGTAATATGGAGGAATATTTTGGCATCTCATGTGCACTTAGAGAGCACATCTGTGATCTATCCTTGATTCAAGATCTGAACTATGGAACTATTTTGAGAACCTAAGTTTTGATGCGAAGTTTATCTGACACAATGAAGATTTGACGAAATCACTGTGTCTTTTTCATTTTTATGTTTTCCTATTGTCTGCAATGTGATATGAATGGATGAATACTGCAAAATGATGTTTTTTTTCTGAATGATGTGATGCTTCCATGTTTTGAATAATTTTATGTTACTATATATGCTTATGCCTCGATTCTCCTACTATGATTTGAATACGATGATATGATGAATGTTGATAAGAATTTATTCTAAATGAACGAATGTTTGGATCTATGAAATAATAGTGCGATAGCTAAATAGTAGATGATAAACCCTCCTTATTATTGCATAAACATGGTTCCGATAGTTCTCCCTTGAACATATCAGGTGAGACCTCATATGATTTGTAGGTGTTTCTAGACAGGGTAAAACCTATCTAGGCCAGTGCTCAGGGAGATCGTCGTGTTAAGGGTGTTGACAGAGAGTGAACCCCTTGTCGATGTATATGTGTCAAAAAATGGTTCTATTTCCAGGACCATAGTGTGTGGATAAGGAGGACATGTTGTGGAATCCAACGAGACTACATATTCAAGATTGGTTCAACCAGAAGGCTTGGGAATTTGCGGCAAAGGAGAATCAGAACCTTGGATTGACAGTAGAATGATGGTTGGGAAGGCGTTTGTATTCTAATCTCCATGAGTACTTTTTATTTAATTTCCAATCATATTGTATGAGTTGTTGACCCATTTGACCTATCAGAAGATGAATTTCCAAGGAGGTGAACCAACTAGCCGACCCTAGAGCTAATCTAGGAACTGCAAGAGGTAGGTAATACAGCATCAAGGGTTGTCGAATTTTGGCTTGACAACATCTTGGAAGGATACATCACTAAGTTTGCAGTCGACACAATCAAATATTATAGAAACACAGAAAGGGAGTTCTTTAAAGGAAAAAAGATGCAGGTTTTGTTATCATTGCAAATTTCAATTAAGATGCTCATTTGTGAAAAATACATATTGAGGATGAACTCTGATAAGTAGATCCCTTGTGTGTGGAGGATACAGGTACCGTGAAGACGAGGGTTGGATGGGATGATATGGGTTAGATGGATGGAATGTCCCAAATTTTTCATTAGGTCACAATGGCCTAATCACATTTTCCATATTCATGAGAGTTTGTCAAATTGATGTTAAGGGTCAAATAATTGCCAAGGAGTAAAATTACTAGTTTCCTAGGTTTGGAGTGGAAGCTTTGGGATTTGGAATAAGTGGGACAATAAATGATGTTTGAAAATTAGAATGGAATAAATATTTAATAAAGTAGATAAATAAATAAATACAAGGGAAAATAAAAGGGGCAATTGATCATGAAGACACATGGAGGATGCGAAACCCACACAAGCTAGATTTTCTATGCCACATGGCATTCTCCTCTTGTCATTTTGAATCCATAAGAATCCCAAGGATATTGGGATGATTTGGAAGGTAAATATACTTGGAATTAATCAATTAAGGTCTAATTGGAGTGGAATATTAACTCCCATGGAAGAGGAAGAGGCATTTTGGAGCTAGTGAGACACTTGGACTAGATTTCGTAGCACTATGACAACAATGATGAAGATACTATGACACCTATCACAAGAATCAAATATGAAGGCTGAAATATGAAATATATGACTTTTCAGGGATAAAAATATATCCAATATGGTTTTCAAGGTAGTTAGGGAAGATAATATGCTTCCACACGTGATTTGGTGGAAGTGGGAGACTAGGAATTGTTGTACAAGTGGCATTCTTTGGTGTCTCTTCCCAACTAGAGTTGGAATGCATATATTGGAAGGAATTCGACCCATAGAGATATTGGAAACTTTACAAATGTCAAGAAAAAATAATTAATGAATCCTTTTATCATTTGATAAATTTGCATTTGTGAATTGAGAGGGCTAGTGGAAGACTAGTTTCTTGCCTTAGCCAATTTCGAGGGTGAAAGATTCCCATCCAAGTTGGTTTTTGGAGAGTCCAATAAGGTATTTAATGGAGATTTAATGGAGTTTATTTGAAGTTTTAATCTAAATTTAAGCTCATGGTTCCTTCTATTGCATCACTTTCTCTCAACCATTTCCATTTTTTATTGCATATTCATGCTCAAGGAGGGATTGTGCTTTGGGTGAGCTATTGTACTCTTTAGGAGAGATTATACTAGTCTATTTATGATTGTATTAAGTTAAATATTATATTTTATTCATTCTTATAAAGTATCATGTTTAAATACCCAATATTTGTATGTCAAAATGACTATTAATGAGCAAACAATGACCATTTCCCCACTATATTGATATATTACATGGTATTGTTGATTATCTCAAATGGAAGAATGTATCTCTGATATATTTATTATTAATTTAATTTAATTTATGTGTATTATACGTTTCATGTTCAACATTTAAGAATTTGAATCCATTTTACTTAGTTTACTTGCATTTGGAGAAGATTTGGTGCATTTTCCCCAAGGGTCGAATTAGTGATTTTGTAGCTGTTTGGGAGAGGGTCATAATAGCCTATATAAACTGAATAATGATGCATATGAGACCTTAAAAAATTATCTTAAACATCCTATGCCAATTTTCATAAATTCGAGTGGGTTTGGGAGCATTTGAGAAGCCATTTCGAGCATTTACCTAGGGGGAATTGGAACCCCAATTTTCTAGTAAAGACTCCTACTTGGACAAGAATATTAAAAAAGTTTTCAGAAGTAATTGAAGGGTCATAAATAATCCTTTAACATCATATTCAAGTATTAATATCATTCATATATATTCTCAGAATATTTTGGAGCATTTGGTTCAATTTGGATACCTAGACATCAAAACTAGTCAAACGTTGAAATAGGAGAAAAAGTGAAAAACTGGTCATTTTAATAAAATTTTAAAAAAGGGAAATTACAAGTGGTATCATAGAATGGTATTTTCACCTATGAATTAAGAACATACATTGAATAAAAATTTGTAGACATGTCTTGGCTTCACAATATAACCATAATTCCCACTTTCCTTCCTCCCCAACCAACAATTACAGAAATTACAACAATAGATATTGGAGAATGTGTCTAAGAGTATCAAAATTTGAGAGGGGATATTCATGAGATGTCTTATTTCCAATAATATCTTATCTAGTATGTATTTAGGGACAACAAGGTAAATTGGAATTCATTAAGGGACAATCAACAATCCACAAGTTTGGAGGAGCATGAAATGAGAAAAAATTATCCTATTTGTGAAAAGAGCCTAGATAAACCATTAAAGGAAGAAAAAAAGAATCATGAAGTGGAGCATCAATTACCTCAAGGTGAAATCAGAAAATAACATAAAGAGGAAAGTGATTAAAATCACATGATCCTTACTGATGTGGGTTGTGAAAATCAAAGAGAATCTATCGATGGATCATTGAACTAGGAAAGAGTACCTACTAATGGGTGCTCACAACTCTATGTTGGTGACATAGAAATAAGATTTCAAAATGTTTATGAAAGAAAAATTTCTAATAAGAATGAATATCATGAATACCTTGTGATAGATAATGAAGAACCAATATCAACTTCCCCATCACCACTTGAGCTTCAAGAAGTTGATGAAATCAAGCAGAAAGAAGAAAAGGAGGTTTGGTATCATGAACCATCCTTCATTGAAGGGTATTTTAATATGAGTGAAATGGATATCCAAGAGTCCCTTAGCATAATCCATGAAATTCAAGCATTAGTTTCAAATTCTTGTTGGAGAGATACTTCATTGGAGTAAACATCCTTCCTTGAAGACATGGAGAAGATTCAAAGAGAAATGTGCCACATCAAAGGAAATTTCATGTATTTTTTTTTTATAGAAACCATATGTTTGATATTAATGAATTGTTATATGATGAATACTTGAATAATAATGATGATAATAATAAGCTCACAATTCAAAATGAGCAACTTCTTGAAAAGTTACAAGATACATGTTTTTCCTCCTATGTTTCATATTGTCAAATGGTAGATTGTTTGGAGGATTCTCATGACATGGTGGATCATGAGAAATGTGGAAATTTGAATGTTCTTGATGTGTTTGAATATGAACTTGAATAGATACAAACACTTTATGTGGTGGAAGAGGAGCTTGAATTGTCTCTAGATGAAGGTTATGCAATTTTTAAAGAAGATCATGATTCCTCTACATTGGAACCAATATATGACAAAGGTTTCACAATTTTTGAAGGAGCTGCATGATACTACCCATATGGATCCTTCCATGATGAAACTTCTACACTTTTTCATCATTTTGTTGATTTAGTTTATTTTCCTACATCCTACAAACTCCATGTTTTGCAACATTAGTCTCAATGAAGTATGGGTGAAAGGGTTATTTTTTATGGTGGCACATGAGGAGTATGGAACACCTAGATTTACTTTTTATGATGACATGGTTGGAGCAAATTCTTATTCACATTTTAAGAAGCATCCTTTGTTACTTTATGATGATGCACATATACATAAATGCACCGATGATATGCATTTTAGTCACTTTAAGACTCATGGTTTTGCTTGCTCAACACTTGGTTCATTTGATGTTGGAGGAGCTTCATCCAACACTAGGGTGAATAGATTTATAATTGGAGAACATTTTTGTTTCCAGAAACATACTTTGTTATATATTTATGATTCTCTAATTCATGGATGTATGGGTGAGACTTCTTTGAGTCATTTGAAGTCTCCTTGTTTGTTTTGCTCATTATTTGGTTTAGATTTGAGTGGATATTCTTCATTCACTTCTTGGATTAAAGAATACATGGATGAATATTTTGATGCATATCACATCCTTTTGGAGCAGCAGTATAGGACATGGGATACTCACCTATGTCATTGGAAAATATTTGATTGGTGACTTGAATCTTGTATGCACTTGGAAAATGGTGGTCTACTTGGAGTTATAAGAACTTTCATGATTTTTTGATGAGGCACCTCCTTGATGTACATTTTTATTATGTAATTATGTACTTTGATGATATATATTATGTACTCATGATGTTTGGAAGAATTCATCCAATAAAATGGGATCCCATAATTCTCTTTCCTAATGGTATGGGTTGGAGAGAACTCTTAATTGTTGGAGTGCAATACAAGCTCTGGGACCCTGGGATAGTTTTTAGTCCCATGGATTTCAATTTTTTTGGGGAAACAAGAAGTATGGGGTATGGATTCCCCACTTAATAAAGTGATTTTAATCAGAGTATTGCAGAAGAAATCCATTGGGTCACAATGTCCTATTTACATTTTCCATATTCATGAGAGTTTGTCAAATTGATGCTAAGGGTCAAATAATTGCCAAAGAGGAAAATTACTAGTTTCCTAGGTTTGGAGTGGAATATTTGGGAGTTGGAATAAGGGGGACAATAAATGATGTTTCAACATTAGAATGGAATAAATATTTAATAAATGAGATAAATAAATAAATAAAATTGAAAATCAAAGTGTTAATTGATCATGAAGACACATGGAGAATGTGAGACCCCCACAAGCTAGATTTTCTATGCCGCATGGCATTCTCCTCTTGTCATTTCAAATCCATAAGAAGACCAAGGGTATTGGGATGATTTGGAAGGTAAATATAATTGGAATGAATCAATTAAGGTCTAATAGGAGTGGAAGATTAAATCCCATGGAAGAGGAAGAGGCATTTTGGAGCTAGTGAGACACTTGGACTAGATTCCCTAGCTCTATGACAACAATGATGAAGATGCTATGACACCTATGAAAAAAATAAAATATTAAGGATGAAATATGACATATATGACATTTCATGGCTAAAATATCTCCAAGAGGGTTCTCAAGGGAGTTAGGGTAGATAATATGCTTCCACATGTGATTTGGTGGAAGTGGGAGACTAGGAATCGCTGTACAAGTGACATTCTTTGGCGTATCTTCCCAACTAGAGTTGTATTGCATATCTTGGAAGGAATTATACCCATATAGAGCTTGGAAAATTTATAAATGTCAATAACAAATAATTAATGCATATTTTGATCATTTGATAAATTTTCATTTGTGAATTGAGAGGGCTAGTGGATGACTAGTTTCTTGCCTTAGCCAATTTCGAGGGTGAAAGATTCCTATACAAGTTGGTGTTTGGAGAGGCCACTCAAGTATTTAATGGAGATTTAATGGAGTTGTATTTGCACATGTAATATACATGGAAGGTATTGGTTCCTTCTATTGCAGCACTTTCTCTCAACCATTCCCCATTTTTATTGCATATTCTTGCTCATGGAGGGATTGCGCTTTGGGTGAGATATTGTAATCTTTAGGAGAGATTATAATAGTATATTTATGATTGTAATAAGTTAAATATTATATTTTATTCATTATCAGAAAGTATCATGTCGAAATACCCAAGAGTTGTATGTCAAAATGACTATTAATGAGCAAACAATGACCATTTCCCCACTATATTGATATATGCCATGGTATTGTTGATTATATCGAATGGAAGAATGTATATCTGATATATTTATAGTGAATGGAATTTAATTTCTGTTTATTACAAGTTTCATGTTCAGCACTTAAGAATTTGAATCCATTTTACTCAGTTTAATTGCATTTGGAGAAGATTTGGTGCCTTTTCCCCAAGGGTCGAATTAGTGATTTTGTATCTGTTTGGGAGAGGGTCATAAAAACATGAATAAACTGAATAATAATTAATATTATACATTAACAATGTACCTTAAAATAATATGCTTATTTTCATAAATTCGAGTGGGTTTGGGAGCATTTGAGAAGCCATTTCTAGCATTTACCCAGGGGGTATTGGAACCCCAATTTGCTAGTAAAGGCTCCTACTTGGACCAGAATATTAAATAAGTTTTAAGAAGTAATTTAAGGGTTATAAATAATCCATAAAAATCATATTCAAGTATTAATATCATTCATACACCTTCTCATAATATTTGGGAACATTTGGTTTAATTTGGAGACCTGGACATCAAAACTAGTCAAAGGTCGAAATCGGAGAAAAAGTGAAAAAAATGCTCATTTTAATAAATTTTGAAAAAGGGGAATTACAATTGGAGTTAATATGAGACTATGAGAGAATATGAGGAAGTAAGTGGTATTCTATGAAGTGGAGTAAGGTTTCGGTAAGAGAAGAGGTAGAGGACAGGAGAGAGTCCTGTTGCAACCGAGACAAGAGGCTACGGGAGAATATCACAAGGGATAAAGTGAACCTACAGCGAAGAAGAAGACAAAAAAGATATTCCAGATCCCAAATAAATACCAAAATAGAGCAACAATGTACCCAAAAATCCATGCACTACATCGCACTCAGGAAGAAATATGATCTCAACACCAAGTTGTCCAACGTGTCATCAACACTCTAATAGTAGCAGATCAACGAATGTAGGGAGAAGGCTCGGGATGATGGGAGAGGATGTAAAGCTACCTATATTTCAGTGGAATAGGACTGAGGATCCTAAGCAATACTTGTTTCTATGTGAATCAGTTTGGACTGTAAAGAAAGTTCAGGATGACTATGTTTAGAAAGGTCAGTTTTCAACAACCTTTCAAGGTCATGCAATGGATTGGTACATGAATTTTACACAAGCTCCCACAGGTACTCCAGAAAAGAATCTGGTTGATATCATAAAAGGATTCATCGAGGAGTTCATAAAGTCTAATTTTGAAGCACAATACATCACAGAGTTAAAGGATATCAACCAATATTCAAATGAGACTATTTGGGATTTTGATCAGCGATTCAAGACACTAATGTTGAAAGCCATGTTTGGAATGAGTGATGTAAAACACAAGGAATGGTTCATTGCGGTGTTGGTACCACATATCAGGATTCCCTTGATGTAGAAAAATATTATGACACAGAGTGAGACTTTAGAGCTCATGATGAAGCTAGAAGCTTCAACTATTGGTGAAAACTGAGTTGGTATGAAGTAGATTCAAACAAATTTGGAGAACCTGATGATTCAATTGCAAGATATCAAGAAAGGAAGAGAGCATTGTGAGGATATGTGGTGTACTTAACATCATGCGGAAGGACATCATAAGGATCAGTGCCTAGATTTTTGAAATTACCTACTTTAGGGAGCTCCAAATCCATTGAGTCATGGATGCATGTCATGGTGCCACGTCTATCAAGTTCATGGACATCGACACGAAGATTGTGTGTTTATACAGAAGCCAACGAATTTGTATTGCACATTTTGTCGATCTGTTGGGAATGAATATAAGTACCATCAAGCATATGATTTTCTCCAGGAGAGAATGATGGTTGCATATTACGTGAAGGGAGAAGACCATCGTAGGTGGTACAACCACAACTGCAACTGCAATTTGTAGCGTAGCCGCAACCACAGGTTGCTCTGTCAGAACCGCAGTATAACTAGATGTAGTATGCTCCATAGAAGTCGTAGTATACCCAACCGCAGTACATTTAACAACAGTTGAATCCCCTGCAACAACAATATTTTAACCAACCACGGTATCAGCAACAAGGAGGATTCTGAGGAGGACAAGGTGGAGTATTTGGTCGAGGAGGAGGACGAGACCACAAACCTATGCATTGTTATAATTGCAGAGTATTGGTACATTATCATAGATATTTATTGAACATTTTCTACAAATCACACCTTTGTGAACTGTATGTAATTGGTCGCAAAGTGGCAAGCAAGGAACATTATGCAGTTGTAGAATTAAAACCAGAACCAAAATCATAATCAAAACCAAAATGGAAATAAGAACATGAACCAACCAGTGAATCCGCCACCAAACCAAAACCAAGGGACAACAGTTGTGAATATTTCAGCAAAACCCAAAGTTCAGTTTGTTTATGTTGCTACCATTACTCATGGAGGTGTGACGACAAGAAATGATGGCCCGATTCCACAAGTTCGATTCGTTGGAAGGAATAAGGTGCAATTTGATTTCTACATTGAGAGGGACATGTTCCTTGAATCATGCGATGCGATAAGAAGAGATCCAGGTAAGTTTCTTTTTTATGAAAAGCCACCTATTTTTTATTCCACTTTCGTAGAATTACCATCGCGGCAACATGGTACCTTGAAAAACTTATTTGAAAGTTGTTTGTCACTGGAAAAAGACCCTAATGCACTCATCAAATTTTGAGTTTACTGCATCAAGCTAAGAAAGGTCAAAGGGAGTCTACAGTGAGCTCCCTACACAAGAAGAAAATGGGGAAAGAGACGAGAATAAATATTTAGATTTGGGATTACGAGGTAGATTCAATAATTTTGGATCTAGGATCAGATGTCAAAATTCTGATGAAGAAGACATGGAAGCATATGGGGATCCCATAGTTAGTTTGGTCCCCTTTGTAGTTACGACTATCTAACTAGGCTTGAGTGACACCGATTTTCCACGTATCGCATATAGAAGTGGAAGTTTAAGGAATGAATACTTATGTAGAATTCGATGTTATTGAGGTTGTTGATGGTGGAATCTCATATCCCGCACTACTAGGGATTGGATGGGACAATGACAGTTTGGTGGTTATTAGAGTCATAGCCCCGATGGATCCAAATGAAGGAAGAATATATGTTGAACCAGTTAAGGAAGAAATTGTAGGGGGATGGGATCATGCATACAACATCTCAGAAGACTATATAAAAAATACTATTGACGGCGAGTTGGGATGGAAAAGTTCTATCTCTTCATATATGGAATCTAATTCTTCCTTGGAGAATTGGTAGAATCATATGCATGAGGTATAAATTCCGAAGTGTGGTTTAATAACTTGGTCATTGCACGAAGTCACAACAGAGGTTGTTGAGTTATCAGCCTATGAGGAATTTCCTGATCTATCTAAATTTCCTATTGAATTTGAGGATAAGGTGTCAGAACCATAGAGATTGCTAGCAATGGATGAAGCATTGAAGGCTACTCCAACACATTGGTTGGAGACACATAAGAAGTCGATCAATGGGTGGTCATAGTGTTGCAAGTTGATGGAAGTTCTCTTCAATGAAGTAGAACGATACCAAGTAGAGATGTATGATGGGTGGAATGATACCAACAGTCATCTGATTGCATGTTAGACCATGTAGGTGTTGTGACCTAAGGATGAGTGGGTACATGATTTTGTGCATACATTGGATGAAATTCCATGACATTAGTATGTATCAGCTGAGTTGCACAGAGAAATAATGACATGGGAGGAGTTGTCGATCTGTTTCAGTCACACCTTAAGTTTTGCAGATCCTGATCCATTCATTCATAGTGTGCTACAACATATCCATGATGCTATTCTGAAGGTAGTTCCAGTCGTATATCCGGTGGACCCACATGAAGAACCAATGATCAAATCAATGATGGAGTTTTACAATGTGGCAGGAGGTCCCGAGGATGATGATGATCCAAGGAACATCAACATTCCAGAAATAGAAGGAAGTCGAAATATCGTAGCTCCTGAGATACCGACAAACAAAGTTAATCAACCATTAAAGATATGGATGGTCAACATTGGAACAGAGGAGGAACCAAAATTTGTGAATATTGAAGCCTACTGGGATGAATAAACAATGGCAAAGATCACTAATCTATTGCATGAGTTTCAGGATCTGTTTTGGATAAAATTTTCTGAAATGAAGAGGATACAAGGATATTTGGGAGAGTTGAAGATCCCTCTGAATCTAAATGCAAAGCCAATGTGATATCATTCGTATTGTCTGAATCTGCAATACAAGGAAAGAGTAAATTATGTGCTTGAAAGGATGTTGGACGCAGGAATCATAGAACCAGTTGAAGAATCAAAATGGATCAGTCCTGTGGTTGTGTAAGATAAGAAGACAAGCAAGGTTCAGATTTTTGTTGATCTTAGAAAGTTGAATGATGCATTCCTTCATGATCCGTTGCCAACACTGTTTACTGATGAAGTATTGGAAGGGGTAGGCGATCAAGAGATCTATTCATTTACGGATGGATTTTCTAGATATCATCAGATCAATAGACATTTGTGACTGAATGGGGATGTTATCAATACACATTGATGTCATTTGGACTGAAAAATGCACCTACAATATTTTCTAGGATTGTAGTTGCCGTGTTCAAATATTTTATCCAGGAGTTTTTGGAAGTCTACATGGATTACTGGATGGTTTATGGATTGATAAAAAATCGTCTCGCAAATCTACAACTGATGTTGGAGAGATGTCGACAACATCATATTTCACTGAATTCAAAGAAGTGCATATTTTGTGAACCTTTTGGGATGTTGCTAGGGAACATTGTATGTAAGGAAGGACTGTTGTTCGATCCAGCTGATTGCATTGATTTTGATCTTGTTTCCACCTATGAATGTGAAGCAACTTAGAGAGACGTTAGGCCATACATGATACTATCACAAGTTCATCAAAGGATATGCCACAATAACAACACCTATGGAGAAATTGTTGAAGAAGGATGCACAGTTCGCACGGAGTCAGGAGTGTCAAGGAATTTTTGACACCTTAAAGATGAAGATGGATACAACACCAATATTGGTTTTTCCTAATTGGATGAAGGAGTTCCAGGTTCATGTTGATGAGTCGTCAACCACGTTGGGAGTGGTGCTAACACAACCATGTAAAGGAGATATTGATCATCTGATTTATTTTTATAGTCGGAAGATGTCATCTGCGAAGAATAATTATACTTCGACAAAGATAGAAGGAATGGCAATGGTCTATGCATTGCAGAAGTTTTGACACTATCTATTGGGAGGTCGATTCAAGATTTTCATGGATCACTCTGCATTGAAATACCTAGTGAATAAGCATGTGTTGGGGGGGAAGATATGGCGTTGGTTACTTCTCTTCCAAGAGTTTGATTTTAAGATAATTGTGAAGCTAATTCACTTGATTGCAGGACCTGGCCACTTGCCGCAAATAGAGACAGGTGAAGAACCGACGAAAATTGAAGATGTGTTACCTGATACACATCTATTCAGAGTTTGAATGGTTGATGACTACTATGAGAAAATAGTTCTATTTTTGGTGACGAGAACAGCACTAGAAGGGCTCACTACAAATCAAAAGAAGGATTTAGTTGTTCGAGATGTGGATTTCCAATTGATTGTTGGAGAACTCTATAAGGTGGGAACCAACAAGATTTTACAATGTTGTGTCCTACCACATGAGCAGGAGTAGGTATTAGCAGAGGTACATGTAGGAATTGTAGGCTGACATTACAGGGGTCTCTCTACTTCCAGAAAGGTACTTCACACAAGGCTTTGGTGGGAAAATGTCAACAGGGATGCAATAGACTATGCAAGAACCTGCGATATTTGTTAAAGAATTGGGAAGTCATCACAAAGGGATGAGATTCCACTAGTACCTTAGGTGACATGCAACCATTTGATAAATGGGGAGTGGACTTTGTGGGACCAGTCAACCCACCTGGAAAGCGAACCAATGCACGCTACATCATTACATCAATGAATTATTTGACAAGGTGGGTAGAAGCCACAAAAGTTGTAGATTGCATTGTTATGATGACAACAAGGTTTATGTTTTATAATGTGGTCACTCAGTTTGGTTGTCCAAAGATATTAATGAGTGATCAGGGGAGTCACTTCATCAATCGCACCATTAGTACATTGACAGAGGAACTTCAGATATAAAACAAGAAGAGAACTCCTTATCATCTACAAGCAAATGGGACAGTTGAGGTATTCAATAAGGTGTTGAATCATGCGCTCACAAAGGTACGTAATGCAAATCGTGTTGACTAGGATTTGAATATTCCAGCAATATTATGGGTGTATCACAGTACTTGAAAAATGTTGACAGTGTAGACACTATTCAAGTTGGTGTATGGGTAACAGGTGGTCATGCCAATGGAGTAAATTGTTCTGAGTTTTCACATTGCAGTAGAAATAGGGATGGACGGTGAAGGAGAATTATAGGAATGCCTAGCTCAGTTGGTGCAGCTAGAGGAAGATCACTTTGGTGGAGGATATCACCAACACGTTGAAAAGGATCGACATAAATCTTGGAATTATCAACATATCAAGAACAAACACTTTCAATAAGGAGACCTATTGTTGTTGTATGAGAGAAACTTCACCAAACATCTAGGTAAGTTGCAGATGCATTGGTTGGGTCCGTATGTTATCAATTTCATTACTGAGTGAGGTGCAATACAGCTGCAACATCTGGATGGTGTGATGATTCCTAATTTGGTGAATCGCATCCACCTGAATCCCTACAGGATGGGCCCGGTGCTACACAATGCTTGAGACATTGTCCAATCTAACAAAAAAAAAAATTTGTTTTTTGCATGAAGTGGTAGTTAAGAGGTTGGCGCACTAGGAGCAGGTGGTCGCGCAAGTAGAGGTGTCAAGGTCCTTGTTAGGGAACCATGTTGAAATATCTGTAGGGATGTGATAGAGTCAAATCAGTAGTAAATTCAACAGTTAAACCAGTTATTTGACATCACTCTTGGATGAGACGTGCATTAATGGTGGATTCGACCGTTAGATCAGGGGGGTCAGCGACGAATTTGGATGATGAGGGTGGATTTGGTCAAAATTATTGGTATATCTTTCACACGGTTGACCCTGTGCTATAAAAGTTGATGGGCTCTAGTTGGAAGTCACCATTTTTGAAGCTTGAGTTGGAGAGATTGTATTTTTGAATCATAGAAGTTGTAGAGTTGTGATTGAGTGCAGAGTTGTGATTGAATAGCAGGTTGAGTTTGAGTAAGTTGCAGAGTACTTATCACTAATGCAGTGAGTAGAGAGACAAGAAATTTGAGTGGGAGTATGCAGGATTCAACATTCATCTGTGCCCCGATTGAAGAAGAAATGGCCAGTAAGCCCATGGGCTCATCATCTGTCACAAGGAAGAAGAGGGGGGCTAATCAACAACAGTCATCGACGCAGAGGAAGAGGAGTACAAGGAGTTCAACTAGATTAGAAGAGGACGCAGTAGAAGCTTCCACAGTGAGGGAAGGAATGACCACAACACATATTCCAGGATTTATACCACCATGCAGACCTGGTGCAAAGGCGTGGAAGCCAAAGAAGAACCAAAAGTACCCCATCAAGCTACCAGCAATCCCAAGGGGGTGAAATGTACATTCGACATGGTGACTTTCTTGGGGAAGATGAAATAAGAGGACCACAACCTATTAGCATTCATGGACTGTACTCCATATCTGTTTGAACAGAGGACAGGCCAAGTGTGTGACCCATTGATACGCACTTCATAGGAGTGGGCATTGGGATTGGCAAAGTCGGGGTTGGTAGGTCAGATTCGCATGTCCCACTTTGGCTGATTGACGGAGGAAAATTATTACACCAAGAAATTGTTGGAGTGATTCCATGGAGGATAAATGTGTCCGGATCGACTAGTTCTAGTCACCATCAAGTTGATATCATAGATCGCGGGGCTGCCTAAGGAGGGGCTTGACCCATCAGAATATTTCTAGAGAAAGGACAACGTCAAATATTAGAAGTGAAGTTCAAGGAGAAGTATGACTTGGAGCATGACGGGCATGCATATATGGTAGACAAAATCAATGAGTAGGTTTTGCATGTTGTACCCAGGATTCTTGCCAACAAGGTAGTGCAGAAGAATCAATCGAACCAATGCACCTTAGGGGTGGTTTACTACGCTGAGAAATGCACTGCAAGTGTACAAATGAACTGGTTTCTCTTTCTGTTAAACTAGTTGATAGAGGATGCTATGATCATGTAGGAGAGAAAGCACACATTCACCTTTAGTTGGATTCTCATATTGATTGCATTAGTATCCTAGATCAATCCAGAGGACTACCAAGGAATGGATGTCGCAGTTTCTCAAGTATAAGTCAAGAAGATAGGATGAAGGACTCCACCATATTGTTCTGGATGTATTAGGACACGCTGCAGGTTTCTGCTATGAAGGTTCCTTGACTCATAAACAAAGTAGTGGCAAAGTATCAGTGGTTCATTCAATTTTCTATTGGTCCCCATGCTATTCATGTACAAGTGCAGTGGGACCCTCATAAACAATGGTTAGTGAAACAATACAAGCTAATAGAGGAAGAGTTGTACTACATGGTTGCTAAGTGGCCGGCTGACTAGAAAGCGCTAGTGAGTCTAGAAGAGGTATCAGATGATGAGGTGAGTCCTCTAGCAGATGCACCTATAGATTGTGTGGGTACATGATAGTGATCGGTAGTCACAAGAGGAATCATTGAGAAACTTGAAAGATTCAGAGGTAGAGATACTTTACGAGGATAACATAATGAAGAAAAGGAATAAGTAGGGTGAGGCCAGTGACATAGTGCCAATAAAAGATTCATGGAGAGACCGTATTGTTGTGGCTATCACAATGACCACAACTGCAAGTGAAGCGCGGTAGAAGAAATAAAATACTGAAGGCTTTGAATAGTTAAACACTCAGCTAAGTTCTTTATTTGATGTGATTTTCCAAAGGGTTCCCAAAGCAATCATTTTTCAAAAGGCTGGAGATATAAGCAGTGGGAAGTGGGTCCAAATTGTATAGATTTTGTCGCACGTGATTGAGACTAATAATGAGGATTCCAATGTCTCGCTCCATTGGTTTTAGGGGCACGCATTGGATGTAAATGAACTGTTAACTCAAACATTGGTTCAATTGTAGAGGGTTGTGATTCAAGAGTTAGTCGAATGAGAATAGATCATCAATGATCGCCTTTTGAAGGAATAAGAATGGGTAGAATCAATAGAGACATAGATCATGGATCTAAATAAGGCAGAGGATAGGCTCATCATTGAGAAGGAACAACTATGGGATGACAGGTTCAAGTTAGATAAAGAATTCATCGACGCGTATCAAGAAGTCGTAGTTATGGAGGAAGACCTGGATGCACCATCAAAAGAACAGAAGTTAGGCCAGATAATCGCAGGATTCAAACGAGACATCGTGGATCTACAGGTACTGTTGAACTCAAGGATGCCTCCAAAGGTAGTTAATAAACCCAAAAGTGCCATCAAAGATGCAGAAACACATCTCGAAGATAGGGAAAAGGAAGTGAAGGAAATTACAGATGCAACCATACAAATTTGGGGAAGCATGGTTCAAGACGAACAATTGGAGCAGCTAAACACACAACTGTGGGAATCTGAGGGTCAATTGGTTGCATTAAGGATGTCACTTCAAGTAATGAATCAAGTACTATAGGTGACCAAAGCATCAAAGTTGAAGGCTCTGCAATAGCGTGTCACCAACGCAAGGGAACTGTAATAGCGTCGAACAACATAACTAGAAGAATTGCAGGATATTGGTGAGCAGCTGGCACTTAAAGTAGTAAATGCACTTCAAGCGGTGTAGGATAGTTGTAAGGAATTCATCACCAAGTTTGTGTATCATCCATATAAGTAGGATGTTGCAGATTGCGCAGACATCAACAATAGGGTGAAGGATCAGGTGGAAGGTGTAAAGCAATAGTACGAGGATATAAAAACCAATACGACATAGTACATTAGAGGAATTTTGAGTTCTAAAATGGGACTTCCAACGAAAATAATAAAATAATAGTTAAAATAATAAAATAATATTATTAATGTTGGAGGAAGAAAGAAAAAAACTACTTTTTGTGTTCGTATTTTTGACATATCTCCCTATGGTTTTACTCAAATTTCGATCGGGAGAGCTCATTGGATGTGGAATTTGATTCTACATCCAACGAGTACCCACACTTCATACTTCTTATGGACCCCGCTACCCCAAAAACAAGAAATACCTGAAAAAACATGATGAATCATGTTTTTCAAGTATTTCTTGTTTTTGGGGTAGCAGGGGCCATCAAAAGTATGCAGTGTGGGTACTCGTTGGATGAAGAATCAAGTTCTGCATCCAACGAGCTCTCCCGATCAAAATTTGAGTAAAAGCACAGGGAGATATGTCGAAAATACGAACGAAAAAAGTAGTTTTTTTTATGACAAATATGTCAATTCAGCCATTATGGTTGACTCATTTTATTGAAATTCTATTGGTTCTTGAATTCCAACTCATAAGAACTTATTGTTGGAACATTTTCTTATAGGGCCCATTTTGGACCCCAAATTTCCTCTAATGACTGCTTCCAACTGATGTGGCTCGAGGGCGAGCAATAAGATTGTGTTGGGGGCCAACTGGCAGGAAGTTTTGGAGATAGTTAGTTACGCAGCATCGAGGATGATGCAAAAGGACAAAGTTGATGCACAAGGAGGAATATGGCATGCAAGGAATTTTGGTCATAGTTTGGCCATATTTTGGTCATATTTTGTAGTTTTTGGTCCAAGTAGTTAGGATGTTGATCTAAGTGGACCACATTCTAAAAGGCACAAGACTATAAAGAGATATAGGAGTTGTAATATGGGGGAATAGTTTGGTATCTCTTATGCACTTAGAGAGTGCATCTATGATCTGTCTCTTATTCGAGATATGAACTATGGAACTATTTTGAGAACCTGAGTTTTGATGCAAATCTAATCTAACATGACAAAGATTTGACGAAAGCACTATGTCTTTTGCATATTTATTTTTTCCTGATGTCTGTAATGTGATATGAATGGATGAATACTGCAAAATGATGTTTTTGTCCGAATGATGCGATGCTTTCATGTTTTGAATAATGTTATGTTAGTAGTCTGTTTATGCCTCAATTCTCCTGCTACGATCTGAATACGATGATTTGATGAATGTTGATATGAATTTATGCTAAATGAACCAATGTTTGGATTTGTGAAATAATGGTGTGATAGCTGAACAATAGATGCGTAACCCTCCTTCTTACTGTGGAAATGTGGTTTTGACAATTCTCCCTTGAACATCTCAGTTGAGACCTTATCTTCTCCACAGGTATTGTTGGACAAGGTAAAACATATCTTGGTCAGTGCTTAGGGAGATCATTGTGTTAAGGGTGTCGAGAGAGAGTGAACCCTTGTCGACGTATCTATGTCAATAGAAATGGGGAAAATTTTTGCTATATTTTCCTTAATCTCAACGTTCCCCTCCTCAAATGCTTCTCAATGGCTCAATATATAGCCATCAAATGGGAAATGGAGGGTTGAATCATATATTTTTATAGCATTTGGAAGGTCAACGATCATAACCACCATAACTTGGCATGGAAAATATGAAATATTTTTAATTTTTTGCACAAAACCTGATGTATGCGGGTAATAGTGGAGCAAGGTGCGTATACGCGAGTTGCATAGTCGATGACCTACATGTATCAGCAAAACTAAGTTTTTAAGGGTTTCAATAAATAATTAGAGATATACTAAGAAAGGTGGATTTAATGAACCTGAAAAGGGATAAGGGAATGCCATCAAGGCATGATGCAAAAGTTGTGGTGAATCATGCTATTATAGATGTTGCTTAATGTCTGAGGCCATAGGGGTACTCATGATGGTCGAAATACAATATCAATCCCAGAAGTGTAGTAGTGAAGACCCATTTGGAAGAACTAACCACTCATTAGCATAGTACAATAATGACTTTGAATACATGAATACAAATCTGAAGTACCTATAGCAAACCTAGGTACATATACATGCAATGCCCATGAATAGGAATAATGGAAATATGTCATAAGTGGTCACAACCATGTACAATATACATTTGAATTTGGTCTCCACACTGAGCAAAGACATATGGTACATAATGAAGTACACTGCTCTAATATGAGAACTGAAGTCCAATAAGTATTGTCACAATCAAGATAGTAGCATATATGTAGAATGTCACCATAGTCTGAGGTCATCTATGCGAACTACCAATGGTACATGTCCCATCATGTGAATAAAGGTGTTGAAGTCAAACATGATGAAACATCATCTGGTTACCGTTCATTGAGATATATTGTTGACAAATGCAAGAAAACTCACCAATGATGAAAATGGGTGTCAAGGAATTAAGTACATTCAACAAGTGTGAATAGAGGTGTTGAGGTTGAACACTTGTTGGGGCTCTGACCCTAAGGGTCCTTAGTTTTGGTAACTCCATGGTTTTTGTGGAAGTGTAAGCGGAGTTACGGCCTAAAATAGTCTTAGGGGTGTCGCGGGTGGGTCGAGACCCCTCTTTTTGTAATTAACCCTTGGGTTAAATCCAGGGTTAGGGTTTTGGGAACCCATGGCTTAAGTCCATGGTTTTGTAACAGTGCGCTATATAAATAGGCACTTATGTAAAGAAGGAGGGTTAGGTTTTTAATGATTATCTTACAAAGCTAATGTAATGGGAAGATAAGAGATTGTATAAGGGTTTTTGTAAGAAGGTTAAGTCCCAGCTGTGTGCGTGGACGACCTCTGCAGCTGTGTGCGCAGAGGGGTTTTTGGTGAAAAGGAAGATCTGCAGCTATGTGTGCAGAGGCTTGCTGTTGTGTGCGCGGCTTTGAGGACTGAAAGGATCTGCAGCTGAGTGCGCAGATCAGAACTGTCGTTTTAGTTGTAAAGAGTTGAATAAAATGCAGTTCTGTGGACGTAACCCCTACACTGGGGGTGAACCACATTACATCTGGTGTTATGGTTCATTTGTGTTGATTTTTTATTATATTTTATGCACTGCTAAGTAAATAACTGGTAAAGTAAGATTGATGTTAATAACTAGCTTCGCTGTGAATTCCCAGATAAGGGCTGTGCAAGTAACTGTTTGTTTATCTAATCGTGAAGCTACATATTTGATAATACATGCATTGTGTTAAGTGATTATTAATAGTTAAAGACTAAAGGTACAGTAAGATTCTCTCTTCTGCTTGCAGAAACCTGATTCTGCGGCACCCCATAGCTGTTTCGGGTGAGACTATAGCCTGTTCGCAGGCTGCTGCCGAAAGGGCCAACACTGTGGGTCTTTTGTTGGTGCAAAGTTAAAAGGTAAAACCGGGGTCTGCCCATTTTAGCCCAACAAATTGGTTCCCTTTTCGGTTGAACTTAGTATCTGTTGAAGAGGGATCTACGTCATACCTCGAGGGATATGTTTTGGCGACCCTCTATAAAATAAATTGGTGATTGGATCGAAGCGACCTATTTGAAGTTTATAGAACAGGAAAATAAAGATCCCCGTCTTAGCGCGGAACAATTTTTGTAAAAGTACGTATTTTCTGAGGTTCATGAAATTTTCTTTGGTATTATACACATAGAGTTGCACCAGTGGTTATCCAGGTTAACAGAAAGGAGGACGAACTTCCAAGAAAACTAGTTTCCTCCCTGGACCCCCGCAAGAATCGCTATATTGAAAAGAGTGAACAACGCAATCTCGCGAGCCGTGGATTTCTGGACTGCACGAACTCTCGAAGCATTTGTGATGGAGTTCGCCATTGACACAAGTACCTCCTTTAGCGAAGCTGAGCGACAATTTTTCAAAGGACCAAGGGGTAAGTACTTGAACCTATTTAGTTTGAATATTAAAATACTATTGGCTGAAAAAGGAATCTTGCTTATAGAATCAGATTGTTAGATCTAGTATTGCTAACCTATGATTGGAAGTGACTGCGGCTTCGATGAGCAAAGTGGTTTGCTGTGAAGCGGCAAAAGATATAAGAGAGATCTCGGCCCCTCTACTGAGTATACCCCTGTAAACTCTGAAGCCTCTGAATCCACTGAGCCCCCCTCTATTAGAAACCCTCCGATAACCCCGCAGCAGAGACCTATTAGTCCCGAGAACCTGTCGCAGTCTGAAAGTAACCCTAGCCCGAGTATCCTTGTCGCAGGTCAGCCTTCCCCAGCTAGTTCGAACCCTTCCTCCCCCCCTAGATCCCAGATGGCCCATGTTCATGATGACATCAAACTACCAGTTTTAAAAGGAACTGGGTCAGAAGATCCAGAACAGTTCTGGTTTCTGTGCAAAGCTGTGTGGACCACGAAGAACATTACGGACGTAGATGTTCGACGAGCGCAGCTGATCACTTCTTTCAGAGACCGAGCCCTAACTTGGTTTATGAAATTTTCTAGCATGCAGAATCCTGTCTTGGCTGACATCAAAGCAGCATTGATCCGAGAATTTAAGAAACCTAAATCAGAGTCGCAGTGCATCACTGAGTTAAAGGAGATTCAGTAGCGGCGAGGTGAATCTGTGTGGGACTTTGATTAGAGATTCAAAGTTATGCTTGACCAAGTTAGCTTAACGATTGGACTAGCACAACATAAGGAGTGGTTTATTGCAACATTATTACCTCACATCAGAGCTCCACTCATGCAACAGAAGGTTGCTGATCATCAAGAGGCCTTAGAGATTGCCATAAAGCTTGAAACTACACCTGTCGAAGATAATTCTGGCATAGCTCAAATTCAAGCACAGCTTGTGGAGATGGCTTTAGAACTTCGCGACATGAAAAAAGGGAAATCCACCGTCGAAGAGGTATGGTGTATACGTTGTCGAACAGAAGGCCACGACAAGGACCAGTGTCTGACGCTGAGAAACTATCTGAATACTGGCGCGCCAAACCCGCTAAATCCTAGTGTTCTATATTGTGAGATCTGTCGAACTACTGGCCAGCATCGACCGGAAGACTACTATCTGTTACAGAGGTATGTTCAAGTCCCAAAGAACCCTTACTGTAAATTCTGTAAGTCAGTAGGCCATAATGAAGATGAGTGTCGCAGCTTCGACCTTATGAGGGAGCGGACCTACGACACTTATAGGATTTATCCAGATGCATAAGGCAGTGATGGATATGGTTATCGAGGTGGTAGAGGTAGTTTTAGAGGTCATGGTCATGGTATTCCTGGAGGAGGTCGAGGTCAAGTTATTTTCTATAACTGCAATCAGGCAGGACATCTAGCTCAAGACTATCAAAACCCAACCACGACATGCCGATACTGCAGAGCAGTCGATCATGTCATCGAGCAGTGCCCACAATTGCTAGCTAAAATTCAAGAAAGGAACTACAAACCTAGTCCGAGTGTCCAGTTGATTGCTGTCGAGCCATGACCAATACCAGCTGTTAATGTGGTTACAAGAAGTGGAGCTACGACAGATGTGCAGTGCCAGGCAAAGCAGCCTACCGAAGCTTGGGTTCGCAAGGCCGTAGAGAAAACTCCAGCATTTGATGTTCGACAAGAAAAAGAAACTTTTTTGGAAGCTAGACAAGACTTTGCTGATCCATATTTGCCTACAGAAAACAAGCAGCATCAGCAGCTGCAATCCCAGGAAAAATCACAAGGCCAAGTAAGTACTCTGTCATCATTTTTACAGAGTTACATCAAATTGTTAAGAAATCAGAATGCCTTAAATGAATTACAAAAAGTTATTCAGTCTTGCGAACCTCAGCAAAGCCTTGGTAAGGAAAAGGCTATCAGTAGAATTAGAAGGACAGGAAGAGAGATGAGACTACATGCTCAGATAGGAGAATATGACATGAAGGATATTATTTTAGATCTGGATTCAGAAGTCAATATCTTAAATAAATAGACATGGGAACAAATGGGAAATCCCACCCTTGACTGGTCCCCTATCCAATTGAGATTAGCCAATCAGCAGAGGATTATTCCTTTAGGAAGATTCCCTAGAGTACCAGTGGATATAGATGGAGTCATCACTGTAGTAGATTTTGAAGTTATTGAGATCATTGATGACAGTAACCCATATCCATCTTTGCTAGGAATTGAGTGGGAAATAGATAGTGATGCGGTTATCAATATTAAAAAGAGACAAATGAATTTTGAAGGGAAGGGATTAAGAGCTATACTACCATTGGATCCTTCTCAAGAAGAAAGATATACGGAACCTGTCAGAGAGGAAGATCAGGATATTCTGGACCACATCTATAATATCACAGCTAAAGAAGAATATTATGTTGAGCCTAATGCCGAAGGTGTAATGGATTGGCAATGTGATAGTTCCTGCATGTCTGACTCAGATGATGGTCTATAGAATTGGCATAATCGACTATACGAGCTACATGGCCATCGGTGCGCACGAATTACCAAATCTCTTAGATGCCTTAGTGCACAGGCCAAAGATTTGCCTACATATGATGGGTTGATAGACCCAGGAAAATTTATTGCACAGTTCTCAGAACAAGTGCCAGAATCACAGAGAATGCAGACTCTGGAAGCAGCATTAAGAGCTACAGCAGCGAGATGGTGGAATGGCCACAGGAAGTATATTCACAGTTGGGAAGCTTGCCAGAAATTTCTATGCCACAGATTCATAGACCAATCTCAAGAGGTACGAAGCAAGTTCAATGGGCAGAATAGTCCTTAGGAACATTTGAAGCAATGTTATGCAGCATGGGAACATGTACCTCGCGAGGAATGGGTGCATAAGTTTGTGCACACTTTGGAACCTATAGAAAAAAATTGGTATACGGAGGTCGAGCTTCGACATGGTATTGTAAGTTGGGATGATCTTGTTGATAGTTTTATGCTTACATTTTCGATTAATGAAGTTTTCCCTACTTTAGATGCAGATGTCAGACTGATCTATGACAAGGCAGTTGATGATCAAGAAAGAACTGAATACCAAACTAAGGAGTAGAACCAAGAAGTTAGTGCACCAAACCTAGCAGTTCTGTCACAGATCTTACCAGGACAGACCGCAGAGCAATGTTGTGCCAATACTGCCCGTTGTGACGAAGCTAAGACAGTGATTTTTCCGGAGCACAAAAACACGGCAAAGCTCAAAATCCGGCCGTTGGAAAACAACCGAATTGGCGGCATGGGCACTTTAATTACCTTAATTGTCTATACTAATGAGATCATGGAAAATCCAGTACCGGTCAGACAAGACTTTTATTGGATTTGGTGCCTTAAATGCATCGTCCTAACGGATTTGATTGATAAAGTGTATAAGAAGATCCCTAAGTTGGCAAAAATATCATTCTGCATTTCCTTGACACTTACGAGTGAACCCATGACAGACGAGCGAGAGCTTCAGGATCTAGTAAGAGAGTTCGAACAGATGGGTCTCCAGAGTTGTTCCAACCCCCCACATACCTCTGTGCCCCATGAAGAAGCTCACCCAGCCCCGCCGTGGCCGATGCAGACACGGTCCGCCAGGAAAAAGTTTAAACCTGAAGTTCGTTCTAAGCAGAACGAAGACCGACATAGGAAATTAGGGAAAACATCAAGGACTCACCAGATGGACCCGCCTAGTTCAGCATAGGTCCCAACTGAAGGAGATGAGCACATTGAACCACTGCGTCCACCATATCTCCAGCCTGTTCAGCCAGGCGTCCAGCCACCCCGACGGACAAAGCAGTTTACATTAAGCACACCCTTGCTGCCACCAGGTGTACAGCTGGTTGGAACCATGACAGGAAAGATAGACCGACTTAAGTATGCCAACCATGACACAAATGATCATAGCAAGTTTCCACAGTTCATACCTACTCAATACTTGCATCACGTCAAATACCCAGACAATGGCACAACACTATTGGAAGTGCAACAGTGGGCTGCCGGCTTGGCCACAGCTGGCCTGCTAAAAATGCTTGATGTTCCTCATTTTGGGTGCAGCACATAGGTGACCATCATGGTTAAGCAGCTGTTAGCATTAGTACATGGTGACCACTTGTGGATAGGAGACAAGCAAATTCCTATCAATGTCGAGCTTATTCATAAGATCATAGGCTTACCGATAGCAGGGCCTGATCCGAGCACTGAATTTTCGTCAAAACACGAGGATACGAAGCTCGCGCAGAGCATGAAGGACCGTTTTGGCCTGACCAAGGGGAAACGAGGGTATCACACTTCCACGATTGAGGACAAGAACATCTGCTTCGTAGCTGAGCTCTTAGCGTGCAAACTCCTGCGAAAGTGCAGGCCCAGTGAAGTGCCTGCCCCGGTTATCAGAATCGCTATAAACTGCGCTGAGGGTTACACTTACAACTGGGCCGCATATCTTGCGAGGGAATTCCTGGTAGATGCCCGTGATGCGTAGGAGAAAGGTAGACCTTTTCATTATTCCTGGCTATTAATACTTATTGCACTAATTGGGTGGAAAGAACCCACTGAGGCTCAGTTCGTGGAGGCACCCCCAGGCATGCTAGGTGCAGTAATATACGCATCCCTCTGGATGTCGCCAGTCAAAACATCTTAGCAGATGACGAACACTGTGTTCGCCTTTTATGGCATGAATATACACTACGAGATCTTGTGAATACCATGACTTACCAATGAGTTGTTCTCTCAATATGAAGGTGCCGCGAACTTTAGTGCCGACATGCATCATGTTTTTATTCAAGCCCGTGCAGATCCAACACATCAGTGGTTTAAGTTACCATATGTAGTAACCAAAGAAGAAATCCTGGGCATAGTTCAACAGTGGCCAGCTGTCTGGTTGAAAGATGCAGGAAAAAAACCCACCATTCCAGTTCCCCCTGTTACCCAGACAGGCGCAGGTACCAGTCAGGCGCAGCAACAAATCCCACTAGAAGACAACGAAGACCTAAGTGACTCGCAGCAAGATGGAAATGACCAAGGTGGAGATGGTGACCATGAAGAAGAGGATGAAGAGTTGGCCAAAACTCTATCAGATCTTAATCGATCAACTAAGCGCAAATCGCCAGAGGTAGAGGAGGTAAACAAGCCTCAGTCCCGCAAGAAGACAAAAGCGTCGAAGGAAAAAAATCTAGACGAAGGAGTCACTGTGTTGCTGGAAGAGCTTGAGCAAGCTCTTGACAGATCTACTGAAACACTAACTCAAAAGTGGTCACAGTTCGCGGATGTGCATCTTGCTGCGCTCACGAGTGTAGCAAACAGGGTGTCGGAGCTGAAAGAGCTAGCAACAAAATCAGCAACTAATACAGCGATAAGTAGTACCCTAGCATTCGCACAGCAGGATATGAGGCAATGGCCGATCAGAGATAATAGGGGCCAAGTGTCGAGCGCAGCTCTAATACTGACTGATGCAGATTCTCGGCCGCAAATGAGTATGACAGTTGGAATCGATTATACCAAGCTGTCTATGACAGAATTGCACCTCTGCCAGTTAGCCATCATGAAGGAGATCCACGCACGAGATCACTACTCTCAAATACATTTGGAAGACACCATGAAGCAAATCCAGAATCTCACAGCAAGGCTGGAAGAAGTGGTGCAAAAGGAGAAAGAGGCTGAACATAAAAGAGCTACACTGGTGTGAGCGCTAAATGAGGCATGTCGGAGTCTTCCTGACTTCGACATCCAAGACGAAGAGGACCTAGAGAAAAGAATTTCCAAGCTGAGAGACTATGCCCAACAGTATCGTAGTGAAATTGAAAAGTTAAAAACAGAACACCAGAATCAGATCACGGAGCTTCAACTTTGCATCCCTCCAGAAACCCCACCTGAGGTCCAAGAATAGCGCCACAGGGACATCCAGGCCTCAGCAGCAAAAATATCAGATATTGTGGGCAGCGCAGCAAAGCTGCTGGAAGACAGTATCAAAGCATGGGAAAACCTACAGGACCATCCAGATATAGGTAAGGTACAAGCAACCATCAATCTGCGACAGGAAGAATTAGATGCAGTCAGAGCAGAAATTAAGACACTGCCTCCTATGCAGAAAATGGCTAAGGTGAAGCGAAGCAAGGAGCTCCAGCAGGAAATCGACTCCAGCAGGACAAAGGTAACACTACTAGAAAATTCACTGCAGCCACTTGTCTATGAAGCATTGGAATTGAGCAATGCTGCGGAAAGTCAGCTCAAAGTTTTGAAGGCCTATGATACTTTTTCACAGGAAAAGGCTAATGAAGTACCATCCTCAGTGTTACAAGAATTGGTGGAAAAAGAGAAAGTAGCTGATGACATTATACACAACCTCAACAGTCGTTTCCATATCCTTACAAAGAATATTCTCCCACCAAAAGAGTCGCAGATTACCCCAGGACGGGCCACAAGTGAGTCTTAGGGGCCTGTTGGGGCTCTAACCCTAAGGGTCCTTAGTTTTGGTAACTCCGCGATTTTTGTGGAAGTGTAAACAGAGTTACAGCCTAAAATAGTCTTAGGGGTGTCGCGGGTGGGTCGAGACCCCTCTTTTTGTAATTAACCCTTGGGTTAAATCCAGGGTTAGGGTTTTGGGCGCCCATGGCTTAAGTCCATGGTTTTGTAACAGTGCGCTATATAAATAGGCACTTATGTAAAGAAGGAGGGTTAGGTTTTTAATGATTATCTTACGAAGCTAATGTAATGGGAAGATAAGAGATTGTATAAGGGTTTTTGTAGGAAGGTTAAGTCCCAGCTGTGTGTGTGGATGACCTCTGCAGCTGTGTGCACAGAGGGGTTTTTGGTGAAAAGGAAGATCTGCAGCTGTGTGCGCAGAGGCCTGCTATTGTGTGCACGGATTTGAGGACTGAAAGGATCTGCAGTTGAGTGCATAGATCAGAACTGTCGTTTTAGTTGTAAAGAGTTGAATAAAACACAGTTCTGTGGACGTAACCCCTACACTGGGGGTGAACCACATTACATCTGGTGTTGTGGTTCATTTGTGTTGATTTCTTATTATATTTTATGCACTGCTAAGTAAATAACTGATAAAGTAAGATTGCTGTTAATAACTAGCTTCGCTGTGAATTCCCAGATAAGGGCTGTGCAAGTAACTGTTTGTTTATCTAATCATGAAGCTACATATTTGATAATACATGCATTATGTTAAGTGATTATTAATAGTTAAATACTAAAGGTATAGTAAGATTCTCTCTTCTGCTTGCAGAAACCTGATTCTGCGGCACCCGATAGCTGTTTCGGGTGAGACTGTAGCCTGTTCGCAGGCTGCTACCGAAAGGGCCAACACTGTGGGTATTTTGTTGGTGCGAAGTTAAAAGGTAAAACCCGGGTCTGCCCAGTTTAGCCCAAAAACACTTTAAGAATTGATCGATCAGGGGACATTGATGTATTCCCAACTATCGATGGTGAGAAAAACCTGCCACTGATGGCTTCAAGCCTTAAGGTACTCAACTAAACATATATACTGATTCCATAATAAATGATCTAAATTTGATGGAATGGAATCCACTAGGAGGAGGGAATTAACGAATATCCATCAACCAACATGAGGTACACAACAAGGATGAACGATTTGCAAGAACTCAAATACATGGCAGGACTATAAGGGACTCCCATACCTAAGGAGGATATTTGACATGGGAACCAAATGGAAAGACTGGTTCTAACTAGGGTACCCATGGTCAAGAAATCCATACCTCTTAAGTAATGACACTTCTAGAAGCAACTGGAAAGTTTCCATGTCATTAAAAAGAGGGTTTGTACCTAAGGCTTATGAAACATTCTCATAGGATAATGAAATAATGTAGAGAAAATAGAATCCTATCCTATATGCTAGTCAATATATATGCTGGCCAAAGGTACACATAGGATTGGAAATGGTAAAATCCACTAAGGCTTGGAGAAAATGTCTCAAGAAAGGACCCTACACCATGATATTATCCCATAAAATTTATAAAATATTAAAAATGGGGTGAAAATTATAGAAAAGTGGGTAAAACTTTGAATTTTACCATACCATTTCATTTTTTTACCATAAATAGTGCTTTGGGAGCTCTTTTCACCCTTAATATTCAAATGTCGATTCCAGGATTTGCTGGCAGTGAAATCATAAATTGTTTGGACCATGTAAATCTTATCATCATGCTCTACAATTTCATTGGTATTATTTAAGTTTTTAATGGTCAATTTTATTGTTTTTCACATAAATTGAGTAACTCACCCCACACAAGTCATAGATCATTGGGATGCATATATGGGTGGTCCACACATGAAAATCAAAGCCTTCCCATGTCTCCACCACTTCTATTCACACTATGACCTACATACAACTCCATGGATGAAATTTTTTTAATGTTTTGACACAAATCTCCCTCTCTTTTGTAGGATGGTGATCGAGTGGAGGGAAAGGGAAAATGGTGATGTTGATAGACATGTACATGGTAATTCCTACCCAATAAGCATTAAAAAGTGTGGGATTTATAAATTTTGGAATCTTAGGAGTGTGAGGGAAGAACCAAGGCTACTCCAAATACTCATCAAATATTGGGACCTAGACACTGAGACATTCAACCTTGATGGGAAGCTGCTAAAAATTGAGGTGGATGATATATACTTTATCATCAAATTATCTGACCTAGGAGAGATAGTTAATCTTAGAGTTCATGCAGCCTATGGGTGAATGACCATATATGAGTACATTTTTGTGTATTTCCTTCCTAAGATTGAAAAAGCGGGACTTCATGTCTCTATTTGTTCCAACCAAAGTCTAAATTTGAAAGTTATCATCCTAGTCTTGGCAAGGATATATAGTTCGACTGGTTTACATTAGGATTCATGGACTCTCATGTTCTATATGGTGGATTGTATGATGCCCACCATTTATGACTAGAGAACATCCATTTTTGTAAACATGAAACATCATCTGGAAAAGTGTAAACTAGATGGTGGGGATTCCAAGCATATGCTACAAAATGTGCATAGAAACTTGGATCGGTTGACCCACAAGATTCCCATGGTTCATATAGAGGACCTGCCTAAGGCTATGTAGAGGTAGGTGGTTGGGGTGCCCCATGCATGGGTGAGGTCAATTAAGAATATGTCCAACACCATAGTGTGTTGCCATGATACTAATATAGGACCTCATGTATAGATTCCATGACTTTATTTTTTATCGGTCATATATATTTTGAGGGATAAAAGCCTAGTTTTGTACTATGAAACCATATTTTTTGAACTTTTATTTGGAAATGAAAAACTTATGGCTATCGGTTTGATACATGTATATGTGTATGAATGTATAAATTTGTATGTGAATGTTTCTTTATTAGTTATGTGACAAATTCCAATATAAAATGTAATTTGCATATGAATCAAAATCTTGATTATAATGCCTAGGCATATGAACATATGTAATGAAATCAAAATGTTTCTCTAACAATATTAGCCTTAAGAACCTTCTCAATGACGTAGGATCTATAACAAAGTACCAAACATTCAATTGTGAAACAACCAACTGCAAATCTAGGATAATTTATAAATATCGAATACCATTATAAATGGAATCGCGTAATAGATCGATGACATAACTATACTCAACCACATCATTTGATGACGGATGAAGACATATGCCTCCTGAAGGCATAAGATTACCCTCATATGAATAAATGACCCAAGCGACAAAAACTAAGTCCTGTGTATAGAGGATGACAACATCCACAAATCCTAAGTATGTTGAAGACTTCGTTGACATATTCCAAACAATAGGGATCATGTTAGAAAACCAACAACACCAAAAGAAAAAGAAAAAATATGCAAAATTGTACACTAATATACAAGGTACCAAACCAAGATGGAAACTTAGTAATTGTCATTCTTGAGTAGAGACCATTTATTAGATCCTTCATAGTATTCCCCTCATAATCTTCTAACTCATAATATTATTTCCCTAGGACACACTTCACTATGTAAGGACCGTTCCACATAGGATTGAACTTTCCTACACCAGGTGGTTTGTTAACTTGATCATATAAGAGGACCAACTATCCCTTAGCATACTGGTGGGGAAAGATATACTTGTCCTATTGAGCCTTGAAACAACACTTATTTAATTCTATGGACACGAAACTATCTCAACTTTGTTCATCAAGTTTCTTGAGGTGGAATAATTATTGTTCTAATTCAGTACTGTCAAGCAGGAACTCCACTACTAGTGTTATGGAGAAAACTTCCTATGGCTTGGGGTGTACCACAACAAATAGAGAAACTGAGGAAATCAATCCCTTCCCCATATACAAGAGAAATACAACATCTAACACTAAAGGATCTCGAAACATACCTTATTCCGGACGGTTGTAGTAGATCATCGTTGAGCTTTTTCCAATCCCGCTTGCGTTAGCAATTTACTCTCAACAACATTAAACAAGGAAAGCATGCTATATAATATAGTGTTAGGCATACTCTAGCATATATAATCAATGATACATAAGCAATTAAACATATCCATGGATTCAATATTCATTTAAATGCACATCATTGGACAGGAAAATATATTTCTATTAAGTAAATCAGAGATTACATAATTGACAACCTCTGTCGGCACGTCTCCGAAATGGAAGAACTGAGTCCTCCACCTGGGCCTCCACAACCTCAATCCTCCATCTCTTGATAGAAATCTCACAATAAAAGGAAATATTGGGAAGAACACAAAGTGCTCCAAGGGACAAAGGGATGCAGACTCAAGTACAAGCAAGCTATGACAACAATGGACTATAGTTTTCTTGCTCTTCAATTCCTCTTCTTCAATGTATCCAAAGGGTTCCTTATATAGTGCTTCAATGGGGTAATGGAAGGTCAAATACGAGTTATATCAAGGCATATGGAAGTCCAAAAGACAAGTGACTCGGATCCACATCAAGAAAAACTCCAAAACTATTTCGTCTTTTGCACACATCCCGATGTATGCAAGTTTAAGGGTAATATCCGCGTATATACACGAGAAAGGGATTAAAAGTCGTGTACAACAAATAATGAGTGTTTTTAGGGATGATCTTGGAAACATCAAAGGTACAAAAATAGTCCATGGGGTCCAACGAGTCTGCAGAGGGATAGGGAAGGCCATAAAATTGTGATAAACCATGTGTGGTAAAATCAGCTATAACAGATGCCCCCTAATGTGTGAGGTCAGAGGGGTAACACGATGGATGAAATAAATTATAAATCCATCCCAGAAGTGGAGTGATGAAGAAGCAGGTGGAATAAATAGCCATCCAACAATATAATACAATAATCAAACTCTGCACATGACTATAAATACATATAGCAGTCCCGGATACATAAGAGTACAATGGCCATCAATAGGCATGATATACAAACTATGACATGTGTGGTCATCGCCACATACAATATATAATAGATCAGAATATCCATGATGAAGATCTACAAAGGACCAAGATCTCCATGAAAGCTAAATATATACCATGGATCAAGATCTCCATAATGGCTGAAGATATCTAACATACATTGGAATCAAGTCACGAGAGCTGAAATCTCATGAACAGTGGCATGATCAAGGAGGTAGCATATATGAAATGCCACCAATCTGGAAAGTCTTCTACACAAACCTCTACGAGTACATGTCCTACTATGTGAAAAGAGGTGTCGAGGTCAAACATAGTATTCCATCGTCTGATTACCGGTCATTGATGTATACCATTAATAGACGCGAGATCACCCACCGATAATGAAAATGGGAATCAAGGTACTAGAGTGCAATATAACAAGTGCAAATAAATGTGTTGAGGTCAAACACTTGGAAGAATCCATCAATCAGGGGACATTGATGTATTCCCAAAATTGTCGATGGAGAGAGAACCTACCACTAATGACTGTAAGTCTCCAGGAACTCAAATGACTCTAGACTCCTATCCCAAAATAAATGATCTAAAGTCGATGGGATGGAATCCATTGGAAGGAGGGAATTAAGGCATCCCCCATCAACCAACATAAGGTACTCAGCAATGCTGTATAATGTGGAAGAACTCGAACAAGATGTGCACGAACCAGTAATAGTATTGGGAATAGACGACATGGAAATTCAAGACAACTGAGGAATGGCCGATTCAGGCTTCAAATTCCTTAGAACAATACCATAGAGGTGAAGGGTGACTAAATGTAGGAAGCATAGGATCGATATACAAAATTAGGACATCTCTGCGACACATGAGGCATCGACAGAGGATCCATAGGGACAGGAAGCTTAACCAGTCGATGGAGATAAACTCAGAGAAACAAGTAAAACTCCTAAAGTCAAACTACTAACCCAACCAACAGATGTGATATACAGTGCTCTGTTTGAAGGAAACACCACTCAACTACTGCGAAAGATAACATCTTTTCATGTCCGGATTTTTGGTTTTTTGATTTTTTTTTTTGGACTTTTTTCAGATATTTTGAAAAGCTTGAAAAAGAATAAAAGTTATTTATAGTTACAAATCTAGGAGGAGACGAGTGTCAAGGGGCCAACAAACTAGTTCCAAGCAGTGGAACATACCTATTCTCAATGCAAGGAAACATGTGCAGGATAATGACACTTGGGGGAAAGTCCCCTCCCGGTAAAAAATGGGGAAGCAAACTGCAAAAGAGATATAAAACGACTCTGCTTGGCTAGACATGAGACAAGATCGGGCTATATGGCTGATAATAAAAGTTAGGGAATCTGGCATAAGGCTCAATAAGGCAAGAAAAACTCATGATAATGCAATTACAACTTAACATATACAAGGGAGTCCCGAGGAAAAGGCTAGCATAAGGTCAAGAGGAGTATGAAGCTCTTGCTCAAAGTCATGGTGGTACTATACAAAGGAATCACACACCCTAAAGGAGAAATGTCGGCATGGGCACCAAATGAAATACATGATCTAACTAGGGTGCCCATGTATGGTAAAGCTCTACCATTCAAAACATGTCACTTCTAAAAGCAACAAGAAGGATTTGTGACAAGATAGAATGGGTTCGTACCTAAGGTTAAAATGAAACGGTCATAAGGTTATGCAAAATGAAAACGGATGTGAAACCTAACCTATATGCCATTTTAGACATGATACCTATAGTAGTCACAAACGAATCAAAGCCACGGTCAAACCGCACTCAAAATGGACTCCTACAACATCAAATTAGTTCAAACGGTCCAAAATGGTCAAAAACTATAGAAAGTGGGTAAAAATTTCAAAATTTTTCTATAAATAGTAAAAAATTTAAAAATTTTCACATCATTTGAAATTTTTACCCAACATAGTGTATTTGAGCTCAGAACTTCATAAGCGATTTCCGAGAGAATCGTCCAATGGAATCTCTCCTTGTTTGATCTAGGTACATTCTCATTCCCTCCTCTTCCATTTTCGTGCAAATTTTTGAATTTTCATGGTCCATTTTATTTTTTAAACCATCCATACTTGTGCGTTGCAGCCCACATGGAAATTGATATTTTTTTCACGTATAGGGCTCACCATACGCGAAAAAAGCACCAAAAACCATGTACATATGCGGTTGTTTTGTGAACATCTGCATACAAGGCCGCAAACAAGGTTTTCAAAGGCAAAAATTAATCAAAACTTTGGTTTTTTGTGTAGGATGGTGCTAGAGTGAAGGGAAAGAGAGCATGGTGATATGGAGGAGGCTGTGCAAGGTGATCTAATGGACCAACAAGCATTACAGGCATGTGGCTTATACAAGTTTTGGTGTCTTGGTAGCTTGAGGGCCAAACCAAGACTACTCCAGCTATTGGTGGACTACTGGGATCCAGAATCTGAGACATTTTAGATAAACAGGATGTCGCTTAGCATAGAGGTTGAGGACATATACTTTATCACTGGTTTGTACTAACGAGGAGAGATGGTGAGCCTCTAATCTCATGGGCTAGGAGGCGGGTTGACCATTGATGAGTACATAGCTATGTACTGCTTTCAAGAGACGAAAATGGTTGGGAGTCAAATCCCGACAAAATCTATCCAGATTCTGGGGCTAAAGGCCATACTTTTGGCATTATGAAGGATTGTAGGGTTTTATTCACTCCACTAGGCCTCATGGCCAATGATGTTCTATGCAGTAGAGTGTATGCAACCTACAATGTATGACTAGAGTACAACGCTGTTGAGTGACATGAAACAACAACTCAGTGACTGCAAGATGGGCAGGGTGCGAAACTTTGGGTTTAGCAGTATACTGAGCATGTTTTTCTTTGTGTGGGTGTCAGGGATAAGCCCTATGGTGGAAATTTCTCCACATGGAGTTTGGGATCCTTCCCAGTGATGCTTGGAAAATTTCATGCGCAGACGGGGCAGAGGTAGGGTGGCCAACCCCTACCCAGCAGACTTCTTTCCATGGTGGTGGGGACAGATCGTCACCATAGATGACTACTCCTACATAGGGATAGACTTCTGTAGAGATCCAGATATGCCTCTACCACTAGGAGCAGCTTATGGTGACATAGGTAAAGAATCCCAACCCCAATTTTTAAGTTTTGAATTATTTTTTTTTTTTTTATGTTTTTTGATATATTGACTCAAAAGACATATTTTTGGTGTGACGACACATAGTGACAACCTATCATGTATATGAAGATGTAGGACCACAGTAGCCACAATACTTCCCTTGTCATCGATAGAGGAGAAGAGGAGATGATATTATGGATGTGGATGCGGAGCGGACGCTCCAAAGCATCCACACAAACTTTGTTCGCTTGACACACAGGGTACCCATGGTGCAAGTCGAGGACTTGCCTGAGGCCATGCAGCGTTAGGTGTTTGGTGTACCACGAGCATGGGTATGACTCCTTCGATGGCTAGCTAGAGCTGTAGTGCTATATCATGATAAAAAAAACCCTCCTCCTCAGGCTTAGAGACCTAAGTGTACTCATTTTTGTATGATCGTGTATTATAATTTGGTGGCTCGGAAGCCCCAATTATTTATATATCACTTATGTATTATGACATCACTTTTTGGATATTAATGAAAAAAACTTTTATGATGATCGATTTTATTTATATTTACATGTGTGTAAAATGTATGTTTGTGATATGCTTTATGGTCTATGAAATAAATGCCAATCTAACACATAGTTAGCATATGAGTCAACAACTTGATTAAAAAATATTGGAACATGGATGTATGTTATATTCTCAATTTGTCATTCTAACAATCTCACATGTAAGAATCTTCGTAATAATGTCAGATCCCTAATACGATACAAGCCATTAATTTGTGAAACCACTAACTGTGAATCAAGATGTACCTCAAGAGAATGAACACCATGTGAAATGACATCACGCAATAACTCAATGACGACACTATATTCAGTAACATTGTTCGAAGAAGGCTGTAAACATATGCCTCCTGAAGACAATACCTGACCCATAGGATTATAAATCACCCAAGCAGCTGAAGCTGAGTTTTTTGTGTGGCGGCTAGCACCATCAGCGAATCCTATGCAAACGGAAGACTCCATCGATATCTTCCATAAGAAACGAAATCTAATCAACAAACCCAATCACCATAAGAATCCTAACTATGCAATGTAAAACTGTACAATAATATACAATAATCAGACTTGGCTGAAGATCATGCATAGTATTTTTTGAGATAGAGCCCATTTCTAGGCTTTGCGAAGGCTATCCCTTCATAATCAACCAGCTCATAAGTTCCTTTCTCTAAGACTCGTTTAACCACATAAGGGCCATGCCACATGGGATTAAATTTACCTGCCCCCAAGGGTTCCTAAGATTGATCCCACAAAAGGACCAAGTCACCTTCATTAAACCTCCTTGGACAGATAGATTTATCATATTGGACCTTGACACAATGCTTGTTAACCTCTAGAGCCACTAAGGCATCTCAATGCTGCTCATCAAGCTACTCTAAGTGGACCAAACACTCTTCCAATGCGGAAGTGTCAAGTAAAAGCTCTATTGCTAGCTGCAGAGAAGGGATTTCACATTCAACCAGTAAAACTGACTCCACCCCATGTACAAGCTGATATGGAGAGAAACCGGTGGCAGTCTTAACCGTGATTCTATAGGCCCACAAAGCAGGATACAACATAATATGCTAATTGGTCTTGCTTCATGTGATGGTTCGTTTGAGAACATACGTAAGTGATTTGTTCACTGCTTCAACCTATCCATTCACCTGAGGGCAATAAGAAGATGAATGCTCTTGCTTATACCCTAACTTGGAAGCCAACTCTTTCATCATTTTATTCTGAAAGTGCCTACCATGGTCAGTGGCAAGCTCTTTCAAAATGCCAAACCGGGTGATAATCTGGTTGAAAATGAAATGCGTGGTTGTCTCACCATCGAATTTAATTGTGGGCATAGCCTTTGCCCATTTCATCAAGTAATCGACATCCAGAATAATGTGATGATGCCCCTTATCTGAAGCTGGATTGTAATCCATAAAATCAAGCCCCCACTTGGTGAAGGGACCGATTGTGACAATAGGATGTAACGGGACTGGATGCGAGCGCATATTGCGTTCAAACACCTGGCAAGGGTGGCACTTCTTGACCGCATTAATGCAATCTTTGAAGATGGATGGCCAAAAATATCCTAATCCACCACCAAACAGATGTAGAAAGCCCAAATAAATGACCACCACACACCCCTCCGTGGTAATCATTCAACACAACCTTAGCCTCATCATGGGTTAAACAATGACGCAAAATGGAATCTACCCCACGATGGTACAAAGTGTTATCCACTATAAGGTAGTTCTTAGCTACATGACGTAATTTTCGTCGCTCATCCCGTTAAAGGTGAGTAGGGACCTTCAATGTTTGCAAATATACAATGATATCCCCGTACCAAGGGTCCAAAGTTGAGATAAGGAAAATATGCTCATTGACAAATGTATCCTCATAAACTTATTCCTCCTCCAAACTTGAAAAATCAGATATAAGCTCCACAAAGATCAATGATTTCTTCGATTTTGCCAAAACAAACTTGATATCAAACTCTTGCAAAATGACAATCCATTTATTGTATTGTCCCCTTGTTACCACCTAAGTTGTACTTAGTGGGTTTTTATCAAGTGAGCCTAGTGAACTGGACAAGGATAACTTATTCGGACTTCAGAGAACCTTCAGTCTTGCTTCTCGGAAGCTTTGTTGTACTATATCACATGTTCATACCCCATGGGGGAATTGTAATAAATGTTCTAGCATGAAAGTGTCTGTAAAAGAATCGGTCTCTTAGACTTCATTTGTCAATCCGATCAGCCCAGGGTGTTTTTTCCCTTGGTTATTATTGGTTGTTGAACAAACGACTGATAATTTCTGAGTTTTTCACTCCATACCTCCAAAGTTGGGGTGGTCGACTTGGCATTTATGCCTATTGAGGTTATTAGAGTCTATGTGTCAATGTATAAGCATGCTAGACATCATTGTTGAGTCATATGAACATGTCTAAGTCCCCCTAGGTTTTTTCATTTTTTCATTTTTTTTTAATTTTTCAGTGTTTTTTATTAAAATTTAATTTTTCCAAAACTTAGGCTATTTTTTAATAGTTTAATTGGAAAAATTGATTTTGTAATAAAAGTGGGCCAAATAATCAGTTTCAGTCATGTAGGTGCTCATTTTCAAGCTAATAGCACCATGTAAACCCATGGACCCACTATTTCCTAGTTTTGAGTGATTTTCCATCACTCAGGTCAGAAAGCCCCAAAAAATCATTTATTGATTATTTTAATTAATAAATTGATGAATAATGGAGCAAATCCAAAATCATAGATCAGTGGATTCTTAGTCAATTTGATTGAAATCAGTTAGATCTAAACCAGATTGATTGGATCTGACAAATCCTTGACCGAAGGAGGTGATCAAATCCGATCTAAAGTTGATCTTCAGCATCCTTTATGGGGAATTTTTCCCTCCCTCTCTCCTCAACACGTTTTGGCTCATCTGGATGAGTTTTGGTAGATGCTTCAGTCAACAGGTTGAGGTGTCAGTCAGATCAGCTCTCTGATTGACAATTGCACTCAGTGAGAATTAGATCTGGCTTAGTTAGACACAGATCAGGCATTGATGGACTCTCGATCAGCATATTTGGTCTATCTCCTTGGGATTTGCGCCTCCCTGGGCTGGATGGCCTGTGTTTTGTATATATCCTGCTTGAGGCTCCCTCTTCCAAGCGAGTTAGAGCTAGACTGAAGGGATTTCCATTGTAAATCTGTATTTGATCATCATTTGTGAATAAATAATCTTTGGAGGCTATACTATGTAGTGCATGTGTATGTGTGGATTCTCAGTGTTATGCTGCTGATGTGGTAGCTGCAATTTCTTGCCAAATTTGGTGCTGCTTTTGTGCTCTGGCTTCAAGGATTCAATTGAATCAAGTAAGGGTGTAAACTAGGCAAGTTAGATTACTTGATCTTGTTTATCCATATGATGTATGCTCAAAAATTTCAGTTATATGCTTAAATAAGATTATTTTTGCATAATCTTTCATTTTTGTTGCTTTATACATCTATATCCAGATCTCACGAGGTGTGTGCAGGCTTGTGTTATTTAGTTGCAGGTTCCTGATTGGGTGAAGGTGTGGATCTAGATTGATGCCATTCCTATCCAATAATCTCAAGACTCTATCCCTCAGCACTCCACAAAAGGGCCTCCTTTCAGCTTGCTCCATTCAAGCAATGATCCGACCTTCTCTCCTCTTCTTCTCATTTCTATAAAAAAACAATTTTCTTACCGGGTTACAGTGTGTAAAAGCTTTGTTCTCATTTGGATCTATTTCATCAAAGTAAAATATAAATATATCTGATATTTCAGAGCTCATAGTCTATATCTCAATTCTAAAAAATATCATTAAGTCTTCTAGATCTAGCATAAGGAAATCGTCCATTTTGCATAACAAGTTAAAGAGAATCAATAGGTTGCATGCACCAATTTTCCTTTCTATTTTAAAAGAGATTAAATCCATAAATCAGTGCATACCTCATTGGCTGCACAAACAGCAAGCCAAGATCCCAAGGAAAGCTTGCTTTCCTTGGTTCCTTTTTCACCTGTTTAGCTAGTTTTAACTTCATTTTTTTTGAGATAAGGTAGGATGATCCAAAGGTACTATTAAAGTGATTTTGGGAATATTTTATTCTAACATGATTTATGTATTTTAGCATGTCTAACATAAAATAAAGGAAGCTTCTATCCGGAAGTGGCCTCAGGAGCGTTCAAATCCCCCCAGGGATCTCCCTTTTCACTAAAATCTTAAAATTTTTGCAAAGTTGTAAGATCTTGGTTTCAGCATATATAAGGACCAAAAATTTTCTGATATTTCAGTTCACTGATATTGTAACCAATAATAAATAAAACTATTTTTGGAATAGGATCTTTCGAGCCCATTCCCCATCCCCCCTGGGGGGATTTGCGTCAGTGTCCTTTTCGTCACTTTCTGGTCATTTCTTTTCAAAATATCATTGATCTAATTTGCAGGGTAGTATACTTGATTTTATTATTAATTTCATATTCCACTTTTTGTTTATCAAAGTAATCATAATACTTACCCCACGATTTCCCAACTGACCCGAAAGGGGAAAGAGATTCGTGGTAGGACTAATTAGAAAACTAGAATTGTGTATCTGTTTCTTTTCTATCATTTTTTTTTCAGCTAGTATAAAATTAACCCCTCCTCGATTCCCTGATTGAGATCCACTTGGATTGAAAGAGGTTCCTGGAGGGTTTTCCTTTAAACAAGAACACCCAGTTTAAAACTTACTAAAATTGACAAGACTCCAGTGTGTATGCTCTACACTTGGATGTGGTTCGTTTGATCAGTCAAGCTGTATCAAAAGTACTTGGGTGACTAGTATAATTAGGACTCACTCTCCCCAACTGACAAACCATCAGGTGAAAATCCAACACCTAGATCAAACCTTTTACGGTGGCAAAATACCCAATGGAAGCGGGAACTTCTTAAAAGTGACCTCGGGGCGCCGATCTCTGTCACACCCTAACGGGTGCGTTACGAACAATAGACCCAAAGACTCCATTTCAGCCCACATATTCCTTGCAGGTAGCCGTGAAGGTTTAGTTTTGGACATACTCCAAGTACTCTCGGGTATATCTGGAGTCCCCCCTTCGCCTAATTTTAATCAACTCACACTTCATTTTTAACTTAAAACATACCAAGAGGAAATTGCAAAACACTCACTCCAAGCACATGCAAGTACATTGTTTCTATTTTTTGACTCCATTCTAAGGCACTAGTTATTTTATTGCTTTATATATATATATTGTGTCTCAGCATTGTGCTTTCGTGTGTTCATATTTTGTATCTTGCCATATTTGATCATCTATAGTTAGATTGCAAACTCCTAAGTAACTCAATCAGTTTAACATCACAACACTAAGTAATTATCCTTAGTAACTTAATAGGGTCTAACCCCCCTTGGTTCCATTAGGAGTTGAGCCTAAATGGAGGAGTCAAGAACAAGATGACAGCCTTGACTCGAGACTTTCCCCCAAGGACACACCGAGTGGCTTGAAGATTTTTGCCACGTGACCCAGGTGTGTGAAAGGCGGCAATCATTCAGCACAACCTCAGCCTCATCATGGGTTAAACAATGACGCAAAATGGAATCTACCCCACGATGGTACAAAGTGTTATCCACTATAAGGTAGTTCTTAGCTACATGACGTAATTGTCATTGATCATCCCATGAAAGGTGAGTAGGGACCTTCAATGTTTGCAAATATACAATGATATGCCCATACCAAGGGTCCAAAATTGAGATAAGGAAAATATGCTCATTGACAAATTTATCCTCATAAACTTCTTCCTCCTCCAAACTTGAAAAATCAGATATAAGCTCCACAAAGATCAATGATTTCTTCAATTTTTCCAAAACAAACTCGATATCAAACTCTTGCAAAATGACAATCCATTTATTGTATTTTCCCCCAATCATCCTTCTAGTGAGGATGAACTGAAATGGAATGTTATGAGCTATGGCTAAGGTTTGGTGAAGGAGAATATAATGTCTCAAACGTTGAACCGCATGAATGGTATCCAAGGCTAGCTTCTCCACATGAGAATAGCGAAGTTCCGCATCTATAAGGTTTCGGCTCAAATAAAATATGACATGCTCATGGAGCTCCTCATCCTCTTGAACCAAAACCATACCAACTGTCTCCATGAACGTGGACACATAAATCAAGAAATCATGGCTATAGTCGGGTGGACTAAGCACGGGGGCCATTGCTAAGGCTTGCGTAAGAGCATCAAAGGATGCCTGGGCTCGCTCATCCTAGTAAAAAGGGGTGTCCTTCAAAAGACGCATAAAGCCTTTAGTCAAATTGGAAAAATTAACCATGAATCTGCGTAAGAAGTTTTCCATGCCTTGCAAACACTGAAGATGTCTAATATTACGCGAGGGAGACAATTGGAGTATTGCCTCAACCTTTAATGGATCAACTCTTATACCCTCCTTGGATACGATGAATCCTAGTAAGCGACCTCATGCAAAAGATGCATTTATGAGGATTTAAAAAAACCTGGTAATGGTGACATATTTTGAGTACTAATCTAAAATGATATGGATTATGGAATCTCAAACAAGAGTGAGCAGCGAGATCATACAAATATACTTCGATAATCGTCTTAAGATCATGAAAAATTAAGGTCATGGCTCACTGAAACGTAGCTCCGGTGTTTTTAAGGCCAAAAAGCATCTTCCGATATGCAAAAGTACGCCAAGGACAAATAAATGCGGTCTTATGTTGATCCTTGGGCTTAATCTGAATCTGATTATATCCAGAAAAACCATCATTAAAGGAAAATACCTCACTCCCAGCACACTCATCCAAAATCTTATCAATAAATGGTGTAGGGAAATTATCCTTAGGACATGCAAGATTTAGGTCACGGAAATCATTGCATATACGGATCACTCCCTACTTCTTATCTAACAAAATAGGATTTGAAACCCACTCCATCAAGGGAACGGAATAGATAAAACTAGCTTTCAATAGTTTCTCTATCTCAGCCTTAATGGCGGGTACTTTTCTAGGATTCACACCACGTAAACATTGTCCAATCGAATTTTCATCCAGATAGGTTTTGATCTCATGTTCGACAATATGAGGGTCAATACCTAGCATCTCATTGTATGACCAAGCAAAGATGTCACATAACTCTTTAAATAGCTCAGTATACTCCTTGATCTCATTGGGGGAATAATCCACCTCAATGTAGACATTCTCAATGTTGCCAGGATCGCGATAAATATTGATAGGAATAGTTGGTGATACATTAGCCATGTTTCCATCAGCCATCGGACCAAGAAAGCTTAATGGAACCATGAGGCTACCAATATTCTCACTAACAATCTCCCTAAATTCATCACACTCCATACGATCAAGCTTAGGAAGAAAATATGATCGATGATGGAACTCCTCCCAAGGTTGCTCAACTCCCAACATGGCCTCAAGGATAGCATTATCCGATGGAAAAAAATCCTCAAGGAAATCATGTGATTGAAATGACTCTACTACCCACACAAGAAGCACATACGGGTCCTCCTCCTCTGTCCGTAAAGAGGAAGGACTAGGCTCTGTAGCCTGATTAATATTAGCTTGATAAGCCACCATCATTGCAGGCAATGACACGTTAGTCTCAATGGGCACACTCGAAGTACTCGGTGAAGGAAGAATCCAAGGATCTTCCATATGGGTAGTGTGAAAAGACACCGAATTCAATGAGGATGAAGCCCCACCAAAACTAGACCCAATCATAAGAATGGGTGTAGGACAACTAAAGGTTCCCATAAGAGAAGGATACATACCTACGCCCACACTCCCAGTTGCCGGTTGAGAATGATCGATAATCGGGATAGAAGCTCCTAATGATGCATTGACACTTGAATTTTGGAATTACATTTGATCAATCGTAACAATATTCCCATTAAACGGAAAGCATATCACTCGAAAGAGGGAAGAAGCTACGGCTTGCATAATATACATCCAATTCCGACCCAACAAAAGATTGTAGTCAAGGGGCGCATCAACCATCTCAACCTCGATAGCAATGGTCTTCCCTCCCAATTGGACTTTTAAGAAAGGAAGAATTCCATGTGGCCGAAAGGATCTACCATCAAAAGCTGTCAACATAGTAGTGGATTGAGACAACTCAGGAGAATCAAAGCCCTTCCAACAAGACAAAGACATCACAGAATTAGTAGCGCTTTCATCAATGACAGTACGCTTGACAGTGTTGTTAAGACATTCCACATGAATCAAAAGAGACATGTAGTAAGGAAATACAGATTTTACTCCCATGGTTTCAAATTTTATCATATTAGAAGAGTTATCATCACTGACCCCAAGAGCAGACAACAAATCTTTCCTCTGCGAAAGACAAGTCTGAAGCACTTCTAACGTGGGCATCGCACAAGGAGTCTGGCCCAAATCCTCGACAACTAAATAGTTTTGGGAAACTTGGGAATTAGGATTGTGCCCCGAACGCTTTAAGACTCCATTAGGAATGTGAGGTGGAGCTTTAGTTTTATCCATAGGATTTTCGATTCGCAAAGGGCTCTTGAGTGGGCAAGGTTCTTTCCCAAGGTTTGGTTGTGACGAACCATAGTATTTCATACGATTCACAACCTTATCAGCACTCATCATTTTGATGCATCCATGACCACTAGCGGCCTCCAGTGGGTTTTTATTTCCACTCGATGAACAACCAGGATCAATGGTCCTCGAGTTCATATTTTGATTGTTAGGTAAAGGATTAGTTAACATAGTTGGGCCCTGTGCTATGAACCTAGGGGAATATTCCATACGAGGGCGCAAGTGAGTGAGATGGTTGTCCTTACACAATTTGCAAGGAAACTTCACCTTACGTTTAGAATGCTTGTCCCCCCTAGCATTAGTGTCCTTCGTTTAGAATGCTTTTCCACCCTAGCATTAGTGTCCTTGTCATTATTATTAGCATTTTCGTTCTTGTTCCCACCCTTACGATTATTATTTTTTCCTTTTTTCTTATTCCTTCCAGGCTGTTGGTTTCCTTTTGGGTTCGATGATTGCATGGAAAGTACATTCGCTAATTAGGTTGGTTGAGATGAAGTCGTATCTTGTCTCGATGCAGACTGGTTAATTGACAATTGGCTCACTTGTTTCACAACCAAGTCCGCAGGTTTGGTACTTGTACAGCCCACAATACCATCAGCATGTGGCCCACGCTTGACCTTGGGGTCGAAATTGGACCTAGGAGCATTGGGTATAATCTCATACAAAAGTCCGGATTGAGCATAGATCAAATCCAACTCTTGTGCCCTAAAAATAGCATGTTCCTCGTTTTGAACTCTGGATGTTGAAACATCCTTCACTATGTAAGGTAATAAATATTTGAGGAACCATTCAAGAAGAAACTATGGTGGTATAAAATCTTTGATTAACCATTTCTGTCTATGCCAGTCTTGAATCTAATCCAAAATGTGTGTGCCCTTATCTTGACGGAAGGTCGACAAGAGTTCAGTACCAATGTCGTAACATACGGGTAGCTGGAAATGATTAAGGAAAGTCAACGCAAGATCATCAAACATAGCATAATCCCCCCCTTGGATAACTCTATATACCATTTCACTACAAGACCCATTAGGGTGCGTTGAAATAGCCTCAAATGAATGGAATCATCATGTAAGGAATTGGAAGAGCACCAAAGGTGGAAGGTGGTGATATGCTCACTAGTACCTTCACCAGCCTTACCTTCAAACTTGGGAATGTACGAAGGAAGCTTGTTAGGGACATTCGGCCATGCTGGGTTATGAGACACAGGATCATTCATCAATCTTGACAAGTAGGTAAGTTCAAAGTTGCAAGGAAAGGGAGCCTAGGTTGAGCCAGTCGATTCCACGCTCCTTGGTAGTTTTGATTCGTGTAAGGTTGATTTCTATAAATACCATGGCCTTAGCCATAATAACCTCCTCCCATTTGACCCATGTAAGGTTGCATGGAATAATTATGATGTGGGGTTCCTTGATTATGAGGCACTACAAAGCCATAATTGGAAGAGTAAGAAGGTTGTTGATATTGGTACCCATATGGTTGATAGTTTTTTCCATAGTGCGGTCCATACAAATGTCCATGAGAAGCTCCATAAGGTGTTCCATGGGATGTACCATGAGAATGTCCATAGTTAGGGGTATATGACCTGCTGACACAATAGGAGGTACTTGACTTTGAGATACTACCGTAAGAGCAGTCGCAAAATGAACATGGCTAGTAGCAACATTCCAGCCTGAAGGCCCACGTGAACTATGGCGAGGATGAGTTGCTAAAAACGCATTCGAAGGAACATGGTTTGAAGACGAAGGGACATGTGAAGGAATGTAAGTGGTGTTTCTAATGTTTACTTGTCTTGGTTCTAGTATCTGCATAGGATTACTAACACTAGGTCTAGGATGGACATGTGAAGTTACCTCTACCACAGGGATGGAGGGTGCAATGTGACTAGTGCCCCCAAATCTCTCCGCATGGAAAGGGATGGGAATGCCCCCAAGTGTAGTGCTAGGACCAAATTTTGACTCAGCACGATGTACTAGATCGGGTGCAGTGATATCAGACATGTCATATCTAACATGACTAGTGCTTACGGGTTCATGGTGAGTCTCGTCACCCAGAAAACAATACCGACAACCTGTGAATGAGGGATCATAACTAGATCGTGAAGACTGTTCATATACAATATCATATGTGCTAGTAGCATCTTCCTCCCCAACCTCATGAGGTGGAGAAGACATCTCTGGAATTTCATCCTCATGATCTCCCATGGTGTGTGAATCAAAGTGAGAAGTAGTCCGCCCGGACTGTCTAGTTCTCTCTCCCAAAGGAAGAGAAGAAGTGGAATGTAGAATTCATGATAAATGACGAGAATGGTGGGGTTTCGCGCCCAAATCCATAATGACTCAACAAATAAAAAGACTCGATCTAATTACGCAAACCCTAGGAAAACTATCATGCACAGAGAATACACCTATAAAATGTAAAACCAAATCACAAGCAATCAAGGGTAGGATATGTGAGCTCCTGAATGAAGCAGGTATTTCTCCCTAGGAGAGGCTTGAGACTCCCATAGACAACAAGCAGAGGTTTGTAACCAATTATAGTGGCCCTCGGTTTCAATGCATGTAGCGATTGTGTTGTCCAACCCCTACCTGGCCAGGACACCTACAGAATCACCTTTGCAAATACCCCCTCGATAACCTAGGTAAGGAAACTAAGGTCAGCTCGATATAATCAATGCTTAGGTAGAAATTCATAGGAGGGATTGAGCATATGGGCAGGGTATCAAATCCCAAAACTATCGAAAGATCTCCCAGATACGAATACAATCCTGGAAATATATCCGGTGCTACTCAGTTACGACCAATGGTCATCCCAATCATAACCACTCACACTGCCTCGTGCTTAACTCCCTTGTAAGAGGAAGATCCTGAGAAACACCAATTATATAAAGGATTTCACACTCTCACCTGGACAGACATCTAATTGTTTTGTTTAGTGTTCTTGGAGAATTGACTCACAATGAACAATTCCAAGACCCTAAAACCTAATCTTGTTGGTGCACCCTAAAAAGGAAAAAAGTGTAATTCATTTTATTTTGCGTTGATTTTAATTGGATTTATTACTCAAATGGTAAATATACATGCAAATAATGATGTTATGACACAACAAGAAGTAAAATGGCTTTATTAATCAAAGGGTAAGTGGACATGCAACTAATAATGTTATGACACAACAAGAAGTAAAATGCACACCTAACAATCAATGCAAATGCACTGTGTCGAAGGAAAAATAGGATATGATACTACGTGAAGTGAAAATTTTTTCCTTCAAATGTATATGCAATCATTTCCTATATGTAAATATGACTAATATTCACCAAGAAAACCTACTGCAAGTACCATGCTAAATGCAAAATGCAAACAATGCATAACAATGCAAAAAAGCAAAATGTTTTTGTATTTTTGAATAGAATGAGATAAAAAGAAATAGTATGACTCTAAAACCCTCAGACTCTACAAGAAATCACAAAAAGTAGCCAAGCAAAACACCAAGGTAAAAGAGACCTCATGCACTAATCCCAAAACAAAAAATAGAAAATGAAATGACAAGAACATTTTTCAAAAATTAACTCAAAAAGTGTCTCTGGTCAGAAACAGAGGGGAGATACAGACTCCAGAAGCATCAAAGAAGACTCATAAATCACCCAAAATCACCCAGCAACACTTAATCTTCCCCCAAAAGCAAAAAATTAGGGCATACGCGACTGTTCTAAGTAAACCTATGTACATACACGACTATCCTAGGAAAACCCACGTGTACACACGACTGTGAGAGAAAAACCTGAGTATTGGAAAAAAAAGATAGAAAAATAAGGTAAATCGACAAACTGAGACAAAATTTACTTATCTAGGATACTGCTAGGTAATCATGCCTGCAGACCCGATACAGAAACAGAAAAATCAGAGCAGTGAAAGCACATTGAATGCCGAAAACTCCCAAATAAAAACAACTAGGAACCTCCCCAGTATGGTCGCCAATTCTGTTACGAAGAAAAATTCCTATGGCTTGGGGTGTACCACAACAAACAAAGAAACCACATAAATTAATCCCTTCCCCACATGCAAGAGAAATACAACATCTAACACTAAAGGATCTCGAAACATACCTTGTTCCGGACGGTTGTAGTAGATCCTTGTTGAGCTTTTTCTAATCCCGCTTGCATTAGCAATTTACTCTCAACAATAGTAAACAAGAAAAGCATGCTATATAATATAGTGTTAGTCCTACTTTAGCATATATAATCAATGATACATAAGCAATTAAACACATCCATGGATTCAATATTCATTTAAATGCACATAATTGGACAGGAAAATATATTTCTATTAAGTAAATCATAGATTACATAAGTGACAACCTCTATCGGCATGCCCGCGAAATGGAGAAACTGAGTCCTCCTCCTGGGCCTCCACCACCTCAATCCCCCATATCTCGATAGCAAGCTCACAAGCAAAGGAAATCTTGGGAAGAACAAAAAGTGCTCTAAGGGACAAAGGGATGCAGACTCAAGTACAAGCAAGCTATGGCAACAATGGACTATAGTTTTCTTTCTCTTCAATTCCTTTTCTCCAATGTATCCAAAGGGTTCTTTATATAGTTCTTCAATGGGGTAATGGAATGTCAAATTCGAGCGATCTCGAGGCATATGGAAGGCCAAAATACAAGTGACTCAAATCCACATCAAGGAAACTCTGAAAATATTTGGCCTTTTGCACACATCCTGATGTACGCAGGTTTAAGGGTAATATCTGTGTATATACGTAAGAAAGGGATTAAAAGTTGCGTACAACAAATAAGGACTACTTTTAGGGATGATCTTGGAAACATCAAAGGTACAAAAATATTCCATGGGGTCCAAAGAGTCTATAGAGGGACAGGGATGGCCATAAAAGTGTGATCAACCATGTGTGATAAAATCAGCTGTAACAACTAGCTTTAAAAAAGGGGTCTCACATTCAAAAAGAAGAATCGAACCCACCCCATGAACTAACTAGAATGGTGAGAAACCAATGGAAGTATCAACTATGATATGGTTTTTACAACTGATTTTACCACACATGGTAGATCACACATTTATGGCCTCCCTTATCCCTCTGCAGACTCTTTGGACTATTTTTGTACCTTTGATGTTTCCAAGATCATCCCTAAAAACACCTATTATTTGTTGTACACGAATTTTAATCCATTTATCATGTATATACGTAGATATTACCCTTAAACCCGCGTACATCGAGATGTGTGCAAAAGGCCAAATATTTTTGGAATTTTCCTTGATGTGGATCCAAGTCACTTGTCTCTTGGCCTTCCATATTCCTTGAGATTGCTCGGATTTGACCTTCCATTACCCCATTTAAGCACTATATAAGGAACCCTTTGGATACATTGAAGAGGAGGAATTGAAGAGCAAGAAAACTATAGTCCATTGTTACCATGACTTTCTTGTACTTGAGTCTGTATCCCTTTGTCCCTTGGAGCACTTTGATTTCTTCCCAAGCTTGACTTTGTTTGTGAGATTTCTATCGAGAGATGGAGGATTGAGGTGGTGGAGGCCCACGTGGAGGACTCAATTTCTATGGTTCACAGACATGCTGACAGAGGTTGTCAATTGTATAATCTCTGATTTATTTAATAGAAATATATTTTCCTACCCAATGATGTGCATTTAAATGATTTTTGAATCCATGGATTCTTTTAATTGCTTATACATTATTGATTATATATGCTAGAGTAGGCCTAACACTATATTATATAGCATGCTTGTCTTTTTTGTTGTTGCCGAGAGAGAAATTTTTTAACACAAGCGGGATTGGAAAAAGCTCAATGGGGATCTACATCAACCGTCCGGAATAAGGTCTGTTTTGAGATCCTTTAGTGCTAGAAGTTGCATTTCTCTTGCATATTGGGAGGGGATTGATTTTTACAATCTCTTTGTCTATTTTGGTACACCCCAAGCTATAGGAAGTTTTCTCTATAACAAAATTGGCGACCATACTGGGGAGGTTCCTAGTTACTTTTCTTTGGGGTTTTTTCAACATTCAATGTGCTTGAAATACTATGATTTGTCTATTTCTGAGTCGGGTCTGGGGGCATGTTTACCTAGTAGTGTCTTGTAGAAGTAAATTTTGTCTCAACTTGTCTGTTTACCTTCTTTTTCTTTCTTTTTCTTTCTTTTTCTTCCTGTACGTGGGTTTAGCTTTCACAGTCATGTGTACATGTGGGTTTTACTGGAATAGTCGCATATGTACGTAGGTTTACTAAGAACAGTTGTGTATGCCCTGATTTTTTGCTTTGTTGGGAAGATTAAGTTTTGTTGGGTGAGTTTGGATGGTTGCTGAGTCTTCTTTGATGCTTCTGGAGTCTATTAACACCCCTGTTTCTAACCAGAGACTTCTTTCAGTTTAATTTTTGAAAATGTTCTTGTCATTTCATTTTCTACTTTTTGTTTTGGGACTAGGGCATTCGGTCTCTTTTAACTTGGTTCTTTGCTTGGGTGTTTTTTATGAGTGTTTGTAGAGTCATACTTTTGCTTTTCATCTCATTTAATTCAAAAATACAAAATCTTTTTGCTTTTTGCATTGTTTGCATTTTGCATTAGTATGGTACTTGCATTAGGTTTTCTTGGTGAATATTAGTTAGATTTTCATATAGGAATGATTTCATATTCATTTGAACGAAAAATTTTGTACTTCACGTAGTAGCATACCCTATTCTTCATTCAACACAGTGCATTTGCATTGATTGTTAGGTGTGCATTTTACTTCTTTTTGTGTCATAACATCATTAGTTGCATGTCCATTTACCCTTTGAGTGATAAATCTAGTTAAAATCAACGCATAATAAAATGAATTACACTCTTTTCTTTTCTAGGGTGCACCAACAAGACTAGGTTTTAGGGTCTTGGAATAGCTCATTGTGAGTCAATTCTCTAAGACCACTAAACAAAACAATTAGGTGTCTGTCCATATGAGAGTGTGAAATTCCTTTTTATAATTTGTGTTTCTCAGGATCCTCCTCTTACACGGGAGTTAATCACGAGGCAGTGTGAGCGGTCATGATTGGGATGACCCCTACTTGTGACTGAGTAGCACCGGAGATATTTCCAGGATTGTATTCGTATCCAGGGGCTATTTCGAGAGTTTCAAGCTTTTCTACCCTTCCCATATGGTCAACCCACCTGCGAATATCCACCTGAGAATTGATTATATTTGGGTGACCTTAGTTTCCTTACCTAGGTTATCGAGGGGGTATTTACAGAGGTTATTCTGCAAGTGTCCTAGCCAGGTAGGGGTCGGACAGCATAGTCTCTATATGCGTTGAAGCTGAGGGCCACTATAATTGGTTACAAACATTTTCTTGTTGTGTATGGGAGTCTCAAACCTCTCCTAGGTGAGACATACCTGCTTCATTCGGGAGCTCACATATCCTACCCTTGTTTGCTTGTGATTTGGATTTACATTTTTAGGTATATGCTCTATGCACGCTAGTTTTCCTAGGGTTTGCATAATTAGATTCAGTCTTTTTATTTTTTGAGTCATTGTATATTTGGGTGCAGTACCCCACCATTCTTTTCATTTAGTAGTACTTCCACCTTCCACATCTCCTCCTCCATTGGAAGAGAGAACCAGACAGTCCAGGCGATCTACTTCTCACTTTGATTCACACACCATGGGATATCACGAGGATAAGATTACAGAGATGTCCTCTCCACCTCATGAGGTTGGGGAGGAAGATCCTAATAACACATATGATCCTTCACATGAACAACCTTCATGATCTGGTTATGATCCCTCATTCACAGGTCACCTATATTGGTTTCCGTGCTATGAGACTCACTTTGAACCCACAATCACTAGTTATGTTAGACATGGCATGAATGATATCCTTGCACCCGATCCAACACATCATGCTGAGTCGAAAGTTCATCCTAGCACTATTCCTTGGGGCACCCCCATTCCTTTCCATGCGGGGATATTTCGGGGCACTAGTCACATTGCACCCTCCATCCCTGTGGTGGAGGCAACTTCACAGGCTCATCCTAGACCTAGTGTTAGTAATCCTATGTGGATACCAGAACCGATATGAGTGAACATTGGGAACATCACTTACATTCCTTCACATGTCCCTTCGTCCTCGAACCCTATTCCTTCAAATGCGTTCTTAATGGCACATCCTCCCCCTAGTTAATGGCACATCCTCCTCCCAAAACTATTCAGTTGTTGAGGATTTGGGCCACACTCCTTGTGCGATGTCCACGTTAAAAGTGCTTCAGAATTGTCCTCCACAGAGGAAAGCCTTGTTGTTTATTCTTGGACTTAGTGATGATATCTCTTCCTCCATTATCAAATTTGAAACCATGGGAGTACAGCCTCGCTTTCCTTACTGCGTGTTTCTTTTGATTCATGTAGAGTGTCTTAACAACACCGCCGAACACACTATCATTGATGAAGGCGCTGCTGCTTCCATGATGTCTTTCTCTTGTTGGAAGGGCTTGGGTTCTCCCAAGTTGTCTCAATCCCCTACTATGTTGACCGCTTTTGATGATAGATCGTCTCGGTCACATGGAATTATTCCTTCCTTAAAGGTCCAATTGGGAGGGAAAACCATCGTGATCGAGGTCGAGGTGGTTGATGTGCCCCTTAACTACAATATTTTGTTGGGTTAGAATTAGATGTATAGTATGCAAGTTGTAGCTTCTTCCCTCTTTCAAGTGATATGCTTTCTGTTGAATGGGAATATTGTTATGATTAATCAAACATCATTCCATAATCCTAGTGTCAATGCATCATCAATAGCTTCTATCCCGATTATCGATCATTCTTAGCCAGCAACTAGGAATGTGGGCGTAGGTATGTATCCTTATCTTATGGCAACCTTTTGTTGTCCTGTGCCCGTTCTTATTATTGGGTCTAGTTTTGGCGGGGCTTCATCCTCATTGAATTCGGTGTCTTTTCACACTACCCATATGGAAGATCCTTGGATTCTTCCTTCACGAAGTACTTCGAATGTGCCCATTGATATAGACATACCATTCCCTACAACAATGGTGGCTTATCAAGCGAATATTGATCAGGTTGCAGAGCCTTGTCCTTCCTCCTTGCGGATGGAGGAGGAGGACTCGTATGCACTGCCTTCATGGGAAGTATAGTCATCTCACTCACATGATTGCCTTAATGATGTTTTTCCATCGGATGAAGCTATTCTTGAGGCCACATCGGCGGTTGAGTAACCTTGGGAAGAATTGCATCACCGATCATATTTTCTTCCTAAGCTCGATCGTATGGAGTGTGATGACTTTAGGGAGATTCTTAGCAAGAAGATTGGTAGCCCTGTGGTTCCATTAATCTCTCTTGGTCATATGGCTGATGGAAACATGGCTAATTTATCACCAACTATTCCTATCAATATTTCTCGCGATCCTGGCAAGGTTGAGAATGTCTACATTGGGGCAGATTGCTCCCCCGATAAGATCAAGGAGTATATCGAGTTGTTTAAATAGTTTCATGACATATTTGCTTGGTCATATGAATAAATTCCAGGTATTGATCCTCATATTGTCGAACATGAGATCAAAACCTATCCAGATGCAAAGTTGGTTCAACAACATTTACGTGTTGTGAATCCTAGAAAAGAACCCGCCATTAAGGCTGAGATAGAGAAACTACTGAAAGCTTGTTTTATCTATCCTATTCCCTTGACGAAGTGGGTTTTGAATCCCATTTCGGTGGATAATAAATAGGGAGCGATCTATATATGCACTTATTTCCATGACTTAAATCACACATGTCTTAAGGATAATTTCCTCACACCATTCATTGATCAGATTATGGATGATTGTGCGGGAAGTGAGGTATTTTCCTTTATGGATGGTTTTTCTAGGTATAATCAGATTCAAATTAAGCCTGAGGATAAACATAGACAACATTTATTTTCCCTTGGGGCACTTTTTCATATCGAAATATGCCTTTCGACCTTAAAAACACCGGAGCTACATTTCAGTGGGCCATGACCTTAATTTTTTGCGATCTCAAAACAATTATCGAATTATATTTGGATGATCTCACTGCCCACTCTCATTTGAGAGTGCGTCATCCATATCATTTGAGGTTAGTATTCGAAAGATGACATCATTACCAAGTTTGTTTAAATCCTCATAAGTGCATCTTTTGCGTGACTGTTGGTTGCTTTCTAGGATTCATCATATCCAAGGAGGGTATAAGAGTCAATCCCTTAAAGGTTGAGACAATAATTCAATTGTCTCCCCTATGTAATATTAGACACCTTCAGTGTTTGCAAGGCATGGCAAACTTCTTGCGGAGATTCGTCGTTAATAAGGCTTTATGTGTCTTTTGAATAAGGACACCCCTTTTTATTGGGATTGGCAAGCCCAGGAGTCCTTTGATGCTCTTAAGTGAGCCTTAGCAACAACCCCCGTGCTTAGTCCACCCGACTATAGCCATGATTTCTTGATTTATGTGGTCGCGTCCATGCAGATGGTTGGTATGGTTTTGGTTCAGGAGGATGAGGAGATCCATGAGCACATCATATATTATTTGATTCGAAACCTTATTGATGCGGAAATTCGCTATTCCCTTGTGGAGAAGCTTACCTTGCCTACCGTTCATGTGGTTCAGGGTTTAAGACATTACATTCTCCTTCGGCATACCTTGGTCATATCTCATATCAATCCATTTCAGTTCGTCCTCACTAGAAGGACGATTGGGGGAAAATACAATAAATGGATTGTCATTTTGCAAGAGTTTGATCTCGAATTTGTTTCAGTGAAATCAAAGAAATAGCTGATCTTTGTGGAGTTCATCTCATATTTTCCAATCTTGGAGGAGGAAGAAGTTTATGAGGATACTTTTGTTGATGAACATATTTTCCTTATCTCAACTTTGGACCCTTGGTACGGAGATATCATTGTGTATTTACAAATGTTGAAGGTTCCCACTCACCTTTCACAGGATGAGTGACGACGATTATGTCATATGGCTAAGAACTAACTTATAGTGGATAACACTTTATACCACTGTGGGGTAGATTCCATTTTGCGTCATTTTTTAACCCATTATGAGGCTAAGGTTGTGCTGAATGATTTCCACAGAGGGGTGTGTGGTGGTCATTTATCTGGTCTTTCTACAGCCCAAAAAATCTTGAGAGTGGGCTATTTCTGGTCATCCATCTTCAAAGATTGTGTTAATGCGGTCAAGAAGTGCCACCATTGCTAGGTGTTTGCATGTAATATGTCCTCGCATCCATCCCCATTACATCCTATTATCACTGCCGGTCCCTTCACTAAGTGGGGGCTTCATTTCATGGATTGCAACCCAGCTTCGGTTGGGGGGCATAACCATATTATTATGGCTATAGATTACTTCATGAAATGGGTAGAGGCTATGCCCATGGTTAAATCCAACAGTGAGACAACCACACATTTCATTTTCAACCAGATTATCACCTGGTTCGACATTCTGAAAGAGCTTGTCATTGACCATGGCAGCCACTTTCAGAATAAAATGATGGCAGAGTTGGCCTCCAAGTTAGGATATAAGCAAGAGCACTCCTCTTCTTATTACCCTCAAGAAAATGGACAAGTTGAAGTAGTGAATAAATAACTTAAGTCTATTCTTCGATGAACCATCACACAAAGAAATACTAATTGGCATATCGTGTTGTATCCTGCTTTGTGGGCCTATAGAACTGCGGTTAAGACTACCACTGGTTTCTCTCCATATCAGCTTGTACATGGGGTGGAGTCAGGTTTTTTGGTTGAATGTGAAATCCCTTCTCTGAAGCTAGCTATAGAGCTTTTGCCAGACACTTCCGCATTGGAAGAGCATTTGGTCCATTTAGAGAAGGTTGATGAGTAGCGGTGAAATGACTTAGTGGCTCTAGAGGTTAACAAGCATCACGTCAAGGTCCAATATGACAAGTCTATCCATCCAAGGAAGTTTAGTGAAGGTAACTTGGTCCTTTTGTGGGATCAAGCTAAAGAACCCTTGGGGGAAGGAAAAATTAATCCCATGTGGCATGGTCCTTACGTGGTTAAATGAGTATTAGAGAAAGGTGCCTATGAGCTGGTTAATTATGAAGGGACAGCCTTGGTGGAGCCTAGAAATGGGCTCTATCTCAAAAAGTACTATGCATGATTTTCAGCCAGGGCTGATTTTTGTATATTATTGTATAGTTTTACATTGCATAGTTAGGTTTTATTTTGGTGATCAGGTTTGTTGATTAGCTTTCGTTTCTTATGGCATATGTCGATGGAATCTTTCGTTTACATAGGATTCGCTAATGGTGCTAGCCACCACACTCAAAACTCAGCTTCGACTGCTTGGGTGATTTATACTCTTACAGGTCAAGTATTGTCTTCAGGAGGCATATGTTTACGACCCTCTTCAAACAATGTTGCTGAATATAGTACCATCATTGAGTTATTGCGTGATGCCATTTCATATGGTATTCATTCTCTTAAGGTACGTCGTGATTCACAGTTAGTCATTTCATAGCTTAATGGCTTGTATTGCATTAGGGATCCGACATTATTACGAATATTCTTACGTGTTATATTTCTAGAATGACAATTTGAAAATATAACATACATTCATGTTCCAAGAAATTTTAATCAAGTTGTTGACTCATATGCTAACTATGTGTTAGATTGGCATTTGTTTCATAGACCATAAGAATATCAAAAACACATTTTACACACATGTAAATATAAATAAAATTGATCATCATAAAAAAAATTTCATTAAACATCCAAAATGCGACGTCATAATACATAAGTGTCATAAATACAAAATTGGGGATTTCAAGCCACCAAAAAATAATACACGATCATACAAAAATGAATACACTCAGGTCTCTAAGCCTGAGGTGGAGGGGGTCTCTGATCATGATAGCACACTACGACTCTAGCTAGCCGTCGAAATAGTCGAACCCATGCTCCTGGTACACCAACCACCTGGCACTGCATGGCCTTAGGCAAGTCCTCGACTTGCGCCATGGGTACCCTATGTCTCAAGCGAACAAAGTTTGTGTGGATTCTTTGGAGCGTCTGCTCCACATCTGCACCCATGATATCATCTCCTCTTCCCCTTTGCCGATGATGAGGAAAACCTTCTGGCCATCACAATACTTCATCTGAATATACATGACAGATTGTCACTATGTGTCGTCACACCAAAACATGTCTTTTGAGTCAATATATAAAAAAAAACAAAAAAAAATTAAATAATTCAAAACTTAAAAAGTGGGTTTGAGATTCTTTACCTATGTCACGATAAGCTACTCTTGGTGGTAGGGGAATATCCAGGTCTCCGTGGAAGTCTATCCCTGCATAGGGGTAGTCGTCAATGGCAACTATCTGTCTCCGCCGCCATGGAAAGAAGTCTATTGGGTAGGGGTTAGCCACCCTGCCTCCACCCAGTCTGCACATGACATTCTCCCAACGTCATTGGGATGGATCCCAAACTCCATGTGGAGCAATGTCTACCCTAGGGCTTTGCCCTGGCACTCGCTCAAAGAAAAACATGCTCAGTATACTACCGAACCCAAAGTTCCGCACCCTACCCATATTGCAATCACTGAGCTGTTGTTTCATGTTTCTCAACAGTGTCATATTATAGTCATACATGATAGGTCACATACACTCTACTACATAGAACATCATTGGTTGTGAGGCCTAGTGGAGTGAAACCAACCGTGCAATCCTGCATAGCACTAAAAGTATGGCTTTCATCCCCAGAATCTGAATAGATTTTGTCGGGATTTGACTCCCAACCTTTTTCGTCTCTGAAAAGTAGTACACAGCAATGTACTCATCTATGGTTAGCCTGCCTCCTATCCCACAAGATAGAAGGTTCACCATCTCTCCTCGTCAAGACAAACCAATGATGAAAGACATGTCCTAAACCTCAATGCTAAGTGAAATCCCATCTATCTAAAATGTCTCAGATTCTGGATCCCAATAGTATACCAGTAGATGGAGTAGTCTTGGTTTGGCCCTCAGGAAGCCAAGACACCAAAACTTGTATAATACACATGCCTGCAATGCTTGTTGGGCCATGAGATCACCTTGCACAGCTTCCTCAACATCACCATGCTCTCTTTCCCTCCACTCTCGTACCATCCTACACAAAAAACCAAAATTTTGATCAATTTTTGCCCTTGAAAACCTTGTTTGCGGCCCTATACATGATATTTTTCAAAACAACCACGTATGTATGTAGCTTTTGATGCATTTTCTATGTATGGTGAGCCCTATATGCGAAAAAAAATCCCGATTTCTACGTGGGCTGAAATGCACATGTTGGGATGGCTCAAAAAATAAAATGGACCATGAAAATTAAAAAAAATTGCATGAAAATGAAAGGGATGAGTATGAGAATCTACCTAGATCAAACAGGGAGGGATTCTGCTGGACGATGCTCCCGGAATTTGCTTCTGAAGTTCTGAACTCAAATGCACTATGTTGGGTAAAAATTTCAAATGGTATGAAAAATTTTAAATTTTTCACTATTTATAGAAATTTTTTGAAATGTTTACCCACTTTCTATAGTTTTTTACTATTTTGGACCGCTTGAACTAATTTGATGGTGTAGGAATCTAGTTTTGAGTGCGGTTTGACCGTGTCTTTGATCCATTCATGCCTATTGCAGGTATTATGTCTAAACTGGCATATAGTTTAGCTTTCACATCCATTCACATTTTGCCTAACCTTATGACCATTTCATTTTAACCTTAGGGGAGAACCCATTCCATCTTGTCACAAAACCTTCTTGTTGCTTTTAGAAGTGACATGATGTGAATGGTAGAGCTTTACCATACACGGGTACCTTAGTTAGATCCTGTTTTCATTTGGTGCCCATGCCGACATTTCTCCTTTAGGGCATGGGAGTCCTTTGTATAGTACCGCCATGACTTTGAGCAAGAGATTCATATTCCTCTTGACCTTTATGCTAGCCTTTTCCCTGAGACTCCCTTTTATATGTCAAGATGTAATTGCATTATCATGAGTTTTTCTTGCCTTATTGAGCCTTATGCCGGCTTCCCTGACTTTGATTATCAACCATATAGCTCCAGCTTGTCTCATGTCTAACCAAGTAGAGCCTTTTTATATATCTTTTGCAGCTTGAATCCCCATTTTTAACTGGGAGGGGACTTTCCCCCGAGTGTCGTTATCCTACACATGTTTCCTTGCATTGAGCATAGGTATGTTCCACTACTTGGAACTAGTTTGTTTTCCCATTGACACTCATCTCCTCCTAGACTTGTAACTATAAAGCACTTTTATTCTTTTTCAATCTTTTCAAAATATCTGAAAAAAGTCCAAAAAACTAAAAAAAAAAACCAAAAATACGGATAGGAAAAGATGTTATCTTTGGTAGCAGTCAAGTCATGTCGCCTTCAAACAGAGCACTGTATATCACATCTGTTGGTTGGGTTAATAGTTTGACTTTAGGAGCTATACTCATTTTCTAAGTTTATCTCCACCGACTGGTTAAGATTCCAATCCCTATGGAGCCTCTATTGATGCCTCCTGTGTCGCAGAGATGTCCCAATTTTTTATATCGAGTCTATGCTACCTATATTCAGTCACCATTCACCTTTATGCTCTTGTTCAAAGGAAGTTGAAGCCTAAGTTGGCCATTCCTCAGTTGTCTTGACTTTGCATGTTGGCCATTCCCGGTACTATTATTAGTTCATGCACATATTTTCCTTCCACATTATATAGCGTTGCTTAGTACCTCATGTTGGTTGATGGGGGATGCCCTAATGCCCTCCTTCCAGCGGATTCCATCCCATCGACTTCAAATCAATTATTCTAGGATAGGATTCTAGAGTCATTTGAGTTCCTTGAGACTTATAGTCATCAGTGGTAAGTTCTCTCACCATCGACAGTTTTGGGAATACATCAATGTCCCCTGATCGATGGATTATTTCAAGTGTTCGACCTCAACACATTTATTTTCACTTGTTAGATTGCACTCTAGTACCTTGATTCCCATTTTGATTATCGATGGGTGATCTCACGTCTGTTAATGGTATACATCAATGACCGATAATCAGATGATGGACTATTATGTTCGACCTCAACACCTCTATTCACATAGTAGGACATGTACTCATAGCGGTGTGTGTAGAAGACTTTCCAGATTGGTGGCATTTCACATATGCCACCTCCTTTATCGTGCCATTGTTCATGATATTTCAGCTCTCGTGACTTGTGTTTTAGTAATTGTAACTTCTGAATGTATTCATCCATATTTCTTGTGTATTGTAACCCAATGCTTATTCCGGGATGTATTGTAATGTATTTGAGTCATGTCATGCCCTGATGTTCCGATCGGGAAGTTTATATAATGAGAAAGTCATGTCAAGTCATTGTGGTTAACCCTCCTATTGGTCAAGGGTTAAAGTCCCCACAGTTATGGGGCCCTTGGGTTATTAGACTATCTTAGTGAAGTTGACCCTAGGTGAGTCATTGTAAGTCGGGGCAATAGTCGCCACCATTGTGTTTCCATCCTATTGGTCAAAGGAGGCAAAGTCCCCACAAGTGGTGGGGCACTAGGGTTATTAGACACTCCTAGAGATGTCAGTTCTAGTAAGTAATTGTTAAGTGAGGCCGACATGTTGGAGTGCAATTCAAGTGAATGGAAGAATATAAATAGAGAGTGAGCCTCTCTATTTCTCACACTTGCAACACATACACTCACTCATTGGGGGTGCATGAGTGAGAGAGGAGAAGCTCTCTCAGTGTGTGAGAGAGAGACGGCTGCTGTTAGGAGTGCATCTTACTGTTTTGGGGTCTTACCATTTTGTGTTGATTCTATCTCTGAGGAAGTTGTGGGGTTTTCTCCTTTATGGTTTCCCCAAGGAAAACTCTTTGTGTCTCTTGTCTCTTGTGTTGTTCTTATGTTTTATTGCTGTGCTTGTTATTCTCTCAGTGAAAATATCCTAAGATCATAATGCTAGCTTGAATGATGAAAAACTAACAACTTGATTCCAGTATATGTCAGATATCTTCAGCCATCATGGAGATCCTGATCCATTGTATATCTTCAGTTTTCATGGAGATCTTGATCCTTTGTATATCTTCATCATGGAGATTTTGATCTATCGTATATTGTACGTGGCGATGAACACACATTTCATATTTTGTATTATGCCTATTCATGGCCATTGTACTCTTATGTATCTGGGACTGTTGTATGTATTTGCAGTCATATGCAGAGTTTGATTATTGTACTATACTGTTGGATGGATGCTTCTTCCACCTAGTTCTTCATCACTCCACTTCTGGGATGGATTTATAATGTATTTTGGCCATCATGTTACCCCTCTCACCTCACACATTAGGGGCCATCTGTTACAGTTGAGTTTACCACACATGGTTTATCACACATTTATGGCCTCCCCTATCCCTCTATAGACTCTTTGGACCCCATGGACTATTTTTGCACCTTTGATGTTTCCAAGATCATCCCTAAAAACACCTGTTATTTGTTGTACGTGACTTTTAATCCATTTCTCGCATATATACACAGATATTACCCTTAAACCCATGTACATCGGGATGTGTGCAAAAGGCCAAATATTTTTGGAGTTTTCCTTGATGTGGATCCAAGTAACTTGTCTCTTGGCCTTCCATATGCCTCGATATCACTCAGATTTGACCTTCCATTATCCCATTGAAGCACTATATAAGGAACCCTTTGGATACTGTTAACACTCCATTTTTTAACAATCTATTTTGATCCTGACAGAAGTTTGAGGAAGGTCCCATTCCATTAAAACATTGTGTGAACACCATTCAGGTTGGTAGAGGCTCCTGGTCCATGATTTAGAACCGTCAGACAATGAAAAAGAGCAACTATCGGTCATGGTTTTGGCCCAAGATGTGGGAGGACGGTCAAATTTTGGCTTTCGCGGAGTCCATTAAAGAAACCAAATAAATGAAAGGTTGAGATCAAAGCGAAGCCTAATCAATGGCCCATAATAGTTTCGTTGAGAAAACATGCTTTATGGAAGGAGCTTTTCCAAATTGCGAAAAGGTTAAAGGTCAGAAACATTCGACGGTAGAGATGAGATCAGAGGAAGATCTATGGTATTAGTCCATTTTGCAAAATGGACTTATGCGGGAAAAGATGCGATTTCAAATCATGAAAGGTGGTCCCGGCCCCGAATATCAACGGTCAAGATAAAGAAAGGAAAATATCTACGATTGTGGTTCATTTCACAATGCGAACTATCAAGGTTGAAGATCCGAATTTCACACTGCGAAAAGTAGTGGGGCCCACTCAGATTGACGGTTACATGGAGAGAGGTCGATCACGATCAACAATCAAAGGCCAGCCTTGTTATAAACTATTCATTAAATCTAGAGAGGAAAGCTGGTGGTAGAAATTATGGAACATGGCGATAGTCCCACTCTTTATATTATTAATGCATGATTGTGACTGGAAATAGTATGTAGGTTTATTTCGGAGAATAGTCTCAACACTAGAATAGTACAAATACACTTCCTAAAGAGGGAGAAAAAGGTTTATGTTTGGAAGGTTGGGGAAAACTTTCAAGGGCTAAGGCTCTCCGTTGTAAATAATATTTGATGCCTGTGTTATGAATAAAATTGCAGAGGAAGAGTTGTTTCTTAAACCAGAGATTCATGTGTCGTTGCTTCTTTCAATATGTATTCTCTTTACATGAAATGTATATCCTGTTTCCATTCCAGTTTGTTGATTGCTTTCATGTCTGTAACTTAGTGTAGAATAGTTTGGAATTCATACTTGCTATGCTCCACCTGTTGTTTTAGACATTTATCAAAGTTTCTTCTAAATTTACATGGAATTCATCTCACTGGTGCTCCACATGATGGGTTGTTCTCTCTTACCTTTTCAACGCCCGCTAAATATCTCCTGATTGCGAGATCGACGACTATCTTTCCTATGTCTACAAACTCATGCCATTCTTTCCCTCTTGAAAATGTTCCCTACTCAGGTTTTTGACTCCATTGCCAATGGTCCCTTGCCCTAGTAATCCCACCTGCATCTCATGCCACTCTACTTTGTCCCATTTCAGGAGTTCGATCTCCTGACCATCCCTAAGAGAGTATCTTACGCGAAGTAAAGATATGAAGGCATGAAAGAGATCCCTCTCTGACTATGCAAAGGCCAGAGGCGTAGCCTAAAGTGGTTCTACTATTATGCCAGGAGCGGGCCCTCCCCTCAACCTTGGGGCTCCAAATCCTGGTGCTAACAAACTGGCACCATTGCTGGGGATGAAATTGAATATCCTCCCTGTGAAAAACGACATGGTTTTAGATATGATTGTTGATGGTGAACAATGATCAAACATCAAGAAGGTTGAGCACTTTTCACCTGGTGACTCCACTCTTGAAGGGTTCAGACTTTAGTGACTCCGTGGGTGGTACAACCCAGAAATCGAATGATCAGAAAAAGATGGGCATGATCTGTCCAAAAGGTGAACCCCTTGAAAGGCTCGAAGAATGCATGGTGGAAGGTTAAGATGATTGAATCCATGTTTCTTCCAAGAAGCTTTTTTCTATCTTGTAATTTTGTTCTTATCCTTCCCTAAATTTATCAGAACAACCTTCTATGGTTCAACTCATTCTTAACAAAGCTTTGAATATATTCCTAGCTATCCTTCTTTACGAACCGAGAGAATTGCATCGTCTTGCACTTCTGGTTTTGACATAGATTTCTCTCTAGAGGCCCATGACGTCAAAGATCACTCCTGTGAAATTCATGAAACCTCAGTCGATAGCGTAGCTATCGCACCTAACTTGGTCTCTCCCATTTCTCCAAGACAGTACATACCACTACAACTGCCTCCCATCCTCTATGAGTTTCCCACGAAACATTACAAATACCTCCCCAAATTTGATGGAGAATCCAAAGAATTCACTGTTGAAAAACATTTACAGGCCTTTGAACATTTCTCTGACCTTTTTGGAATAGAACATGATGATGTCTGCATGAGGGCTTTTTCCTAGTCCTTGCAAGGAGACGCTAAAGAATTGTTTAAGCACTTGCAGCCTAAGTCCATCAACACTTGGGAAGAGTTTTCTTACACCTTCTTGAATTTTTGGGGTAGGAGAAGGCCACTAGATCAAATACTTTCAGAATTCTATTTCCTGAAGAGACATGAGGGTGAGACCTTGTCTAGTTTTAACAGAAAATTTCCCAGTTTTTATTATAACATGCCTAAGGAATTTCAACCTCTTGAGAATGCTGCTAAGATCTATTATGCAGCCACCTTTCCTCCTGAGCTGTCCTTGCTTCTTTTGGAAAGAAAATCAACCACTTTGTATCATATGTTTATTGATTGTTTGGAGGTTGAGGAAAACCTTAAGATGTCCAAGAATTTGTTAGATCAAGACAGTGGTGGTGAAATAAAAGATATATTAAAATTGGTTGGGCCCTACAAGTAGAATGAAAAGGTCCCTGTTCAGCTAAAGCTTTCTCTTGGTATAAAGAAAGATGACTGGCTCGATACAGGAACATGTGATCCTATAGGCTTGTTCTCTGAAGATTGTGACCTGTGCCACCTCGAATCCATACAAGGTGATTTTAAGAAGGAATTCAATGCACCTGTGTACAATGAATATGAGGAATAATACTTGTAGACTATACCTGAGGAGCTAGCCATTGAACTAAGACCTACTGATGGAGAGGACCAAGATGCTATGTGAAATTGGGAGGTTAAAGAAGAAAAGGGCGATAAGGACATTGAAGGTGATAACTTACCCTTGTGTAATGCCTCATTTGAATTAATACGGCACATGATTAAAGCCTCTAAGCAAAATAAAAAAGAAGGGGAGATGGTGCAGTCCATAGGCTTGTATGGAAGAGAGGATAATAAAAAGAAGCAGCCATGAAATCCCTCTCCAGTTACCGATGCATTGTGGGATTGTGACACGGTGTCGAGCCATGTAGGAGGGTGCACCAGCCCTCAGATAAATACATTATTTAATGTTTGGCCTTCAAGAATATCACCCCATATAGGAGAAATATGCCTACTTGGTTCCGCTAGAGAAAAGAAGGACCTCCCTCTTGAAACACATCGAGCTCTTGTTGCAGAAATTTTGGGTGAAGGGAGGGATGTTTCATTGAAGAAAGATTCTATGGGTCCTCTATTACAATCATCCAAGTATCAACCTAACAGACCACTAGGAGGGAGGAGTTCCATACAGTTTTCCACGAGTGGAGGACGGAATATGTTGGGGGTTGCCATGTTTTCTATGACCCCATAGAAGAATACATGGAAGCGATAGGTAACGATAATGACTGGTAATGTCTTTGCAGTAAATATTAGTCTATATTCTATAGCTTTCTTCCATTATCTATTTCATTTATGTCCATCAAGCATGAAAAAAGAACAACACTATTAGGCAAGTTGCTTGATTGGCTTCACTGGAAGTCTAATTTCACTTAATCGGGATTATGAACTAAATTAGGTAGAGTAGGTAGGAACCAATAAGCTCAATAATCATCAAGCATTCCCTTCGTTATTGTTTTAGTTTGCTTTCACTTTCAGTTTTAAGCACAGGTTTGCAGTCAAAATCATGGTTTGCAAGAGTGGCATGAATTCGCTGTAGCAGTAGCTCAGAGAAGAATGGAGATTTTAAAGAAAGATTAAAGATAGCCCAATGGATTTGACACTTGGTATATGGGGGTTCTTTGCTGCCTCACTGGGAGGATAGCATCCCTCGTGGAGTCAGTTGTTAACACTCCATTTTTTAACAGTCTATTTTGAGCCTGACAGAAGTTCGAGGAAGGTCCCATTCCTTTAAAACATTGTGTGAACACAATTCAGGTTGGTAGAGGCTCCTGGTCCACGATTTATAACCATCATACAATGAAAAAGATTAATGATCAGTCATTGTTTTGGCCCAATATGTGGGAGGACAGTCAAATTTTGGCTTTCGCAAAGTCCGTTAAAGCAAGCAAATAAATGAAAGGCCAAGATCAAAGTGAAGCCCGATCAATGACCTAGAATAGTTTCATTGAGAAAACATGCTCGATGGAAGGAGCTTTTCCAAATTGTGAAAAGGTTAAAGTTTAGAAACATTCGACGGCATAGATGAGATCAGAGGAAGATCTATGGTCTCAGTCCATTTCGCAAAACGGACTTGTGCGGGAAAAGTTGCAATTTCGAATCGTGAAAGGTGGTCCTGGCACCGAATATCAATGGTCAAGATAAAGAAAGGAAAAGATCTACAGTTGTGGTTCATTTTGCAATGCAAGCTAGCAAGGTTGAAGATCATAATTTCACACTGTGAAAAGTAGTGGGGCCCACTCAGATCGACGATTACATGGAGAGGTCGATCGTGATCGACGATCGAGGGCCAGCCTTGGTCTAAAACTGTTCATTGAATCTAGAGAGGAAATCTAGTGCTAGAAATGATGGAACATGGATGGTGGCCGTAAAATATTCCTCAAATCTAAAAGCTGAGAAGTCTTCCCAAGTATAGACTTCACGTCCACTGTAGAGAGGACAGAGAAGGAGGTGTCATACTCATAACGGCCAAGCACATCAAGCTGTCACTTGGGCCGAGTGTGTTGTAGCTCCATAATTTTTGTAAAATGTTGTGATAGTCCCACTCTTTATATTGTTAATGCATGATTGTGACTGGAAATAGTCTGTAGGTTTATTTTGGAGAATAGTCTCAGCACTAGAATAGTACAAATACACTCCCGAAAGAGGGAGAAAAAGGTTGATATTTGGAAGGTTGGGGAAAACCTTCAAGGGTTGAGGCTCTTCGTTGTAAATAATATTTGATGCCTGTGTTATGAATAAAATTGTAGAGGAAGAGTTGTTTCTTAAACCAGAGATTCATGTGTCATTGCTTCTTTCAATATGTATTCTCTTTACATGAAATTTATATCTTGTTTCCATTCCAGTTTGTTGATTGCTTTCATGTCTGTAACTTAGCGTTTAACTCTTTGGAATTCATACTTTCTATGATCCACCTATTGTTTCATACATTTATCAAAGTTTCTTCTAAAGTTACATGGAATTCATCTCATTGGTGCTCCACGTGATGGGTTGTTCTCTTTTATCTTCTAAACACCCACTAAATATCTCTTGATTGCGAGATAAACGGCTATATTGCCTCTGTCTGCAACCTCACACCATTCTTTCCCTCCTGCAAATGTTCCCTACTTAGGTTTTCAACTCCATTGCCAATGGTCCCTTGCCCTGGTAATCCCACCTGTATCTCACGCCACTCTACTTTGTCCCATTTTGGGAGTCTGGTCTCTTGACCATCCCTGAGCGAATATCTTACGCAAAATAAAGATCTGAATACAAGTGAGAGATCCCTCTCTGACTACGCAAGGCCGGAGGTGCAGTCTAAAGTCATTCTACTGTTACGCTGGGAGCGGGCCCTCCCCTCAACCTTGGGGCTCCAAATCCTAGTGTTAATAGATACATTGAAGAGGAGGAATTGAAGAGAAAGAAAACTATAGTCCATTGTTGTCATGACATGCTTGTACTTGAGTCTGCATCCCTTTGTCCCTTGGAGCACTTTGTGTTCTTCCCAAGCTTTCCTTTGTTTGTGAGCTTTCTATCGAGAGATGGAGGATTGAGGTGGTGGATGACTCATTTTCTCCGATTCGCAGATGTGCCGACAGAGGTTGTCACTTGTGTAATCTCTGATTTGTTTAATAGAAATATCTTTTCCTACCCAGTGATGTGCATTTAAATGATTTTTGAATCCATGGATGCTTTTAATTGCTTATACATTATTGATTATATATGCTAGAGTAGGCCTAACACTATATTATATAGCATGCTTGTCTTGTTTTCTATTGTTGAGAGAGAAAATTGTTAACACAAGCGAGATTGGAAAAAGTTCAATGGGGATCTACATCTACCGTCTGGAATAAGGTATGTTTCGAGATCCTTTAGTGTTAGAAGTTGTATTTCTCTTTCATATTGGGAAGGGATTGATTTCTGCGATCTCTCTGTCTGTTGTGGTACACCCCAAGCCATAGGAAGTTTTCTCTGGTTTGTTAACTGGATCATATAAGAGGACCAAATAACCCTTAGTATACTGGTGGAGAAAGATATACTTGTCATATTGAGCCTTGAAACAACACTTATTTAATTCTATGGACACGAAACCATCTCAACGTTGTTCATCAATTTTCTTGAGGTGGAATATTTATTGTTCTAATTTAGTACTGTCAAGTAGGAACTCCACTACTAGCTTTAAAACGGGGGTCTCACATTCAAAAAGAAGAATCGAACCCACCCCATGAACTAACTAGATCGATGAGAAACCAGTGGAAGTATTAACTATGATATTGTAGTCCCACAAAGAATGATATAGCATAATATGACAGTTAGAATTTCTTTGTTTGACAGTTTTTCGGAGAATGGAAATAATATATTTATTGACCAACTCCACTTGGCCATTCTCTTGGGATAGTAATACAAAGAATGATGTTGTTTAGAACCATAACACTAAATTTTTCATTAGTTTGTTCTGGAAGTGACTTCCATGAACAATGACCATCTCCCTTGGGATTCTAAGTCGAGCGATAATCTGGTTGAATGTGAGTTGGGCAGTCATCTCACCATCGTATTTAACTGTCGGCATGGCCTCTTCCCACTTAGTAAAGAATCTATGACCACGATAATATGGTGATGCTCCCTAGAAAAGGTTTGGTTTCAATCCATGAAATCTATCCCCAACTTGGTTAAAGGTTCGATGGTGATGATAGGACACAATGGGGTAGGATGTGAGCACATATTTCGAGAAAACACATGGCAAGGGTGGAATTCTTTGACCGCATTAACATAATATTTAAAGATCGATGGCCAATAGTAATCCACTCTAAAATTATTTTGGGATGTATAAATCCCTAATAAGTGACATCGACCTCTTCATGAGTCAAAAAATGAACAGGATAGAATCCACCCAACAATGATACAAAGTGTCATCGATAATGAGGTAGTTTTTAGCATAGTGATGTATGTGTCATCATTCATCTCTTGAAATATGCAGAGGGAACTTGAGATCCATAAGATAAACAATAATATCTCCATACTAGGGTTTCATAGAAGATATAAGGAAAATATGCTCATCCACAAATGAGTCCTCATAAACTGTGTCCTCATCAAGCCTAGGGATATCCGATATGAAATCCACACACACACATATATCTTAAGATTTTGTAGATATGAAATCAAGATCAAATTCCTACAAAATCACAATCCATTTATTGTATTTACCTCCTATCATTCATATCTTCATGAAAAAATAAAACAAATTGAGGTGAACTACAACAGTAGTCTAGTGAAGTAAAATATAATGTCACAATATTTGGACTACATGAACATTCACTAAGGCCAATTTATCTACATGAGTATATCGAAGTTCAACATCAATAATATTTCAGCTAGTTTAGTAGATAACGTGCTCATGGATCTCGTCATCCTATTGAACTAGGCCCATGACAACTGTATCTTGAGATGCGACCACATCAAGTAGGAAATATCTCCATAGTTTAGAGGACGAAGCATAGGGCTTGATGACAAGGATTTCTTAAGAACATCGAAGGATTACTGGGCTCACTCATTCCATAGGAATGGAGTATCCTTCTTCAATAAGCACATGAAACCCTTGGTAAGGTTGGCATAATTCACAATGAACCGATCTAGGAAATTATCCATCCCCTGGAGACTTTGTAGCTAAATAATTGTGCAGAGTGGAGGAAACTGAAGTATTTCCTCAACCTTGAATTGATCGACCATAATCCCCTCTTTCAAAATGATGAATCTCAACATGAAATCAATATTAACACAAAATATGAAATTTTGATACTTTAAACGAATTTGATAACATCGACATATTTCAAATACCAATTGAAGGTGTGTTAGATGATTCACCCTCTAACAATAGTGAGTAGTGATGTCATCCATATAGACTTTGATTATGTGTTTAAGGTTATGAAAGGAAAATGTATTTTCCCGCTGAAACATTTCTACAATGTTTTTAAGGACAAAGGTAATCTTTCGGTATGCAAAAGTACCCCAAGGACATTTGAATGTAGTCTTAGGTTGGATCTCATGCTCCATTTGGACTTGATTATAGCCAGAAAAACCATCCATGAATGAGAAAATATTGCTTCCTACACACATCCAAAATATGATTAGTAAATGGACTGAGGAAGCTATCTTTAGGAAAGGATTTATTCATATCCATAAATTCAGTGTACCTACAGATGGTTCCATACTTTTTATCAACATGGATGGGGTTGGATACTCATTTAGTTAAGGGAACCACGTAAATGAAGCCATCTTTTAGTAGCTTCTTTACCTCAACTTTGATAGTGGGTTCCTTGCAGGGATTCATCACTCTTAAGATTTTTCGAATAGGAGTAGCATTAGGATAATATTTGATTTCATGTTCAAAAATTTGGGGGTCAATCCCTGTAATTTCCTTGTAATACCAAACAAATACATCGAAAAATTACTTAAATAACTCGTTATACATTTTAATATATTTAGGTGAACAATATGCACCAATATAAACGTTTTCCACTTTTCCAGGGGTCAAAGAAATGTTGATTAGAATCATGGGAGAGATGTTTTCCATGTTCCCTTCTTCATATACACCATGCATATCTAACAGTACCACGGGGTGACCAAATTTATCACTTAAGGTCGACTGAAACTCATCATGCTCAATTCAATCAAGCTATGGGAGAGAGTATGATCAATGATGCTTGTCCTTGCAAGGTTGTTCTAGACCATACATTTCCTCGATAATGGCTTCATCTGAAGGTAAATTGTCATTAAGGTAATCATGCAAGCATGAATAATTAACCACCCAAGCATGAGGCATCGAGAGATCTTCCTCTTCCATCCATGAAGAGGAGAGATAAGGGTTTGTAGTATTATCTAGTACAACTTGGTAAACAATCTAGGGTGCAAACAATGGAATATACACTCCAACAAGTGAAATTCCTTCACATGATTCAATGAGAGAAGGAATAGTCCAAGGATCACTTAAATACAAAGTATGAAATGAAACCAAACTCAACGATGGTAAAGAACCATCAGAATTTGATCTAATATATAAGATTGGCACCGAAAAGTTAAAGGTCCCCATAAGAAAAGAATACATTATGACACCAAAATTCTCAATTTCCAACTAAAAATTCTTGATAATTAGGCCCGTAGATCTCGACGATGCAGTGAAACTGGAAGTTGTAAAATAAATTTGATCAACCATCACAATTCTACCTTTATGGGGAAATCATACTACGCGAAACATAGATGACATGATCGTCTTCATGTCATACATCCAATTTCTACCTAGTAACATATTGTAGTCGAGGGGTGCATCAACCACCTTGACCTCGATTGGCACAGTATTTCCCCCCAACAATCAAATTCTATAAGCATAGTCATATATTGGGACAACTGAGGAGAGCCAAGTCCCTTCAAACAAACAAAAAATACATCAATGATGTCAAAGAGCCTTCATCAATAACTGTACATTTGATTGTCTTCTTCAGACACTCCACATGGAATTGAATTTCCACTTGGTAAGGAAAACGAGGATAGACATCAACAATCTCAAACTTGATCACACTAGGGAAACTTAAATCAATATCTCCCAAACAAGAAAACAGGTCATTCCTCAGTGAAGGACAGTACATCTGGAGCACCTCTAAAGTTGAAATCAAACATGGTTTTTGGCCTAGATCCTCCATAATAGAATAGTTATGGGAGGATTGGAAATTAGGATTGTGAATCGAGCATTTAAGGACTCCTTTTGGAATGCATGTTATCAACCCATGGCTTATGAATATGCAAAGGGGTATCTAGAGGTGGAGGATATTTCCCCAGAGTTGATTGTGAGGGACCATAATCACACGAATGAGTAGCAACATGAAAAACTGGAGACATATTGATACAACCATGACCACCATCATGGGATAGAGGGTTTTGAATTCCACGATACCCACCTTTAGTGGTCATAACACTTGAATCCATGTTTTGGTTATGAGGAAGAGGACTAGTCAACACAACTAAGATTTGTGCAATGAAATTCGAAGCTTAATTGATGTGCAATGAACTTCAAGGATTTATTGATCCTGGGACACAAGTGCATAAGGTGGTATTGACCAAAAATATTCCAAAAAAAATTGACATTCCTTTTATGCTTCTTGTCCCCACTAGCATTCTCATTGTTATTTTCATGATTAGCATTTTCCTTCTTATTCGCACCCTTTCGATTATTTTTCCCCATTTTATTATTCTATCTAGGTTGTTGGTACCCTTATACTTCAATGACTACACAGTGTTTACATATGCTGATTTGGTGGGAGTGGAAAAATACATACCTTATCCTATTGTACACTGGTTAAGAGAAAAAAAATTATTTGGTTTGTAACCTAGTCCACAAATTTAGCGCTTACATAGACCACAATTCCATCGGCATGTCGTCCGGGTTTCAACTTGGGATTATGATTCGATCTTGGTGCATCAAGAATGATATCATAAAGGATCCCATACTGAACATAAATCTAGTACGACTATTGGGATCTAAAAATTACATGTTCCTTGGTAGGAACTCCGGATGTCAAAACATCCTTTACTATATATGGAAATAATGACTTAAGGAACCAATCCAATAAGAATGTAGGTGGAATGTTGGCCTTAATTAACCTCTTCCTTATACACCACTCTTGAATATGATTAGATATGTGAGTATCTTTATCTTTCTGAAATGTCGAGAAAATATCGATTCCACCATTGTAATGAATCTACATCTAAAAGTGGTTAAGAAATACCTATACCAAATCATTAAAACTATTGTATGTGCCCCCAATAAAATAAATATACAATTTCACGGAAGGACCCGTAAGGGTTCGTTGAAATAATCTTTGTTGAATGGAATAATGATTCAATGAATTCATCAAGCACCAAAGGTGAAAGTTAGTGACATGGTCACCTGTATCCCCACCCTTCTTGCCTTCAAACTTTGGGATGTCTAAAGGAAGCTTAGTAGGGATCGAGGTCCATGCCGATTCATGACACACCAGATCATTTGTAAGTCTGGACATGTTTTGAAAATTCAACATTCCTATGAAAGGGATCCTAGGTTGCGACATTTGGGTTTGTGTCCCCTGGAAACACTAACTCTGAGGTAAAGTGCCTAGAGGAACCATATTTGAGATTGTAGGTGCTAGTGGATTATGGTAAAGACCATTTCCCTAGCTAGTAGGATAGTATCATCCTCCGAATTGGTTCATATAAGGTAAGATATGCATTTTCATAATAGGTACTCATTAAGAGTTTAAAACAATGTTACCAGGGTTTCCCGTTTCATGGGACCCATTTCCCCTAGATGAAGGAGGAGGCACATACCCCCCCCTACCCCAACAAAGTGAACCTAGACAAAGCAACTCCAGGAGAAGGGAGACTGATACTAAATGAGACAATCCATCCCCATGGGACACTTGAACTCTAATTATGACTCACCATAATAAATGTGTTCATAGGAACCAACATAGTATATGTGGACCAGGAAAATGCGATGTAAAAAGTCAAACCACCACTCAAAATTCCCACCCCCACTCACAAAAGGATTATCACTGGAGCTGGGGGATGATGAAGGGATATGGAATCCCCCAAAATAAGAAGTGTAAGGAGGTATATGGACACCTACAAATTGATACTCAATATAGGGGGATGGCATGATCTGTATCCCTACACTAGAAGTACCACTAGAAACTAGAATGAGGTATGAGGTATTTGATGAAATTTTTCCATGCCAAACGTAAAAGGGTTAGTGGAAAAGGGAACTAACCTAACATCCATGCTAGAACACCCTAAAGATGAAGTGGGAACATGAGTTGATGACCTAGGTAAATCAAAAGGGTTCGATCTAATATGACCAAGTGAACTAGATGCATGCGAACTAGTAAACACAAATATGGACCCATGAGGTAGGTGAAAAAGGGAGTCCCACAGACTCCCCTCCCTAAGACCAATGAAGGCGTCGAAGGGGAATATGAAATATTATAATTAGTGCTTATGATCAAATGTCTTTGGAGCTCTCTATGTGATAGAGAAACACCATTGGTATTAGGTCTAATCCTCTTGTAGAGAGGTTATAAAGGGTCACTAGGTTGTAAGCCTGCTAAGAAATGAGAACAAAGGAAATGTGAAACTTGATCCATGATGAATCCAAAGAAAAACTCTCAAATAAAAATGATCCCTAAATCCATCTAACGAGAACAACGAATACCCATAAATAAGTTAGGATAAATGCACATAAGAAAGGAATTTGGATAAAGGAGATCCTAATGTATAATAGGTATGTCTCACCTGGGATAGCCATGAGACTCCCATACACTACAAGCAAAGGTGTGTGACTAGTTATAGAGACCCTAAGATTCAACACATAAAGAGACTATGTTGTCCAACCATCTCCTGACTATGACACTCATAGAATAACCCCTACAAGTATCCCCTATGATACATAGGAAAAGAAAATATGGTCACCTTAATATAATCAATTTTCATCTGAAAATTCAGAGGTGAAATCCACCATATGGACAAGGTAACTAAGCCTGAATATTGAAAGCACCAAAGGTACCTCAAGAGACCCTATATATGAATAAAATCTTGGAATATCTTTAGCGCTAATAGAAGGTATTGGAGGGATATCTATGCAACTGACGTTCACACTGCCCTATGGTTGACTATTGTGTAAGAGGGTATTCCTGAGAACACCAATTATATCAAGGATTTCTCCTCTCCCTGGACAAACACCTAATTGTTTCTATTTTATAGTCTTGGAGAAGTTTACTCACGCAATCCTATTCCAAGAGTCTAAAGCCTAAGTTTGTTTGTGCACCCTATAAAATAAAAACTTTGTAATCAATTTTAAGTTAAGGGTTAATTTTAATGGGCCATTTATTACTCAATGGGATATGGTTATGCAACTAATGATGCTTATGACTAAAAAAAAATGCACACCTAAAAAATATTGCTAAGTGATGGACTTGTTTTCCAAATGAAAAAATGGCATGCCACTAAATGAAATGGATAAAAATGGACTCTTTCTTTTAAATTTCCAATGCAATCTTTCCAATATGAAGCCTACACTAATTCCATTCCAAGGAAAAATACTAATGCAAGTGCTCTTTTAAAGCAAAATGCAAAAATGCAAATAAACATACAAAGATGCAAATATTTTTGTATTTTCAATATAAATGAATGAAAATGAGAAATAGAATCACAAAACTCCTATACCATGCATCAAGTAAAAAGAAACAATCCAAGAAATACACTAATAATCCATGACTCATGCACTAAAAAAAAAAGTGGAAACATGATAAAAAAAAAAAAATTTAAAATAATAAAAGGGGAGTTTCTAGTCACTGTAAAAGAAATCAACAGATAGTATAGGAAACCAAGAAGACTAAAAAACACTCACATTTCACCCAGAAACCATTCCAACCAAGATACAATCCAAAATTCGAAATGTACATGACTTTTTAGGAAAGAACAATGTATGTGTCTGACCAATACACAAACAACCCGCATGTACATGCAACTGTCAACATTGTGACCTACATATATCGNGGGGGGGAGAAACACTAAAGAAAAACCACTCAAGGAAACTATCAAATAACGATTGTATGAATAAAAGTGACATAGATAATCAAAGAAACATAGAGAAATTCAAGCAAAAATGCACCCAAAACACCCCGACAAAAAGGAGACCTCCCTAGCGGAGTCACCAATTTTGTTACAAAGAAAATATTCCTATGGATCAGGGTAGAACACAACATACATGGTGACACCAAAAATAAAATATAATTTCAAGTATTCCATATCAATGTAAAATTCTAATAACAAAATATAGGTCCCATACCTCAACCGAAAGTTCAAAGAAGACCACCATTGAGAATTTGACCCAATTCTTACAACCTACAACTTGTCCTCAACAACAAATGTATCCAAGCATATGTGTGTGTGTGTGTGTGTGTGTGTGTGTGTGTGTGTGTGTGTGTGTGTGTGTGTGTGTGTGTGTGTGTGTGTGTGTGTTCGAACCTATTATACCATAATACATTGAGCATGTATAAAGAAAATATACTCATGGAGATTAATATAAACATTTGCACATGAATTTGAATGAGAAAAGAGTATTTCTATAAATTAAAAAACAAAAGTACAAAGTGACAACCTTTGTCAGAAACTGGTCAGGACCAAGAAACCAAGTTCCTCCACCACTTCAATCCTACATGCAAAGGCAAGCTCACAAAGAAAACAGAGATCTTGGGTAATGAACATAAATGGTTCAATCAACAAGGATAAAGAGATTGTTAGTGGATTTTCTATAGTTGAAGCTACGTCTTACTCTCTTATTTATATGGGATGAGTGAAGCACAATTGGTAGATATACAAACCAATTACCACAGTTAACCTAAGATCTTAATATTTGTTTCATGGAGTTTAAGAAGGGGTGGAAGAGAGGAGAATACATCTTGTAGCATTGAAGTTTGATGGAGTGTCTTGATAGTTGATCTTGCATCCCTTTGAATCTCCTTCAAACATGCAAATATAACCACAAAAATCCTTCCTACTATCCTACCAAACAATCTTTAAGAAATTCAAGCTAGATCTAGTTTCCTACTAATTCAAACTCAAAATAAAACTTGCAGGGAAAAAATTGAATAAGAATTGGGGGGGGGATTGAATTGATTCATAATAGATACCAATGGATAAATACTTACAATCCTTGAAGTTTCATTCCTTCTCATTTTCTTAGACTTACTCCTCTACCATCCATGCCTTTGATGCCCAAAAACCTTTGTAGTAGAAAATCCATTTCTAGCATTCAATTCCTCCATCGTGCCTTTACTCTCACTTTCCATCTCCTTTTAATTCATCTAATAAGCCTTATATAACATTCATATTTATGAACCCAGTTACTAAACATGAATAGGGGACTAAACGTTTTCATAATTTTTTATTATTTTCATCAAATCCCCACTTTCCATAGTTTTTTCAGGCATTTAACTTGATTTTTCAGTATTTTCGAAACAATTAATACATATGTTAGGTATTATTTCCATAGTATGACCTATAGAAATTGGGTCTTGGAAATTAAGTGGTCATAGAAATGGCCTCTATATAGAAACCTTTGTCTTAATATAATTATTCCAATATGGAAAAAGTGGTCAAATGAAATATTAAACTCTCAATTGTTCCAAAAGTTCGATCTTCATGTTGTGGGAGAAATAAAAATATGTTTTCAGACCATCACGTGCAAGGGTGTTAATTTTATTGTTAACATATTCCCCCTAATGTTTGAGGTATGAAGCTATGTTGCAATCTGAAATACATTGTTTTTAATATAATACTCTTCATGTTGATACTATTTAGTGATGAGGGAAGGATGGTAAAGGAGTAGGATCCTGAGTGCAGGAGTTTGAAAGGAACCTACAAGTTAAACAAGGTAATAACCCAGATATACAATATCTTCGTGAGGCAGGTATACCCATGCTCATCAGTAAGCAAGAATTTCCACAAACAATACACAGTGGATCCATGTCAAAAGAAAATATTACAACAATGTATACATGCACTTTGATGACTGCAAAATATCCAGGTCTTCATGGAGTTTTAATGTTGTACAACTTAGGAAGTGCATTGATGAATGATACAACTATCTTTCCCTAGGTATTCAATACAAACAAAAAATAGTACGATTTTATATCATGCGAATAAATTAGATGATGTCAAGCATAATTAAACACCATATGATTACCGGTCATTGATGTATATCGTTAACAGATGCAAGGAGGCCCACTAATAATGATGATGGAATCCAAGGTACTTGAGTACAAACTAACAAGTGTGAATATATGTTCTAAAGTCGAACACTTGTAGAATCAAACAATAAGTGGTCATTGTTGTATATCCACTATCATTTATTAGGAAACTTGCCATTCATGACTGTAAGATCCAAGGTACTCTTCAGGTTCCTAGATCCACTTCTTACATGATGATTGGTTGCGATAGGAATAGCTTCATTAGAAGGAGGGAATTAATGCATCCCACATCAACTAACATGAAACTAAGATTAATAGGATGATATAATCTGGTAGATATGTGAGATCCCAAACTGTATATTGACACAAGGATGGTCGAAATAATCGGATAGGAATATTTGATGAATGGATGACACTCTTTAAATTCCCTTGAACACATAATATGACACATAGTGACACTTGGAAATATAATTCTTGTGAAATTCACCAATTCCAAATGAATTAATGAAATATTCATAGATGATAAGAATAATAACCTATAGGTGGATATTTGTTCAAATTACTAGTACATATTCCTAAGGAAAATGTAAATGGTGTACTTATAATTGTTGTACGGATATTTGTCGTGTTCAAGGGCGACAAGGACTGAGTGTTTCCATTTTCTCCAGGATGAAATATGAATAGATTCGGTAACCCCCTTTTTGTATTTTTGTATTTATTTTTATTTTTTAGTACTTTTTCATTTATTAGCTCAAAAAAAGGATAAATAATCCTATCGTACATAAGAGCAAATGAGTGTTGCATGTGAATACACCTATGTTTCAAGGGCACGGGTCAAACCAAGGAAATGATACATACTTCAAGCAGGGGCTAAGCTAGTTGTGCACACTCTTTTAGATGTTCCCTCCATAGGTAGGTTATTTTAAGCATGATTATGTGTTGACGAACAATGAAATAGAACTTAGTAACTGCGATTTTTATCCAATATGTAATCATGGCAAATTAGGAAATAGGAAATGTGGTTTAACTTCGGACTGATTCTTGTGAATCAATACCAAAATCATAAAACACAACGAATTATGGCATATCTTCAACAACCTGAATCAGATAGTTTGAACATGTCAATTTCTCCAAAATATTGTGAAATTAATCATAACCCAACCCGTTTAGTCAGAAAATAGGATCAATATATGCATTTATTATCTGAAAGATTATAAATGAGTGTGAATTGTCGTAGCATTTAAATGGATATAACAAATATATGTAAAAATACTCATTTTTTACCATTTTTTGTAGGAATCACCTCCTTCAAGGATGTCTTTCAGAAGCCATGAACTGTTATTCAGTAATTTGCTAGTTGTAGGCTCAGTCTTCATGATGGATCATGAATTCGAAACAGTTCATATGCGTTTTTTCATTTCCATATATTCCATTTTTTTATAAAATCTTTGTATTTTTATTTTGAAGAAAAGTAAAAGGGGAGAAAGAATTTATACTACTCTTTTTGGTGTGTGCAAGGTTACTACCAAAATCTCCTAAACCTTATCAAACTTTTTGGGTTATGATGTAATCAGTTTTACTCTATACAAAAGAACGTTACTTCAGATTTTACTTATGCTTTAAATGATTTTCTCAATTATAGTTCCATAAATTAAATGTCCATGCTTGCTTTAGCAGAAGGATGTATCACAAAGATGCCAATCAAGTACCTAGTTAGCTAAAGAATCAACTAGATTATTCAAACTTCTAGGAACATGAATGTACTCAATGAATTCAAAATAGTGTTCTAGAAGACATACTTGTATAAAATTTCTAAATAGTATAGGTTCATGAACTCGATACTAACCATTTCACTGAGATACAACAAGTTGTGAGTCCATTTTAACAATAATTCATTGGATTCCAAGGGTGTTAGCCTCAATTAGAAGCTCAATGGTCGTGCTATACTCTACAACATTATTTGTCATAGGTCGAAGGAAAGAGCCTCATGAACTAATAGATTGACTGTCAAGTGTGAATATTACCCATGCGGTGGAAGCAATGTTCCTAGATCCATGGCTAGCACTATTTGCATATCCCAAATAATTGAAAGTTTGTAATGTCATCTGCCAAGTAAAAATACCAAGCAAGATAATTTTTTGCACGAAATAACTATTGTACAAAATTTTTAACATAAAATTGTGAGGCTTTAGTGCCTATGCAAAGTACTTCTTTAGATAGAGACAATTTATGATATTTGACAAGGGTTCCCCATCATAAATGAATAACTCGTAAAATCCTCTTTTTAACATTGTTTTGACAACAAGTGGTCCAAACCATTTAGGTACAAATTTCCCTTTTTCTATTTTATCATTGTCTTGGTAATAAAATAAAACCAAATTTCCTTCTGAAAAAACTTGAGGACGAGAAAGTTTTCCATATTGGGATTTGACTCTTTTCTTATATGCTTATATGTTTAATGAGTCCTCTCTTCTAGTTTCATCAAGAGAATGAAGATGGAGGAGTCTCTCTTCTTATGTATAGGTGTTAGGTAGGAGTTCGATAGCTAGTTTTAATTATGGGATCTCACATTCAATTGGAAACACAACTTCTTCTCCATAAACAAACTGGAAAGGAGTGAAACTAGTTGTAGTTTTAGTTGAGGTACGATATGCCTAGAGAGTAGAGAAAAACATCAAATTATAATTAGTTTTGTTCTTATTTTCTATTCATTGCAACATGGTATTTAAAACCTTATTGATAGATTCTACTTTAATGTTACATTGGGGGTAATATGATGAGGAAAAATCATACCCTAATCCTAACTTGGCCGTAAGTTAATTCATGAAGGAATTCCTTAAATGGCTACCATTATCTGTGACGATCTCTTTGGGTACACCGAACCAAGTTATCACATGATTGAATAGAAAGTATGATCTGGTTTTTGTCATATTGTTGAATGTAGGAATTTCCTCAAACCACTTTGTAAAGTAGTTCACTGCTACTATGATGTAGTGGTTTCCATCAGTTGAAGGTGTGTTGCTTGTCATGTAATCAAAGGCCCATTTTGAAAATGGACCCATAGTTACTATAGGGTGTAATGGAGCAGGATGCACCCACATTTTTCTTGTATAGATATGACAAGGATTACACTTTTTAATGGAATTAATACAATCTTTAAAGATAGTGGGACAAAATTACCCTGTACGTAATATTTTATGGGCAGTTTTCCACCTAGAAAGATGACCGCCACATGCTCTTGCATGGAAATCATTCAATACTTTCTCAACTTCTTCATGTACTAATGAACATCTTAAAATTAAATCTATTCCTCTACGGTACAAAGTATCCACAATAACGAGGTATCTTCATGCTTGGTGTTGGATACGACGTCGTTCAATGCTATACAATTGAGCATAAATCCTTTAGGTTTGGAGATATATAATTAATGTTCCTTACCAAGGATATGTAGTGGCAATCAGAAATAAATGTTCATCTTCCCAAGGCTCTTCCATTGTTTCCTCTTTATTTCCGAGTAACACAGACACTAGTTACGCAAATGTTAATGACTTCAAATTCTTGCAAAATTACTATCCATTTTGAATACTTTCCCCCAATGAATTGATAGGACAAAATGTGTTTCATGGGTTCATTTTATCCACGATAGTCATTTTTCGTGGAAGTATATAATGTCTAATTCTTTGGACAACATGAAATTATTCCAAGGATATATTATCTAGCCAAGAATATCTAAATTCAGGGTCATAAAGGCCCTTACTAAGATAATATACAACATGTTCTCTAGATGAATCATCCTCTTAGACCAAAACCATTCCTAAATTTTATTCAGTTGCTGGCATATATAGCAAAAAGTATCTAGTATAGTCTGGAGGACTAAGCATCGAGGTTGACACTAGGGATTGTTTCAATGCATCAAAAGAGTGTTGAGCTTGGTCATCCAAGATGAACAATGTATATTGTTTTAAGAGACACATGAATCCTTTTGAAATTTCAGCATAATCCACAATGAATATTCTCAAGCCTTGTTTCTTTTCCTTGTAGGATTTAAAGTTATTTGATTGTTTTCGAGGAGGGAAACTGTAATATTGTATCAACCTTTAGTGGATATACCATTATCCCATTCTTGGATATAATGAAACCAAGTAATCTCCCCTACTCCACACAAAATATTAATTTATGTGGATTCAACCTAATGTTATATTGACGGCATCGAATGAAAATGACACAATGTTAAACTCTTCTCCTAGATTTGGATGTCAATACATCGAGATAAACCTTGAATATTTTCTTAATATCATGGAACGCATATGGCATGGCTCTTTGAAAAGCAGCCCCAATGTTTTTAAGGCTAAAAGGCATTTTCTGATACACAAAAGTGCCCCATGGGAAAATGAAAGTTGTTTTATGTTGGTCTTCATTCTTTATATGAATTTGGTTATAACTGAAGAATCCATGCAAAAATGAAACTATTTAGTTACCAGCACACTCGTCTATAATATGATCAATGAAGGGTGTGGGATAGTTATCTTTGAGACAAGCCAAATTTATATCCCTAAAGTCAGTACAGACTCAAATTGTTCCTTGTTTTTTATTGACCAGAATGGGATTAGATACCCATTCAGTGAAAGGTACATGGTAAATGAAGCCGTCATTTAATAGGTTTTCTACTTCTTCTTTTATGGTAGTAGATTTCTTAGGATTTACTGGACATAACTTCTTTTGTACAAGTTTAACATTTGGATAATTTTTTATCTCATGTTCGACAATACTAAGATCGATGCCTGAAATTTATTCATATGAACAATTGAACACATCATGAAACTCTTTGAATAGAGTAGTATATTGTGTGATTTCCTTTGGAGAGAAATTGGAACCTATATTGATATTATTGACGATGCTATGCTTAATGGATATATCGATAGGAATGGTTTTTTCAATGTTTTCCAAATTTCCTTTTGAAATCACATTGTGTGATTGGATAGGGAATTGGTACCTTTCCATATTGTCATCAAGGTAAAAATTTCCAGGTTTGACCTCTAATAAATCCATCTTAGAAGGAAATGATGATCGATGATGCGTGTCCTCCCAAGGTCATTATTATATGTTCATGACTTAAAGGATAGCTTCTTAAGATGAAAAGGATTTATCCAAAATATCATTAGTGTTGTGAGCATTGATAGCCCATACGGGAAATATGTATGGATTGTATTCCTCCATTGGAGAAGGATTTTGATCCAAGTCCACTGAAGCCATTTGAATTGCTTGATATGACAATTCTAGAGAAGACAAGGGTGTGCTACTCATTATTTCATCAAGTTTTTATGAATGTATTTCCTTTCCTTCACTTATTTGAACTTGGATGCACTCTATCATAGTTCCATTTTATGAAGTGCACCCACTCATTGTAGTGGATTTAGAAAAAATTAGGTTAATAGAAAGTAAACTTCTGATGTAATGGTGAAAACAGGAGCAGTTTGAGGGGTAGATGTTGGTGGTGGGATTGTGAACGTTGCCATGAGGGAAGAAATGTTAAACACCCATACTAAAACATGTTGAATCATTGTTTTCAAAAACCCCACAAACGGTACATTTGAGTGGATGCAGTTTCAGTTGTGCAGTAATCTAACTGATCAATTGTAACAATATTCCCTTAGTGGGAGAACTGATGTTGGGGCTTGACCTTCAAGGTCCTCTATTTTGGCAACTCCGCGGTTTTGGTACGAAGCTTGTAAGCGGATTTGTGGCACAAAATAGTCTTAGGGGTGTCGGGGTTGGGTCGAAGCCCCTCTTTTTGTAATTAACCCATGGTTTGAACTCATGGTTTTTAAGCCCATGGTTTAAGCTCATGGTATTGTAATAGTGCACTTGTATAAATAGGAACTTATGTAAAGGTGTCAGGTTAGGCTTTTGAGGTATGATGATGTGATGCGAAGCTAAGGCCTATGTTTTGTAAGAAATGTTAAGTCCCAGCTGTGTGTGTGGATGACCTCTGCAGCTGTGTGCGCAGAGGGTTTTTGTAAGAAAGAGTTAAGTCCCAGCTGTGTGCGTGGACGACTGCTGCAGCTGTGTGCACGGAGGGTTTTGTTGATTGAGAAGATCTGCAGCTGAGTGTGCAAAGATCTGCAGCTAAGTGCACGACTTTGGGGGATTGAATAGATCTGCAGCTGAGTGCGTAGATCAGAAATGGGGTTTTTGTAAAGAGTTGAATATAAACACAGTTCTGTGGACATAGCCCCTACACTAGGGGTGAACCACGTATATCTTGTGTCATGGTGGTTTTGTTGTTTGTTTTTATTATGTTTATGCATCTTTTAAGTAGATAAAGGATAAAGTAAGATAAGCTATTAAATAATAAGTTCACTATGAATTCCCAGTTAAGGGTTGAGCAAGTAACTGTATGTTTATATAAACCATGAAGCTAATTAAGTGAATGTTGAAGCTATTTATTATTATTATTTGTAAGACTAAAGGTACAGTAATATCCCTCTTTCGCTTGCAGAAACCTGATTCTGCGACACCCCATAGCTGTTTCAGGTGAGACTGCAACATGTTCACAGGTTGTTGTCGAAAGGGCCAACACTGTGGGTCTTTTGTTGGTGCAAAGATAAAAGGATAAAACCCGGGTCTGCCCAAAGCCCAACAAATTGGTTCCGTTGCCAGTTGAACTCAGTATCTACTTAAGAGGGATTTACGTCGTACCTAGAGGGATATGTTTTGGAGGCCCTCAGTAAAGGAAATCAGTGATTGGATCGAAGATACCTATCTGAAATTTGCTGAACAAGAAAATAAAGATCCTCGTTGTAGCTCAGACGGCTTCTTGCAAAGGTATGTTTTTTCTGACATTCATGAAATTTTCTTTGCTAGTATCCACATAGAGTTGCACCAGTGGTTATCCAGGTTGATAGAATGTAAGACACACTTCAAAGAAGATAAGTTTCCTGCCTGGACCCCAGAAAGAATTAAGATATTGAAAAGGGTGAACAACGCGATATCAAGAGTTGTTGATTTCTGGACAACGCGAAACCTTGAAGCATTTGTGATGGAAGTTCACCATCGACACACATACTTCTTTTAGTGAAGTAGAAAGACAGTTTTTCAAAGGACCAAGGGGTAAGTACTTGAATTCATTCAATTTGACAATTAAAATGCTCTTGGCTAAAAAACGCATATTGCTTATTGAATCAGATTGCTAGATTAGGTGCTACTAACCTATGTTTGAAAGTGAAAGTGACTTCGACGAGCAAAGTGGTTTGCTTCGAAGTGGTAAAAGATACAAGAGAGATCTTGGATCCTATACCCTAGGCCAGAATACTGTTTATACCCCGCTAAGTCCAGAAGAATCTGACTCTGAAGAAACCCCTTTTGTTCGAAACCCTCCTGTAACTCCGCAGCAAAGACCTGTTACCCCTAAGAACCCGTCGCAGTCTGAAAGTAACCCTAACCCTAGTAGTCTTTTCATAGGTCAGTCTACTTTAGTAAGTTCCCCTCCCACTGTTGTCAGCCCCCCTCCTTCCCCCCCTCGATCTGCTATGGCCCACATAAATGATGATATCAAGCTCCCAGTCTTTAGAGGAACTGGATCAGAGGATCTAGAGTAGTTTTGGTTCTTATGCAAAGCTGTTTGGACCGCTAAGAACATTATGGATCAGAATACAAGAACAGCGCAGCTAGTCACATCTTTTAGAGATCGAGCTTTGACCTAGTTTATGAAGTTTTCCAGTACTTAGAACTATGTCTTGGTTGATCTTAAGACATCAATGATTAAATAATTTAAGAAGCCTAAATCAGAGCCGTAGTCTATAACTGAACTAAAGGAAATTCAGCAGAAGCGAGGTGAATCAGTTTGGGACTTTGATCAAAGGTATAAGGTTCGGTTGGATCAAGTTAGCTTCATTATTGGACCAGAACAACAAAAGGAATGGTTCATTGCCACACTGTTGCCTCATATCAGGACTCCACTTATGCAACAGAAGGTTGCTGATCAGCAAGAGGCATTGGAAATTGCCATGAAACTTGAAACCGCTCCTTTCGGAGATAATTCTGGCATAGCCCAGATACAGGCGCAGTTGGCAGAAATGGCTTTGGAGCTTCACGACATGAAGAAAGGAAAATCCATTCGGGAAGAGGTGTGGTGTACTCGATGCAAGACAAAAGGTCATGATAGAGAACAGTGCCCTGCAGTAAGAAATTATCTAAATACTGGTGCACCAAACCTGTTTAACCCTGTTGTCCTATATTGTGAGATCTATAGAACAACTGGCCAGCATCAACCTGAAGATTGCTATTTGCTAAAAAGATATGTGCAAGTACCTAAGAATCCCTACTACAAGTTCTGTAAGTCAGTAGGACACAATGAGGATGAATGTCACAGCTTTGACCTCATGAGAGAACGAACCTATGATGCTTATAGGGTGCAAAAAGAGGCACAAGGCAATGATGGATATGGCTACCCTGGTGGTAACCCAGGTCGAGGTAATTTCAGAGGTCGTGGTGGTATTCTTGGAAGAGGTCGAAGCCAGATTATATGCTATAATTGTAATCAGGCAGGCCATGTAGCTAGAGACTATCAGAACCCAACTATGACATGTCGATATTGCAGAGCAGTCGATCATGTGATTGAGCAATGTCCACAGTTGATAGCTAAGATACAAGAAAGAGATGGTGCTCCTACTGAGAATGTTCAGATGATTGTTGTAGAGAAAAGACCTTCCCCAGCTCTTAATGTTGTTACAAGGAGTGGAACCACGACACAAGTACAGAATACGAAGAAAAAATCTGTCGAGGATTGGGTCCACAAGACCCCAGAGAAAATTCCATCCTTTGATGTTGGCAGAGAAAAAGAAACATTTAGGGAAGCTAAAAAAGACTTTGCTTATCTGAGATCATCAGTAGCAACTACGCAACAGCATCAACAACAGTTGCAGTTACAAGAAGCTTCGCCAGATCAAGTGCATTGACATCCTTTTTACAGAGTTGTATGAAGCCATTAAGAAACAAGAATGCTTTGAATGAGTTACAAAAAGTTCTTCAGTCTTGTGAATCTTAGTGAAGCTCTGATAAAGGAAAAAATGTTAATAGAATTAGAAGGACTAGCAGAGAAATGAGGTTGCATGCTCAGATAGGAGAATATGATATGACTGATATCATTTTAGACCTGGGATCAGAAGTGAATGTCCTAACTAAGCAGACTTGGGAACAAATGAGAAAACCTATCCTTGAATGGTCCCCTATACACTTGAGATTAGCGAATCAGCAGAAGATTGTGCCTTTGGGTAGACTCCCTAGTGTACCAGTAGATATTGATGGAGTCAGTACCCTAGCAGATTTTGAAGTCATTGAAATAATTGATGATAGCAACCCCTATCCAACATTGCTAGGAATTGAATGGGCAATAGACAACGATGCAGTAATCAACCTTAAGAAGAGACAGATGACTTTTGAAGCGAAAGGCTTGAGAGTCATAGTACCATTGGACCCTTCTCAAGGAGAAAGGTACATAGAACCAATAAGAGAGGAATATCAGGATGTTTTAGATCATATTTACAATATCACAGCTAAAGAAGAAGACTATGTTAACCCTACTACTGAAGGAATAATGGATTGGCAGTGTGACAGTTCTTACATGACTGATTCAGATGGCGGCCTAGAGAACTGGCAGAATCAACTGTATGAGCTACATGGACATCGATGTACAAGAATTACCAAGTCTCTCAGATGGCTTAGCTCCCAGAAAAGAGCCTTACCTACCTTTGATGGCTTGACAAACCCATAAGAGTTTATTGTGCAATTCTTAGGGTAGGTACCAGATTCATAGAAAATGGAGACTCTAGATGCAACCTTCAGAGCCACAGCTGCCAGATGGTGGAATGGTCATAATAAGTGTATTCATAGTTGGGAAGATTTTCAAAAGTTTCTTCGCCTGATATTCACAAATCAGCCTCAGGATGTGCACAGCAGATTTAATGGTAAGACTAGCCCTCAGGAACACTTGGAGCAATGTTGTGAAGCGTGGAAGCATGTACGTTGTGAATAATGGGTACATAGGTTTGTACACACTTTGGAACCTATAGCAAAGAATTGGTATGCAGAGGTGGAGCTTTTCGATGGTACTGTAAGTTGGCATAGTCTTATTGATAGTTTTGTGCTTACATTTTCTATTCACGAGGCTTACCCTGCTTTGGACGCAGCTATTAGGCTGATCAATACTAAGGTGTTTGATGATAAAGAAATAGTCGAGTACCAACTTGATTGGAAGGAACAAGAAGCTAATGCAGTAGAATGTTATAACCTCGCCATTGATGAAGATGATGACCCGCGCAACATTAATACTCCTAAGTCAGAAGGACACTGCGAAGAAATACTGTCGAGGGTCGCAGCTCAAAGATCTGTCGAAATTGGTGCCATGATGTGTCGAAGGTATGTACTATGTCAAAGTTCCTTATTTGTGGTGCAGCCAAAGTTACTGGCTGTGCCAAATAGGAAAAGTGTGTCGAACCTCAAAATGCGACCGTTGGAAAAAATCAGATTTGGCGGCATTGGTACGTTAACTGCATTAACTTCCTGTAATGATGAGATTTTAAGGAATCTAGCACCATTTGGACAAGATCTATAGCTGCTCTATCAGATTTGGTGTCTTCAATGCATAGTTATGGCAGATTTGATCGTTGGATTCTATAAGAAGACGCCTAGACCTGCGAAGTTCGCATTACGCATTTTCTTCAGTTTTACAGTTAAGTCCATGACTTCTGCTTGCGAAGTCCAGGAATTGTTAAGTGAATTCAGAGAGAGGGATCTGCAGAACCTTATGAGAAATCCACCTGCATATGCACCCCACGAAGAGAATCCCATAGCGTCGAGTCAACCAATGCAGACACGATCAACCAGGAATAAGTTTAGGGAAGAAGTTCATTCTAAGCGGAACGAATAAAGGAACCAGCCATCAAGAAAGACACCAGAGGATCCTGTAATGAATCCTCCTGGAGAATTCGAAGACCCTGGTGAGGATGAGAATGTTTCACCGTAGCATCCACCATATCTTCCACCTGTGCGACCCAGAGTTCAGCCGCCTCGGTGGACAACCAAGTTCACATTACGCACCCCTTCGTTACCATAGGGTGTGCATTTGGTCAGAACTATGACAGGGAAAATCGACCGGCTTAAGTATGCAGACGATGATACGAATGATCATGGGAAATTCCCTCAGTTCATAGCCAGGAAATACTTGCATTCTATCCATTATGCGGAGACCAGTACGACGCTACTGGAAGTGAAACAGTGGGCTGCTGGCTTGGAGCAAGCTGGCCTGTTGAAAATGCTCAATGTCCCCCATTTTGGGCACAGCACGCAGGTGACCATAGTGGTCAAGCAGCTAATTGCATTGGTGCATGATGGGCACCTATGGATAGGAATCCAGTGCATTCCTATCAATGGACAACTGATCCATAAGATCACAGGCTTGCTGAAGGAAGGGCCTGATCCTAGCATTGAGTTCGTGGGAAAGCATGAAGACATGAAGCTGGCACAGAGCATGAAGGAACACTTCGGGCTGACGAAAGGAAAGCAAGGGTATCAAACCTCGACCATCTGGAATCAAAACATTCACTTCACCGTAGAGCTACTATCATGCAAGTTAATGTGGAAGTGCAGACCAAATGAAGTATCTGCCCTGATTGTCAGTATTGCTGCGAACTGTGCCGAAGGCTACAGTTACAATTAGGCAGCGTACATTGACAAGGAATTTCTCGAAGATGTCTAAGATGCACAGGAGAAAGGTAGACCCTTTCACTATTCATGGTTGTTAGTTCTTATTGCACTGGTAGGATGGAAAGAACCTACCGAGGCACAATTTGTTGATGTGCCTCCGCACATGCCTGGTGCAGCAAGGTACGCCTCTCTATGGGTGTCGCAGGATAAAGCCTTCCAGTAGATGACGAACTATGTGTTCTCCTTCTACTTGATGAGTATATCATATGAGATTATGAAGACACCGCGGCTCAGTAATGAGCTCTTTTCTCAGTATGTAGGAGCGGCCATTAACTTTAGGGCTGACATGCATCATGTCTTCATCCAGGCCCACGTAGATACCAAGCATAGATGGTTGAAGCTACCATACATGATGAATGAGGAAGACATCCTCGTGGTATTCAAGCAGTGGCCAACTGAATGGATGAAGGATGTAGGGACAAATCCCAACATATCAATCCCTCCAGTGGATGTGGGTGCAGGTCCTAGTCAGACGCAGCAGCAAGACCCACTAGAGGAAAGTGAAGGACAAAGCGAGTCGCAGGAGAGTGAAGGCAACCAGGGTGGTGAGGATGCAATGGATGAAGAAGAAGAAGAGTCAGTTAAAAAAAACTCCGACCCCAATCGACCAGACAAGTGCAAGTCACCAGAAGCAGAGGAAGTGACTAAACCTCATCCCAGAAATAAAGCGAAGGCATCAAAAGGGAAGAATATTGACGAAGAACCCACTTTGACGGCTGAAGAGCTTGACCAGGCCCTGAAAAATTCCATAGAAGAATTAACAAAAAAATGTTCAGAGTTCATAGCTAAGCACCTTGATGCGCTCACTGGCGTAGCACAGAGAATTACAGAACTGAAGGACTTAGCAAAAAGATCAGCGACTGGTGCTGCAGCAAGTAGTGCTCCAGTAAGCATGCATCCAAACACAAGAAAATGGCTAGCTATAGATAACAGAGGACAAGTGACAAGTGCATCCCTCATCATAACTGACGCAGCATCTCGCTCGCAGATGAGCATGACAGTTGGAATAGATTACACCAAGTTGTTGATGCCGGAGCTGCACCTTTGTCAATTGGCGATCATAAGGGAGATCCAAGCACGAGATAACTACTCCCAAGTGTATTTATAAAATGCCATGAAGCAGAGTGAGAGCTTCACAGCACAATTGGAATCAGCAGAGCAAAAGAAGAGGGAAGCAGAAAGCAAGCATGCTGAACTGGCGCAGGTATTGGATGAGGCGTGTCGGAGTCCCCCTGACTTTGACATGCAGGCTGAAGAAGAACCATAGCAAATTATAGTCAAGCTGAAGGACTACACACAATAGTCTCGTAGCCAGATCAAGAAAATGAGAGAAAAACATGAGGCTCAGATTGCAGAGCTTCAACTTCACAACACTCCTGAGAGTCCACCAGAAGTCAAGGAGCAGCGTCGCAGAGACATTCAGGCCTTCGCCACGAAGATCTTAGATCTGGTAAGTAGTGCAGCAAAGCTACTAGAGGAAGCATCAAGGCCTGGGAAAAATTACAGGAGAACCCAGAAGTCACAAAACTGCAAGAGACCATCAAGCAGCGGAAGATAGAGCTGGATGTAGTGAAAGCAGAGATTAATACATTGCCGCCTATACAGAATATGCTTAAGGTAAAGCAGAACAATGAGCTCCAGCAAGAAATTGAGGCGTGCAGAAGGAAAGAAACACTGTTGGTAAACTCTATGCAGCCTCTTATTAATGAGGCCTTGGAGCTGAGCACTACTGCGGACAACCAGCTCAAAGTTTTGAAGGAGTATGATGCATTTGCACAGGAAAAGTCCAGTGAAGCATCTATAGCAGTAGTGTAGGAAATAGTAGAAAAGGAGCAAGCAGCTGAAGACATCTTGCATAGCCTCAACAAGCAGTTCACTATCTTCGCCAAAAATATTCTCCCTCCGGAAAAGTAACAGAGTGTCCCGGGACGAGACACTGGTGAGTCTTAGGGGCCCGTTGGGGCTCAACCTTCAAGGTCCTATATTTTGGCAACTCCGTGGTTTTGGTACGAATCTTATAAGCGGATTTGCGGCACAAAATAGTCTTAGGGGTGTCGANCATGGTTTGAACTCATGGTTTTTAAGCCCATGGTTTAAGCTCATGGTATTGTAATAGTGCACTTGTATAAATAGGCACTTATGTAAAGGATTCAGGTTAGGCTTTTGAGGTATGATGATGTGATGTGAAGCTAAGGCCTATGTTTTGTAAGAAATGTTAAGTCCCAGCTGTGTGCATGGACCTCTGCAGCTGTGTGCGCAGAGGGTTTTTGTAAGAAAGAGTTAAGTCCCAGCTGTGTGCGTGGATGACCTCTGCAGCTGTGTGCGCGGAGGGTTTTGTTGATTGAGAAGATCTGCAGCTGAGTGCGTAGATTAGAACTAGGGTTTTTGTAAAGAAATGAATATAAACACAGTTCTGTGGATGTAGCCCCTACAATAGGGGTGAACCACGTATATCTTGTGTTGTGGTGGTTCTGTTGTTTGTTTTTATTATGTTTATGCATCTGTTAAGTAGATCAAGGATAAAGTAAGATAAGCTATTAAATAATAACTTCGCTGTGAATTCTTAGTTAAGGGTTGAGCAAGTAACTCTATGTTTATATAAACCGTGAAGCTAATTAAGTGAATGTTGAAGCTATTTATTATTATTATTTGTAATACTAAAGGTATAGTAATTTCCCTCTTTCGCTTGCAGAAACCTGATTCTACAGCACCCCATAGCTATTTCGGGTGAGACTGCAACCTGTTCGTAGGTTGTTGCCGAAAGGGCCAACACTGTGGGTCTTTTGTTGGTGTGAAGATAAAAGGATAAAACCCAAGTCTGGCCAAAGCGCAACAATTGAATCACTCAAAATACTGAAGATACTACCTCCATCATTACATGTATCCAACAATGTCCCAATAGAATATTGTAATCTATGGGTGCATCCACTACCTCAACATCAACCTGAACTATTTTACTTCCCAATTCAATTGTGCAAGTCATAATAATTCCGTGAGGTGGGAATGAGTGTCCATCAAATTATTTGAGTATTGTGTGGAATGGTGCTAAAGTAGGCGATCCTAATGCTTTCCAACATCCTAATGACATGACATAAGTAGAGGATCCTTCATCTATAATATTTCAAAAAACATTCATCCCATGAGAGACCACTTTAATCTAAAAAGTGACATGTGGTGGAAGCCTACATGTTGACTGTCCTAAATCGAAGGTGATCAAACTAGTATCATTCAGATCAATTGAGCCAATGTAAGACAATAATGCTTTCTTTGAGTTGGGAAACTTTGTATTACCTCCAAGTCCGACATGGCACAAGGTTCTTGAGATAAGTCTTCCACTATACTATAGTGTTGAGCTACTCTTGCATTAGGACAATGAGTTGTTTATGTAAAACCTGTTTGTGGGGCCGAGGAATTATGCCAATGGTTGGTTTCTTGATGGTAAGAGAACCATTTGGTTTTGATCCTCATGGGTCTAAAACATCAGGTGGTGTGTCATAAGAATGATCCCTTATTTGAACATTAACCTCATGATCTAACCCAAAGATGTTGGCAATTGGTGGATTTCCTCCTTGCGGAGGGTTTTCTTGGTTGCCCCCTTGCAGAGGTACTAGAGCTGCAACAACTATCTATTTCTATTGTAGAAAAGGTTGACTCAGTACAACATGTTATTGTTCCCCACCATGTTGAGACAACATGCAATGAATTCCATCCATATGAGGGAATATGTGAGTAGGATTATCCCCTTAACAAATATTTCAAGGATACTTGTTTTTCCGTTTCTCCTAATTTCCTTCCGGTTGATTATTCATCTTAGGTGCATCTCTCACCACCAAATTAACATTTGGATTTTTATTTTGTTTAATTTTTTTTCTTTTTGGTCTATGGATTGGACTGTGAGGATTTCCGAAGTTTGGTTAGGATTTGTAGGTTGTTGGTTTTCCTTTCCAGCTGTGGTTTGAGAAGTTTGAATAGATGCTTGACCCATTTGTTGGGTAAGTTAATCAATATTACTGACATAACAATTCAAACCATTGACATGAGGTCATTTTGGTGGCCTAGATGTATCATATGCATATCTCGCAAAGTGAGATATTAAATCATAAAGTGTGCCCAATTGTGAATATATCAAATCCATCTGTTGGGAACTCCAAATGATTTTTTCTTCAGTCATGGATCCTAACATTGATACATATTTGAAAAGAGTAGGAAATAATGATTTCACAAACTATTATGATAAGAATTGATGTGGTATTTGTGCTTTAATAAGCCTTCAGCGTCTCCTCCACTCATGTATATGATCATATATGTGAGTAGAAGTGGATTTCCTAAGCAAAGTTAAAATTTTAGTACCCGTCTTAGAGAGAACAGTTAATTGAATGTGTGTCAAAAACACAATGGCTAAAGAGGAAAACTTCGTGAATGTATTATGAGGAAATTATGTGTACCATTTTGTAACAGTTCCTGTGAGGGTTTGATGAAACAAGTGCAACCTAATATTGTCATCAAATAGGGAGTTGGATGAACACCATAAATGAAATGTCATCATGTGATTTGATGGATCATCCCCTAGTCATCCAACAAATTTGGACACCCATTCAAATGTAGAACAAGATCATTGGTCAACTGGCCAAACAAATCATGTAGATTAAATGTGGTTAGAAACAATGATCCGATAGGTGTCATATCAAATGTTTAGTACACAGGAGGAACTTGATGGTTCCACCATCCTTGGGTTTGATTAACGTTCCAAGGTGGATTTACCCCTTATGGGGGTAGGTTCCCAGAATATTGGTTACTTCCTAGACCCTGACCACTCTAATGTGGAATGGGATTGATAGTTGGATCTCCCCATGGCATAGTGGTTGTTGGGGTGTAGGGATTCCAGTAGACAATGTGCTAGGATCAGTAGAAGGATAACCACTGGGTACATCTCCACCCATTTGTGGAGGATTAATCTTATTGGCATTTCTGTTCCAAGATCCATTATTCCACCAGGAATATTACCATTCCATGGTGTAGGGTTTCCACTAGAAGTGGAACCTGGACAACTATTGGGTAAAAAAAAGGATTATGATTAACTATTTGTATTTTTTGACCTTAATAAGCTCCACCATATGGGAAACCCATTTTTGGTAAGGCACACCCTCTAGTATGGATACCTATAGATGAAGTAGGTGTACTTCTAGGATTGTAACCTAGAACTATACTAACTAGCACTTAAGTGTTGGTTGAACTTATTATATTGAAAGGTATGTTAACTGTTGGGATTGACATTGAGGTTGAATTGAAGTTATTATCTCCTCCAACAATAGTTTTGGATTGCATTGGTATGGTCCTCTGATCTTCCGAAGAATACAAAGGGTTAAGTGTAGGATTTTTAATGTTATTAAAATATGTGAAAAGAGGGTTAAATTTATCCAATGTTTCACTTACAACAAGTATTATTGGGTCTGAAATATTCAGAGGTGGATTATTGGGATTAGGTGTATGGTCTTCCAATGTTTCAATTTCAAATGGAGCAAGATTATCAAATGTCTATGTAGATGGTTTAGTATTAGGTTGATCACGTTCTTCTCTATTATTGTTAATTGGATTTAAAAATGGTTCAGTCTCAAATCAACTGAGTTTTGTTTTTGTATTCGTCTCTATGTTTTAGAGGGGCCTTCAAATTTTGGTGACTTGCCTCACTACTGCCTTGACTGGAGGGTCATGAGAGAATCCACTTTGATGTTTGAGTTTTTAGAATTGGATTGTTAATTGAAATATGTATCAAATGTAATCAACAAATCCTAAATGAAATATATACTTCAACAAAACTAAAAGTGTCCACACCATTAAAAATGTCCTAAGGAAACAACAAGTAAAAGTCTTTCCAAAAAAATGAAGTTTAGTGAAAATTTGGATTTAGAGGGCCTTCCAAAACTAGTTTCTCCTAAGGGAGATCAGGCCAAAAAAATTACTAAATAATGAAGGTATGAGAAACAATTACATTGTTCTTAAATCACCAAAGGTGCAAGTGTTAGCTCTTGGCTACTCACCGTCCCAAGGAGATGAAACAACCGTGTGTACATATCAGGTATTGCAAGTGTCCCTCACTCACAACAACCTATGTGATGCCCTAGGAAAGGAAACTATGGTTACCACTTCACAAACATTGGTCAGGTGGGACAGTTGTAAGTTTAGGATAACTCACACAAACTATATATCGCAAGAAAGTGATGTCACCTCAAGTACTTGTCACTTAATTGAAATACTGTAACATGCTTATATCCCACCAAATAAGAAATAATGGGGGTACCACCCTTACTAATTAATATTGACATCGTTCTTAACACATATGTAAGAAGTTCTTTCCTGACATGAACTCTTTTCTACTAATAGACTTGATCTCTCTTTAATCAGTACTAGTTTCAGAGTTATGTGGCTTTGGAGTGTTAAATTTCAACCCTAATCCATTTCCTTAGCTTGGTATTGTTGGTGATATCAAAAATATAATCTTGATTGATTTTAGATTGAGCATACAAAGGTATTTTTCTTAGTTTCAAGGAGTAATCATGAAATTGATGGTGTTGTGACTCATAATATTGAACCAATCCAATGCATAAATACTCTTAAATATATCCTTTAGTTCAATTAATTTCTTACACTAAAATCAAGGTAATAGGTTTCTTTGATAATGTTTCAAACATGCATACATTTCCAACTTTTCAATTTTTTAAAAATAAGGTTCCCTAAATCAAGAAGAATGTTCAATGGATTGAAAAAGGTGATGCAAAAAACATAACGAGTCTTTGAGGATTTTGAAGAAATTTGTCTTTATTTGAATTATTAGTAAATTTTTAAAGGTTTGTTCAACAATTAACTCAACATAAAAGTTATTTCAAATATTTACATGGGGGATCCCTATTTCGTGTTCACATGATCACCCAAAAATGTCTGTGAAAAAAAACTATTACACTTGAGATCTATGTTTCTTATTCATAGGACCACCCAAAAGTGCAAGTGAAGAGGTTATGTATAGCTCAAAAGATACATGATTCAAAAAAAAATCCTACATTATTGCACTTAATATCCCTTTTTATTGTTCACAAGATCTCCCAAAAGTGCGAGTGAAGAGGGTACACGGGGCTCAAACTTATGCTAAAAAATAATACTAGACTATTACACTTGAGATCCCTATTTCCCGTTCACAATATCAACTAAAAGTGCGAGTGAAGAGGATACGTAGGGCTCAAACACAACTTATAACAAGAATTTTGACGATGAAAAACAAGCTCCTCTAATTGTGCTTCAAGAAATTCAAATTAGTCAATCCAAAAGAAAACTTTACTTGTTCAAGCCATTTTCTTATGTTTTGGAGTCAAAAATTTTGAATTTATGTGAAGCGAGAGGTCCAAATTTTTGTAAATTTTATTTAATTGATGGTTCTAAATGTGTCTTAACTATGATTTCAAGGTGTGTAATGTATCAACAAGTGTATGTACTTTCAAAATCAAAGGACCTAAGGTTCATGAACTTAAAAAACATGTGATGTTCTTCATTCTTGGATAAATTTTCTTTTCAAACAATGATATAAAAGTACCAAATTAGTCAAAATATCATCTAATAATAGTGAAATAATGGATCCAATTGAAAAATATCACATAATGCATTCATACCTAAGCAATATTTAAAATAAAAAATGAACAAAAGATCACAAAATTACTAGTAAAAGTGAATTTTCTAGGTTTCTTAAAGAAGAATCAAAACCTCCTAAATTCAAATGAAATCCTTAATTATCTCAATATTTCTTCTAACAGGTCCTAACAGGTGTTTGGTTTTCATCTTAAGGTCTGCAAAGTCTATCTTCATCCCAAATTAAAGGCCTAAAATAGTGATTTATTTATTTTTCATTTTCAAGCTAGATGCATACAAATATTTAAAATATTTAAAAGATCCTCAAATCTTGATCAAATTGGATAAAATTAATATATAAAATATTTTTTATGGGATTCCTAATCCATCTACAACAAAAAAAATCAACCAAAATGGAAAATCCTAGCCCAAATTACACCCAAAATACTACACTCTGTGCAAAACACGATTGTTCGTGACCTACACTAGCATTTTTAAGGATACATGTTATTGTGCACACCCTACACCAACTTTTTTTTAAGGATACATGTGACTTTTATTCTCCTGCACCTTCTTGTTTTTAAGGATACATGCTAATGTGTACACACTACACCAATGTTTTTCCAAGAAAATCAAGTTCCCCTGCAAAGTTTTTAATTTTTTTCAAAACTTATGACTGTGTAAAGGATAATCTAGGTTAGTTTTGGATTATCAAATAATAAACTTAATTAAAATATCTGACGAGAAAAATTAAGCATGAATGGAAACATTTAAAGGTAAGAACACCCAAAATTGAGGACAAATTCAAGAAATCAAGAATTAAAACCCCAAGATCCCCAGTATGGTCACCATTCTGTTAGTGGAGTTTCTACAGGTGAATCTATGTATTACTCTCTTATGTATATGGGATGAGTGAGACCTAATTGGTAGATATACATATCAATTACCACACTTAACCTAAGATCTTAATTTTTCTTTCATGGAGTTTGAGAAGGGGAGGAAGAGAGGAGAATACCTCTTGTAGCCTTGAAGTTTAATGGAGTTTCTTGATAGATGATCTTGCAGCCCTTTGAATATCCTTCACTCCTTCAAATATAACCATAAAAATCCTTTCTACTATCCTACCAAATAATCTTTAAAAAAATCAAGCTAGATCTATTTTCCTCCTAATTCAAACTCAAAATAAAACTTAGAAGCAAAACATTGAATAAGAATTGGGGGGAACTGAATTGATTCATAATAGATGAAAATGGAGAAATACTTACAATCCTTGAAGGTTCCTTCCTTATCCTTTCCTTTGACTTACTCCTCTACCATCCATGGCTTTGATGCCAAAAAACCTTTGTAGTAGATATGACATTTCTAGCCTTCAATTCCTCTAGCATGTCTTTACTCTCACTTTTTGTCTCCTTTTAGTTCACCTCATATGCCTTCCTTATATATAATTCATATTTGTGCACCTAGTTACTAAACATGAATGTGGGACTAAAGTTTTTCATAATATTTTTATTATTTTAATCAAAAACCCACTTTCAATATTTTTTTCAGGCATTTAACTTGATTTTTTAGGAATTTTCAGAACAATTAATACATATGTTAGGTATTATTTCCATTGTATGAGCTATGGAAACTAGTTTTTGGACCTTAAGTGGCCATAGACTCATCCTCTCTAGAGAAACCTTTCTTCCTCTATGGAAGCAGTGGTAAGATGAGAGATTAAAACTCTCAATTGTTCCAAAATGTTAATCTTCATGTTGCAGGCCAAATAAAAATGTGTTTTCAAACCATCATGCTCGAGGGTGTTAATTTTATTGTTAATAGGGATGCAGACTCAATGCAATGAAAATGGGGGAAATTTTCTCCTCCTCCAATGCTTCTCAATGGCTCAATATATATCCCTCAAATGTAAAATGGAGGGTTGAATCAAAGAACTTTCCAGCATATGAAAGGTGAAGGATTGAAACCACCGCGACTTGGCATGGAAAATCCAAAATATTTTTAATTTTGAGCAAAAACATCGATGTATGTGGGTGACATTGGAACACAGTGCATATACACAAGTTGTAGAGTTGGTGACTCTCATGTATACAACTTTTGAGGGTTTCAATGAAGCATTAAGGATATACTGAGCAAGGGAGATGTAATGAGTTTGTAAAAGGAAAATATTAGTCCATAAAGGAATGATGCATAAGGTTTGGTAAATCATGCTATAACACACCTTGTATATTTATAGAGTGCACCACACATTCTAGTGTGAGAAAAATGGCTTGAACATATAATGTGGAATTGAAAAAAAAAGAAGGAAAATTAAAGGTAAATTATAAATTCTAATTCATGAAAAACTTAAATGATAAGGTAACAAACAATTTACCAATTCCTTGCCTAATATGAGGCAAGCTTTCCACATACACAAAGAATAAATTTATTGAAACGATTTTCAAAAGTTGTAAATGTTCCAAATCCATATGCAAATTGAAAGAAGAGAGAAATATAACAAATTAGTAGCACCGTCGATGGTGTAGTAACACAATGATGTGAATAACTGGTACTTTTTTCACATAAATATTTGAAATCAAACTAAAATGAAATGAACATTTCGTTTTTTTTTACTCTACCTCGATGCACCGGATAGTATGACACACATGCGCATTGTTATTACTAAAGTGCACCATGGAATCATTTTAAAAGTATCTATCTCAATGCATGATTTGAATAGATTCCCCAATGCAATGTTGACACCTCAATGCACTAGAATGTTTTCAGAAATTTCAAAAAATAAAAAATGAAAATAAAAACTATACTTTATTTCCAACCATTCAAGTTGATAGTGCATTGCATATACATGTGGACTATTGTATTTATGAGCAATAAATGATTGAAATAGTTTTTGATTTGGTAAAACCTCTAGCCACTTTCCTCCATTAGAAACCTTCACTATAAATGAATAAATGAGACATTTCTAAGTAGATTCCATGAAATCCTCTACTAAAAGATGTTTTCCTTGTATTGTTTGTCTAGTTATAATTCTATTACTTTATATTCATTCTTGGGAGTATATTGACTTCTTTGAAGATCACATCATGGTTATAAAAAATATTCTTTATTATTTGATTCCAAATTTTGTACCTTTTTACTCCATCTTTATAACCAAAGAAGATACATTTCTTTACTTTGTTGTCCATCTTGCTCCTTTTCTCCTTTGGAAGATTCACATAAGCATTGTATCCCAAAAATATGATATGTATAAGATATGATTTCTTATTGGTCCATTCGTGATGAGGTGTCTTATAAACAAATGTTTATGTAGGAGATTAGTTGATTAGATATCAAGCAATATGTATTACCTCTAGCCAAAATGTATGTTCAATATATACACCATTTATAATACTTCTTTCATTTTCCATAAGTTTCATGTTCATCCTTTTTCAAACTAAATTTGGTTGAGGTGTGTATGGAATTATACTTTTTCATGCTATTCCACACTATTTATAGAACCACTCAAAATATTTTCCATGGAACTCTACTCCATTATGAATTCTCGTAATTATTTTCTCTTCTCTCTAGTTTTCTACAAGTTCTTTGATCTNATATATATATATATATATATATATATATATATATATATATATATATATATGAGACATAGAACATAGATCTTGATGGAATAGGTATAACTAAAAACACATCACTATATGTCAACACTAGCATCCCTTTTTCCCATGTAGAACTAAATGGGAATCTAACTTGATTATGCTTACCATATAATCAATGTTCACAAAAATTGAATTCTAAAAGACAGTTGGGAGTACCTTTAACCAAACCTTCACTATGAAAAGAATTAAAAGAATTAGGACCATTCGGTTTGATGGGCCACTAAATCTATAGTTATAAGATAAGGCCAATCTCATCTTATACTTGACATGTTTTGCACCCTAAGTACTAATTCTTTGATGGAACATTACGATGTATGATGAACTTGAGACAATTAATTCATTCTTGTTTAAAACTAAGTGATTTTCTTATGTATTGAGGTGTAATCAGCATGATTTAGTTTAAAACATGATCTTAAATGGTTTATGCATAATGTGCTTAATAACTAATGTGAAATGAGTAGGAGAAAATTTCAATGGGTTCAAATTGATAGATTCCATTACTCTTCTAGACCTCCTGCTACAAAGGCAAGAGAATCATTAATCTGAATTGGTTGTCTCTTTTCCTTAGCAAGGAACTATCAATAATTAAAGAAGCATTAATCTGAATTGGTTGTCCAAGAAAATTCGAATTGCATGAGGAAGTTGAGATTTCCATGAGATGGGATCCATATTTGTAGGGGCATAGATCCCATCAATTAGGGGATTGAATGGAATCTCCATTAGGATATTTCTTCAAACATAAATAGGAAAAAGGTTGACAAATTAGTTTTTTATTCATTTATTTTTTGTTATTCATATATTTCTACAATCGATTTATAAATTCAAATTTGAAAGGAAGTCATATTTTTGGTCCAAGTCTCTTTCTATAAATGGTGATTTTATCTTGAGGCATTCATCACATCAATTTCATTAGGGTTTTGACTTCTTTGAAGTTGCAATGGATATTGAATCCCCTATATATATAGATTATATGGTTTTGTATTATTGATTTTAAATGGTTGTATTTTAATTTCTATATTTCCATTTCACTACTTCTTGTTTGTTCTTTAATTATTGTACCTTCATTTATAGCATTTCCTTGCATTCATCTCTTATTTTACTTTACAATGTTGAATACTTTAAATTACGTTTAATGGAATATATATGATTGGTAATATGGTTGTAAGTATTGAATGACCTAGTAGAACTTTTATGATCCTAGTTTCATTTATACATTTTCCTAAATATTCAGCCAAGAACAACGATCTTAGACCTTTCTTTGCCTTGCACATTATCAAGGGAGTTAATGGGATGAAGATTCAAGGGGGGTGAACTTTCAAACTTGAGCATTTGATTTGTTAGAATAAATTAGATTTAGTAGTTGTAGATCATTGATAGGATTTATTTGAGTAGGTTAATATCTTGTGGTTGCACATATAGTGTATAGAATATTTGAAGTGTTATTCCCTAATTTTGTTAATAAAAATATTAGTTAGTGAATGAAGAAATTCATGCATTGTTGGAATATCTCAAACTAACACTTCAGTGTTGGCATATTTATGAATTCCTTGGGATTCTAGCCTATATTGCTTGAATATTGTTGTAATACCCTGGATCATCACTTTTTGGCATTGTTTCCAGTGATATGTTGAAAATATATTGGGATGAAATTCAATAGATTAGGATTATATACTAAAAGGTATCTATGATTCAAGGTGACATATAACCATCCACATTCCTTTACATAGTTTTTTTTTTATAAATTTTAAATGCATGCATTAATAATCTAGATATTTCTTGCAAATAATGTTTGAAAAAATTGATGTAGGATGAGCAATGATAATACAAAGAAAAATGAGGAATTATCATTAGGGTAGAGGATATGAGAAAAAACAAAGTAAATTTAAAATACAAAGTAGTTTGAAACAATTCCATGCATTACCTCTAGGTATGTCCTTGAAGATCCTTGGTAATTTTTAATTTTTTTTAAGTAAATTAATGGATTATCAGTCAACATAAAGATGTATTAAGAAAAATGGAATGGAATTTTTAAACATATGCAACTATATCAATTCATATCAATTATTTAAAAAAATATAAATAGCAACAATGAAACACACAAAGTACACATAGATTTACCATGGAAACCCTTACCAAGATAACCAACCTAACTTAGTGTCACACCTTTATCTTCCTCATTGTATTAAATTAACCATTCACGATACAATATTTAGGTATTTAATAACATCCAAAAAATTAATCCATTAACCTAAATTATATTACAAACCTAAGGCTCTAATTGGGAATAGATTACAATGGTCTAAAAAAACATGGATTGAAAAAGAACAAAAAATTGCCTGGCACAACTTGCATGGAAATAATATAATACATCTCTAACATATATGTGTATTTCTTATAAATATATATTTATTTTAAATTATTTTATTCTTGTGATTTTGGAGAAGAGTATGGGATGTGTTTGAAATATATCCATAGACAAATTTATTCAAAGAAGTTATTCAATTGCAACTTGTTTTTGTGAGTTTTCAAATGTTTGAAGAAATGCATGAATCAAAACATAGTTCAAACATAGGGAATGAATAGCATTAATCTTGTAGATAGAAGATATTGGATATACAATAGGGTCATTGCTAATATATGTGGATAGGGTTCTTAACTTATATGTAAATATGCTACTCAATTGATAAATATGTAATGATTGGGTGTATATTATAAGATATATCTACGAAACATTATTAGTACTTTGAAGATGATAGTGAAAGTTGTGGGATACTCATATTAATACTTGAATTATATTAGTGGTTGTCATTGTGGATTTATAAGTAAATTGATTTATGCATTTACATTGACTATGGTAAACATTGACTATATCTTTTTGTAGATATGAGTTTGCATCGTATTTCGTTAATTTTGATAGCTATGACGAGATATATTGATATAAAAAAATTAAATAATGATATTTCAAATTAGGAGCAAATTAAAGGGAATGAAATCTAGTTGTAGAAAAACTTTTATATATTTAATCATTCATAGGAAGTATGTGTTGTCCCCAGATAGAATGGTCTGATTTTTTTTATGAGTTTTTTTGTTGTTTTGATCGTGTTTCATATCTCATTCATAGGAAGTATGTCTTGTCCCCAGATAGAATGGTCTGATCTTTTTTGTTGAGTTTTGTTGGTTTTTTTATTGTGTTTCATATCTCATTCATAGTAATATTTAAAATTGGAAAATACATACTAAACATAGCTTTATTTGGATTTATTTCCAAAAGGGAATTCCACACAAAACATGAGATTGACAGTGAATGAATAACAATTATAACAACAATTTATTACAATCAATAAAATCATATTTTAAATACAATTTTAGACCTATAAGTTGTTGTCAGTTTGCTGCTCGAAATGGTGTTAAACAACCCCTCCAAGTGTCAATTCCCAATGTGACTTTATTTGCATTTAATATATTTTAGGTGAAATAAAATGTTTACAACTCCTTTTTGGCTATAACGGCCTCACTTTAGTGCCTAGAATTGTTGAGTATGACCACATTCAACATAAAAAACTCAAGTAGTGCACCCAACATCATTAAATTAGTCCTTTTTTCCTTGAAATGGAAGTTTGTATGAGGTATATCATTCATATTTATTTTGGGGGACCAACCATAGTGATTTTGACCTCCAAAAAGGAAGTAGTCCCCCCTTCTAATGGACCCATGATTTCCCTCAAATCATTAGGCTCTCTTATGGAATAGATCTAAGTGCAATGGCTTGGTTTGTCCTCTTCACAATAGTATTTGGAGGTATCCCCAAGAATGAAGATGAGAATAAGATCACTTCCCCTCCTATACAACTGCTCCCTCCACAAATAAGATGAAAAATATGTTAACCCTAATGGTGAAAGATTTGAACAATATTCCATATCGATCAGCTAGGGTGGATAGTTTCACCATTGAACCCAATCTCTCTTAGGGATTATATACCAAGAGAAAAAATCCACAATAACTCTCCAACAATCATTTAAAAAAAATAAATGATGAATGAATGAGAGAATGGGTCAATTTTCTCTTTTATTCCCATTTTCACCTTTTTTTCCCAATTTTTACCATTTTATTCCTTTAATGAATAAAATGAATTTTATAAAGTCCCTTTTTAATTTATTACTCAATATCACTTTTAAATTTTTTTCTCCCAAATGACATTAAATAATTAATTAAATCCCTTTTTAACTGATTATAGCCTATGGGAATTAAATAGGATAATAATTCACCCACCTATAGTCTTCATTCAGAAATGGACATTACAGTCATCCCTTCCCAATATTTTTTGTCCTCAAGCAACTATAGTCTAGGATGATGTTATATTTTATCTCCCTCTCAAGTAGAATCCTCTATTGGAAAGTCTCTCCACCTAAAAAATATACTCTCTGATCACTTTACTCCCCAATCGCATCTCCCCGACTTTTAGAACCTCCTTAAGGATTAGTACCAATTGTCCCTCCTCATTTAGTGGGGGTAACTGTTGAAATTTGGTGTTGTCATTGATGCCAAGCAAAGAAGCATGAATACTTGAATCTTGTTGAACTTATATTAAACAAGAAGTATGGTGATGTCAAGCAAAGAAGCATGAATACTTAAAGCTAGTTTGAATAAATATATAGAAAATATGTGTTCAAGTCTCAAAAGTGTGAAAGACCCACCAGGTGATGACCACCTAGTGCACAAATCCCACCAAGACATTTGATTACTCTTCTACACAAAACGACATGAGGATGAATTATCAAAAGATGTGCACTGACGAAAGAACTAATGAGGTGGTTAGATTGACAAAGAGTAAAGGAACTAGGGGCGTCACCAAAATAAAGGAAACCTAACTTGTGGATACATATTTCGATCAATAAGTGTATAAAAAGGTTATAGATGCAAATTTTGAAGTAATATTGACGATGTTTAAGATGTATCATTATAATTTTTCAAGATTCGAATTATTGGGGGGTTAATGACTCGTTGATCGAAAAGAATGAAACAAGAATGAGTTGAATGGGTAAGGCAGTAAAGTAGGGAAACAAACAATGCAAAAATATGAGGTGTAAAACTAATTGAGAAATACAAATATATACAACTGAAATAGAGCAGTATGTGAAGAAATCACGGATCAGGATAGTCACACATTGCAGACCATGGAAACTATGGATAGTGGAAGTTGTTTTTCACAAATCATGAAAGGTATAGTTGATGGAAGTCGTAGTTTTGTATATATATATATATATTTATTTAGGGTGGAAATAAGGGGAAAGGATAGAGAGTTGGGGATTCCTTTCAGTTAGTGCTGAAGAAAAAGGGTGGAAAGACATCTCAAGGAAAAGATATTGTAGTCTCCTCTCCGGTTGGTTCCTGAACATGACAAGTAGGTTCTTACGCAAAAATATTGAGGTCCTCTTAGGTCATTTCCTAAACAAAACAAGTTAGTACTTGCATAGAGGATTGGATGATGGATCAGGTTTTGTCACTCAGAGGGGGGGTGAATCAGTGACACAACTTTGAAATCAATTTTTTTTATTAGTTAATTATGGTTTGCAGATATAGCAACAAATTTGAACACAATGATTTATTGTGGAACCAAATTGGGAAAAAAACCAATATTTTCTATTAACTGCAAAATTTGTTTTATAATGTACAATAGAAGGAATATGTTTTATTCCTCTTTGGATCAGCACCCACTGATCAGGATGCACCCACACCCCTATTTAGTCGGTTACAACTAAAAAGGAAGAACCTACTCCCCTACAAGCACCAACCTATCCTAGCCACCCTTCATTCATCAATCTAGAAATGGAATATTTAGTCCCGTGGAAATATTATGTGTTATACTATAAATATCATGACTACTACTCTACTACAGCCACACTTTCTCCTTCACATCTCAGCATACTTATAAATATCTTCAACACAACTATTTATCCAATAACATGTATGTTCATGTAGTTTCACACATTTTTATAAACAACACACCTCTTTATTTACAAACTAAGCACCCTTGATTTTTAATAACACGGTTATTAATCCATTTGTCTAACATATGGAAATGGTAGTATTCAAATCGTTCAAAAATTATGGTTGTAGTTTAATAGACTCTTCAATTACTTTGTGCGATCCTAATTCTTCTTGAACTTGTCATTATCATAACTCTTGAAATTTACAATCTTGAAATTTACAACCTTCTGAATGTTGTGCCTAGTTTTACTAAAAATTTACAAACCTTCAGTTTATTATTTTGTTAAATCTTTCGAAAATTTTGCGGTCTCGACATCTGAATGTTTATTCAAATAGAAGTGGGCTTGGATATCCTCCAAATTGGAATTATGCCAAAAACATCCAATGATAATAACAACCTCATCAATCCTTTCCAGTTCCTCCAACAAAACTAACAAACAACTCTTAATCCCACAATCACTCCTTTGACCGTCATGCTAACAAAAATATTAATCAATTATTTTTGTTGTTTCGGCCAAAAGGTAGGGGATTGATAGGCCATCCCAGGATCTAGGTTGGTGATATTTATGTAAATTACAAGCACCTAGATACCCTGCCATACATTTGCACTGCACATCAAATACCCATAGTGAGGTCAACTCTTATAAACCCATATGAATTTTAACACGCTTCCAATTATGTGGGATAAATCCCAATAGGTGAGTCAATCGCTATCGTCAATCACTTAATTAGATGGTTGTTGATACTGTGCATGCAAATCCTCATTCTTATCCACTGTGATTTGAAATCGATGCTCAATTATTCTTTTTGATTCAATTTCATCAACTTGAATTGACTGTAAATGATCCATTTTCCCAGTTTCTTCGCACTCCATACCTTCATGGTTTCTCTGCTATTCATCAGCCCGAATGATCTCTCCCTCTTCCCATGGGAGATCAAAATACTTAAACCTCTTGTATATATTTACTTCATACTCTGAAGCACTGTTGGGGATTCCTCTTCATCTAGTGAATTTCTGATAACCTCTTCATATGTCGAGGGCATGTTGTGTGATTCCAGATGTATCAGCTCCTCACCATTCTGTCCTTCACAACTTGAAGCACCATCTGTACATTTCTTGTCATCTAATGAATATCTCACTACCTCTTCATCATGTTGCTCTAATTCCTTATCCTTTATCTTTTTTTCTTCAGATCCATTGGTTCCCCATATGCAACCACCTCGGTGAACTCCACTCCACCATTACCTCCCATACCCTCAGATTTATCCTCATTATGATTTGGGATCTCAAATTGCATATTTTGGTTTTCAATCTTATGAGAAAGCACATATACCACTCTTATTGCACCTCTAAATAATTCACAGATGCTAGCTTCGATCCATCCAACATCTCTTCATCTATAGTTTCTTCTTTGTCGAGATTCTCTTTTGTAGAGGAATCCATTTCATTGTCAGGATTATCATCCTCTGCAACTCATGCATCCATCGATACTCTCCCTTCTATCGATTTTCTAGTGATTATGGAATTTACCATTTCTTGCAGATTAATAATATCATGAACCACAACCTTCCTTGAATCCCTTGCAAACGAATTCACTCCATAAATTACGTCAAGTTTGAGCAGGAGAGACATTATCCCCTCAATGATATTCAGGTGTTCCTTCTCATAGTTGTCAATACTTCCATGTAATAAGAGAGTTCCTCATAACCATCAGAGTTAGCAGGTCAACATACATCACTGCTCATGTCATCTTACATGCCCAATGCGCATTTCTTCAACCATCTTCTTTATCATCATACTACCTCATTCATGGCTCTGACAACATAGACATATATGTCATCATAGGAAATGTCTCTCATCTATTTTCCATCAATGCCAACCTATATTTCCATATTTCCAACAATATCCCCCTTTGTCATTGATGGCAATACTATTTTCATTTATCCCCCTTTGACATCAAGGGTAAAGGGTTGAATGAATCCCCCTTACTTTGATCAATGTTCCCCCCTGAACCGATTCCAATTGATGCATTATTTTCTTAAGATATTAGATTGGAAGAGAGACTACTCCTAACCTTTTCCTGAGATATTCAAATACATCTCTTCTTGAGGGTTTAGTGAAAATGTCTGCAACTTGTTCTTGTGTTGGGACATATTCCAATTTAATGTTCTTATTTACAGGATGATCTTTTAGATAGTGGTATTTTATTGGAATGTGTTTTTCTTTGGAGTGTTGGATAGGGTTCTTGGAGAGAATTATAGCACTTGTATTATCACAATAGATAATAGTGGGTTCTTCAAACACTACTTTGTTGTCTTGTAAGGTTTGTTTCATCCATTCCACTCATGTGCAACATTCTATTGCTGCAATATACTTAGCTTCATTGGTAGACAGAGAATGCTCATCCACTTGTACTTTTTCTTTCATCTACACAACCTGCCCAATTTGCATCTGAATAGGCCTTTAAAGAGAATGAGTTCTTTCTAGGGTACCATAATACAAGATATATTGTTCCTTTTAAGTACCTAAAGATTCTTTTCACAACTTGAACATGGCTCTCTTTTGGTGCATCTTGGAGTCTAGCCACCATTCCAACAACTTGCTTGACGTCGACTCTAGAAGTTGTTACATAGAGTAAACTCCCAATCATTGATATGTAGTGTTTTGGATCTACAGCCTTAGACTCATATTTTTTTCTTATTTTTCATCCTACTATCATAGGTGTACAAACAGGTTTGCAATCCTCTAACAGGAATTTCTTAAGAATATATTTAACATACTTGGAATGATGGATAAATATTCCCCTTTTGTACTGTACTATTTGTAATCCTAGAAATAAATTCATTTCACCAAGCAAAGACATTTGAAATTCTTGTTGCATCCTCCTAGAAAATTCCTTACTCATTTTTTCATCATCACTCCCAAATATAATATCATCAACATATACTTCCACAATAATCATTCTATCATTAATAATTTTACAATAAATATTACTGTCTGTTGATCCTCTTTTGAATCCAAGAACTTGTAAATAAGAATCTATCTTTGCATACCATGCTATGCGTGCTTTTTTTATCCCATAGAGTGCTTTGTTTAGTTTACAAACATAGTCTCCTTTATCAGTTAATTTAAATCCTTCAAGTTTCTCAATATAAACTTCCTCTTATAAGTTTCCATTGAGAAATGCCGACTTGACATCCATCTCATATACTTTCAATATTTTGTAGCTGGAAAAGGATAAGAACATCCTAATTGCCTTTAATCTGGACACATGTGCAAAAGTTTCTTCAAAATCTACTCCTTCAACTTGAGCATACCCTTTACATACCAATATGTATTTGTTCCTTATTACTTTCCCATTTTCATTTACTTTGTTTTTAAACCCCCATTTAGTTCCAATGACATTCTTATTTTTTTTGTCTTGTAACCACTTCCCAAGTTTTATTCTTTTCAATTTGGTCCAAATCTTCATTCATAGCATTAACCCAATTCTCATCTTTGCATGCCTCTTTGATTGAGTTGGGATCAATATATGACAAAAGTGTTATTTATGTTTGATACAACAATTGTCTTCTTTTCTACACTCCAACTTTTTTTATTTCTAAAAATTAGGTCTTAAGGATGATTCCTTTGAGTTATTATTCAGGGTGTCTTTGTGTCTCTTCTTGGGGACTCTTCTTTTATATCTTCTTATCTAATATATTCCTTTGCTTCTCTGGTATCCATTTCATATTCTTGTATATATTCCTTTTCTTCTTCATCTTCTTTTGTGTCAACTGACTCATCATCATCTTCATCTTCATTATCAAGTATGGTCTCTTGATTTCTGATCTTCTTTGTTTTTAAATAATCCACTTTAACATCTGCACTCTCAACAATCTTACGTAGTATAATATTGTAGAATTTGTATGATTTCTTGGTAGAAGCATATCCAAGAAATATACCTTCATTAGATCTAGCATCAAATTTTTCGAGATTCTCATCAGGCCTTTTGATGTAACACTTGCTTACAAAGACCTTGAAGTATTTTACGGAAGGATATCTCCCAAACCATAGCTCATAAGGATTCTTATTACTATTAATCCTGAGCTAACCTCTAATTAATATGTATATTGTTGTATTTACATCTTCCCTCCAATATCCATCAGTCAGTCTTGCTTCATTGAGCATAGTTTTTTTTGCCTCCTAGAATGTTTTATCCCTCCTCTTAGAAATCCCATTTTGTTGAGGTGTTCTGGAAACAGAGAATTGTCTCTTAATTCCTTGGGTTTCACAAAAGAGATCAAACTTTTTTGAGGTGAGCTCACCACCATTGTCTGATCTAAAACATTTGATTTTTGCCTCTGATTTATTTTCAACAAGGGTTTTAAAAGATTTGAACTTGTTAAACTCTTCTGGTTTTTCCTTGAGAAAAAATACCCAAGACATTATAGTAAAATCATCAATGAACAATATAAATTAGGACTCTCCTTCTAACTTTTGGTCCTTGTAGGTCCACATAAGTCAGTGTGAACTAGCTCTAGAGGTTTTGAGGTTTATTATTCTTTTGTTTTGAACCTGATTCTAGTTTTCTTCCCTAGTTGACAATTTCTACACATAGGATTTGAAGTTTTTGTGATCTTTGGAAAGTTTCTTACTGACCCAATATTGTTGACTTTCACTTGCCAAAGTTAATGTGCCCCAAACTACTATGCCATATCCAAATTTCATCCACTAAATTTATAGGGAATTCCTCATTTAGTTTTGTATTTAGTATGTATACATTCTCAGGATTTCTAGGATCAGTACCAACCAATTTTCCAGAGTCCTTTCTCCTAATCTCACATTTCTGGGAATCAAAGATGCAAATGTGCCCCTAATCATAGGTTTGTATGACACTTAATAGGCTAGGTTTCATATTTTCAACAAGCAACACATTCTTGGCTTTGTCTTTTTCCCAATTCATAGTGCCTTTCCCAATAATGTTACCTGAAGCATTCTCACCAAATATAACTTTACCCTTTTGTTTCTTTAAGTTCCAAAACTTTTCCTTATCTCCTGTCACATGTTTTGAACAACCACTGTCAACATATCAGGTATTTCCTTTATCTTGGGATTTCAAGGAGATAAAACATTCCCCTTTTGATGTTTTATCCTTACAAATATTATGTTTCTCTTTAATTAACTTTGGTTTTTCTGATATTTTTATTAATATGCAATTACATACTTTGTGTCCATAGCTATGACATTTGAAGAATTCTAAGTTCCTTTCTTGTATAGGTGCAAAGGAGTTATAATTTATTCTCTTAACTTGATCAACTTTTTGGTTTTCTTTGAGGTTATAGTTCTTAACCCTCAAGTTTTTCCTTCCATATGCTCTACAATTCATAGCTTTATGTCTGAAGTTAGAGCATGAAAATAAATAACCAAAGAAAAGGTGAGGATACTTGTTTTGATAAACCTTCTTTATATTTGTCTTGAATTCCTTCTTGATGGGTGGAAATAATCCTCTGGACTTTTGATCATTGCTTGTCTTTTCTTCATCTTTCTTCTTAAATGTACTAAGGAGAGAAGCTGCATAAGATTTTGAGTTAACTTGGATTTATTCTTGAGAATAATCTATTCCATTTTTGTTACATGTATCCCTTTGTGTGGTTATAATATTATCTAAGACTTTAGATCCATTTTCATATCTTGTTTGGATAAGTTTTGCATCAAGCTCTTTTCTTAGGTGAACTAATTCTGCCTCCATTATTTCACAGGTTAGATGTTTCTCTTTAAGATACTTATCCAGACTTTCTTCCATCCTATTTGTATCTAGGATTTGTTTTTTCAGGTTTCTCATGATTTTCTCCATCTCTTTTTGTTTTTGTTCATGTTTTTTTATTTTTTTTCAACTAATTTTTTTTCCAGTTGTTTATATTTGTTTCTGTATCTTCTTAATTCATCCAAGGAACTATGAAGTTCTTATTCCATATTAAACTCTGCTTCATATTCTAAATATTCCTCATGCTCAATTTATTCTATCTCATTAGACTCTTTAATACCTAGAAAAGGGACTTCATCATCACTGTCACTAGACTCAAATGAACTATTGTTCTCTTCTTTTGATTAGAAATTCTTTTTTCCTTTGTAATAATTTTTCTTATAGTGGGATTTTTTTTTTTTCTGGTATTGTTTATTTGTGTCATATTCATCTTCAAAGTATTCCTTGGGATAAGGAAACTTTGCTGCAAAGAGCCCAAATTTTCCACAATTAAAACATTTGAAAGACAGTTTGCCTTTGTATCTCCCTGATCCTTTCTGAAGTTTTTTAATAAAATTGGATTCTTCTACATCAGATTCTTCATGATGGTTGGGTTGATGTTTTTTATTCTGATTTTTGTTTTCTTGAGTGCCTTGAAGGAAGCCTCTCCTTTTGGTAGGTTCTCATCACCTAATATCATAGGTTGTGCGGATTACGTACAATTCATCCATGGGGATTTTGTATAGATTATATCGGTCTTCAAGAGTGGACACTTTAGGATTATATAACATAGGAAGTGTTATCAGTATCTTTTCAACTATCTCAGTGTTTCACACTTCTACTCCCAAATCTCTGATTGCATTAACAATACTCTCAACTCTTTCAAAGTAATCTAAGATATTTTCTTCATCCTTCATTTTTAGACCTTCATATTGTTCTTTGAAAGATTCAAGTTTGGCCCTATTTACTTTGGAATCTCCTACATATATAGTTCCCAATTTATCCCAGAGTTGTTTTTCATTTCCACAGTATAGTACCTTAGAAAGAACCTTCTTACTCAGTCCATTTTGTAGTGTGTTTAAAGTCTTTTCATGTTCCCAAAATTTATTCTTTTCTTATGCTTCTATGGGAGTGAATTTTGGAACATCATATCCTTTTTAAACTAATGTCCTAACTTCTAGTCCAATGGACATCAGATAGATTTTCATTCTAATACTCCAGAAAGCATAGTCTTCACCATCAAATAGGGGGACTCTTAATGACATTTCATTTGTTGATCCATTCTGATGTATACTTCTCTTAAAGTGATTAAAATTTCTAGTGAAGGGACTAGCTCTGATACCAATTGATGGATCATGTCTTGTCACAGAGAGGGGGGTGTGAAGGACCTCCTGCAATACACAATGACAATACACGATATAACATAAATAATGGAGCACTAGAGAGATTTTATTGATTGCGGGCCACTTTGAAGGGTAAACCTCCTTTGAGCAGGCTCAATACAAAATAACTCTTGGATTCCTTCATTGACCTCAACACTCACTTATATATTAAATCTAATGTAAACAACTATTACGCCACATGAATGTGGGATAATACAACATACTAATAGGATGAATTAAAAAGCATATGTGTCCAAAAAAATATACTAAATAAATAAAGAGGAGGGTTGACATGGGTTCTTAACATCCCCTCCCTGTTAGAAAAGATTTGTACTCAAAGCTTCAGATGTGTAAATTGTTGCTGAATCTGAAGGAGTGGTTCCCATGTAGCATGCTCTAGTTGCATGTCATGCCACTGAATTAAGACCTCTGTAATGGACCGAGAGTGAAGCTAATGAGTGCTATTATTGAGGATGGCCTCTGGATCCAACATGATAGATCCTTCATTATCCAGTTCTAATAAAACAATTTATGCTCTGATGTTGGTTCCAATCACTTTCTAAAGACAAGAGGCAGGAAATACTAGGTGAAGGCGAGAAGAACGAGGAAGTTCCAATTTGGAAGCAATGGACCCAATCTTCTGAAGAAATGTATATGGCCAATAGAACTTTGGAGAGATATTTTGATTCCCTTTGAGTTTCAAGGAGGATTTCTTGTAAGGATGCAGATGAAGAAAAACCATATTACCAACTTGAAAAGTGCACTTAGAATAGTGTTGATCAGCATGTTGTTTAGTGAAGTTTATTTCCATGTGAAGAGTGTATTGCAGAATGTGAATAATTTGATCTTGGTTTCGAAGAACCATGTCAACTTCCTGAAATGGTGAACTGTTGGGGGTGTATGGAAGGAGTACTGGAGGTGCATGAACATAAATTGTTGTATATGGAGTCATTTTAGATGCAGTATGGTAGGAAGTATTGTGCCACCCTTCAACGAGAGGGAGCCACTTTACCCACTGATGTTGTTGTTCAAAGGTGAAGCAATGAATATAAGTTTCGAAACATTTGTTGATGACTTCAGTCTGACCATCTATTTGTGGGTGATAAACTGAACTCATATTTAGTTTGGTTCCAGTGAGGAGAAATAGTTTGGTTGAAGAATGACTTGTGAAAGTTGTGTCACGGTCTGAGACAATGGAATAAGGGATACCATGAAGACTAAATATATGGTACATGAAAATTTGTGCGATTGTCGAGGCAGTATATGGCTGGATGAGAGCACAAAAATGACTATATTTGGAGAGTCGATCAACCACAACCAATATTATAGTCTTCCTTCAAGATTTAGGGAGCCATTAAATGAAATCCATCGAAATATATGTCTAAACCCTTGTAGGGATGGGAAAAGTTTTGAGAAATCCAAGAAGGAGTGTAGTTTCACCCTTGCAACACTAATAGGTAGCACATTTGGCAACCATCTATTGAATTTTCCATTTCATTCCCTTCCAAAAGAAGTTATGTCATGACCGCTCATATGTTTTGAGGAACATAGACTTCCCTGATGATGGAGAAACATGGAGTTCATAGAATATCACATGTTTAAGATCTATGCTCTGGGGAAGCACTAGACAACCCTTGTCTCGCAGAGAAGAACCATCCCAAGAGTAATGCGGTACAATAGAAGGGTTACTGGCCAACTGTTGGATGATTTCATATATTGAAGAGTTGTTGACATAGACTTGTTGAACATAGTGTAACCAATTTGGAATAGGCAGAGAAATAGATGAAAGAGAAACATGGTCACTAAATGTGCGGGAAAGAGAATCCGTTACAAGATTGTCCTTAGCCTTCTTGTAAGTGATCTCATAGTCATAACCCATGAGTTTTCTAACCCATTTATGTTGTTTTGGGGATGAGACCCATTGTTCTAGGAAATATTTCAAACTTTGGTGATAAATCTTGATGCAAAAATAATTCCCTAAGAGGCATGGCCACCACTTATGTACTGGATGCCAAATAGCCATCATTTCCTTCTCATATGTAGAGGAGACTAAATTCTTACTAGAAATGGGTTTTCTGGTGAATGCAATGGGATCTTCATCTTGAAGAAGGATAGAAACAAATCCCTTATCACAAGCATCACTCTCAATAGTGAAGGGCTTGGAAAAATAGGGCATATGAAGGTTGCATCTGAATGAAATATGCAAGGCTATAGTTGAGACTGCTGAAGGTTGCATCTGAATGAAATAGAGCTAAGAGATGAAACCATGTGAATTATTATTAAGGATCATTTCCATGCGATGTGAATTGATGATGCTGAGATACCCTGGTTGTAATCCCTTCAATGTGTGTTTTTTCCCATTGACTGAAAAATTGCATCCATAGTTCAACAAAATCCCATAAGATGGGTTCAAGTGTGCATAACCATTGAGTTCCCAAAATCACATCACATCCTCCTAAGGTCATGGAAAACATGTTAGAGCACAAGTTATAATCTCTAATAGAGATATGCACATTATGACACTTTCCTTTGCAAGGTAAGGTGCCCCCATTGGCAATCATGACTTTAAAGCTGGAGCAAGGATGGAAAAACAAATCATCCTGTTTGGCGATCTGAGGGTAGATGAAGTTATGGGTGCTACCAGAATCAATGAGTATTGTAAGAGGGATCTTCTTAAAGAAATCATTGACCCACATGGTTTGTGGGGTAGTGACTCTGGCTAATGCATGAAGAGATATTTCTTAGTGATCGTCATGAGAAGGAGGGTCAACAGGAGGCTAGTGAATGTCGACTTGATCATCTATTGGATCATGAGAATCTGTACAAATTTCAAGTACAGGAAGAGAAGCCACATCCAAGAGAGAGAGATTTTTCTTAGCATATTGATGTCCCTGGGTCAATTTCTCGTCGCAATTATAACAAATCCCTTTTTCCCTACATGTCAACATCTCGACTTTAGAAAAATCCTTGATAGGAGTGGTTCTAGGAGCTGGAGGGAGTGGAGGTATTTGGGAAACCATATTTATGAATGGAACAAAGGTGGATTTGGAGTGTTGTTGATCCCTGATCTTGTCCTACGCCAACTTATCCAACCCTAGTATTTCCATTATTGTGTTGGGACAAAACATTTTAACCTTAGATCAAATTGTATCCTTCAGACCACTGATAAAATAACTCATGTAGAATGCATTAGACAATCCTTCTGTGTGATTGACTAATTTCTCAAATTTTGTTTGATACTCTCTCACAATTCCAATCTAGCAAAGTTTAGCGAGTGCTCCTATGAAGTCATAAAACCACTAGGGCCAAATCGTTACAAAAGAAGTTGGCAAAAATATGTCCATTGTGGCTCTTCATGATCCTTGATGTACCAACAAAACCATTGAAGGGATTCATGTTCCAAATGAAAGGATTCAAGTGTTACTTTGGTGACATCAAAATTGTTATGCATATTAAATTATTGTTATTCCTTGTATATCCATCCAGTTGGATCATCACCATTGAAGCGAGGGAAATCAATATTCAGCCCACAAAAGTTGCTAGAAGAAGAGAAATCAGTGTCTGTAGAAGCCTCAGGTTGTCGTCAGTTGCTCATTGATGAATGTTGAATATGGAGGCTAAGAAATCTTTGATCCAGATATTCGAGTTTGGTCTTGAGGGAGGAAAATTTGTCTTCCATTTGTTTGTTTGCTCCTGCATGGGTGATATCCATGGATTTTTTTTCTTAGGTATGATGGAAATGATCTGTGGAAGTTATGGAAATATTTTTCTTTATCAACTGGAAATGGATATGGAACCCAGGCATGTTCATCCTCCTAAAGGTTCAAGGGATTCATTTGGCCATTAATGTTGTCTAACAACTTGTGTATTGGGGCATTACCCCTCACTCCATGACTTAGGTAAAATTGATAACCTCTTTGATACAAACAATAACTCTTGTTTTACCTCATAGGTGGAACTAGTTAATTAGGTAGGGGTCATTGACCTTTTTACTTGGTAGGTCCTCTCAATGGCTAGCTACTTCGGGGTTCATGTGGTACTCCTCACAATGAGTTTTAGGTCTATTCCCATGTACTTCCAATATTTAAGTGGATAGGTTTTATTCCCTTATCTAAATGAATAATATCAATGCAAATAAGAAGAAGTACTACAATAATCACAGCACCAAAAAAAATTTCGCAGAAATTCAACCCAATGCCCAAAAATATTGCAAATACAGCTAGGGTTTTGAGATGAAAGATTACAATGATCATAACCTCATCTATATTTCTCAGAATAGAAAAAACACTCTACATCTACCCATGCAATCAGAGCATAAATATGGGAACCATGTCAAAATATTTTCGTTCTGCAATTTCCGCGCCCGTCACCAAAATTCTAGAAAATGGATTCAATGATATCTCCACTTTCGGAACTCCAAATGAGATGATTTGTTTTTGAAACTGTGTATTTTTGCAAGACTAACTTATATATGCAACTTTTTTGTTATGAATATATGCAAAAAGTTTCAAAACTTGATGTTAAAGTTGCTGCCCAATTTGCCCCTTATTTTTTGCCAAAAATAAGAGAAAACAAATTCCAACTTGTGCCAAGAAAAATGCTCTGATACTAGATGTGGAGAACCTGCTACAATACACAATAAGAATACATGTTATAATAGAAATAATGGAGCATAGAAGAGATTTTATTGATCACATCCCACTTCCAGGGGGGAACCTCCTTTGAGCAAGCTGAATACAAAATAACTCTTGGATTCCTTCATTGACCTCAACATTCACTTATATACTAAGTCTAATCTAAATAACTATTACTCCCATGTATGTGGGATAATAAAACATACTAACAGGATGAATTACAAAGCATATGTCTCCAATAAAATATATTAATGAAATAAAGAGGAGGTGTTAGCACTCAGAATTGTACCCAAGGTTGTGGAAGGTAAATCCCAAGGAAAAAATAGAACCACTTTCAAAAAGGAAGTTGGTTCCTCCTTTCTAGAAAGGGATCTCTCAGTGACTTTTAACAGGTCCAAATATAAAATGAAATAAAGTTTCAGATTGAATTGGTGGAGCATACATTGGGCTATGGAGTCACAAATACCCTTATTAAATACATAAATCTTTGTAGGTGAAATTCTACAAAGGCAAGGTAGCACTTAGTTACAGTAAAAAAGTAGTTTGTCTAGTGATAAAGAAGAAACAAGAACATTCCATCAACACAAAGCACTGAAAAGATGAATTCTGCATCAACTTGGATATAAATATTGGTGAATACCTAAAATAATAACCAAAGCATAAAAATATGAATTATGAACTATTACGCACTTATTTAAAATATGAAGAACATATAACGGAATTTTAATAGGAAAGACATGCACACAGGAAAGGAAATAACAGACTGTAACTACAAAATACATAGGAATCTTTGCAGCAACAAGAAAACATTCAGATCTATATCTTTTATTAAGGGAAGGTCTCAAAATACATAACCCAAAATCCCACAGGTTCCAACCCCTGCCTTTCTTTATTGAGGGTATATTTATAGAATCAACAAGCTCCCAAGACCAACCTCGAAAACCTAAAATCAGTTAAAAATTGGGATTCAATCCTAACAAATTCTTATCTGGAAGATTCACCATGATCATAAACAACACAGGAAAGCATGTTGGGATGGGCGTGATGGATAAAATAGGAAATTTTGACACTTGTAAACCATTTCTGCTGGATGAAAACAATGTTTCAAAGCACCTTCGACGATCTACAACAATTTCATTCTATGAGTGTATCTTCACCTACGAAATTGTTTCTTGATTGTTGATCTCCGCAAGATTCATCCTGCACTATCAATCTAGGATCATGGATGGAGGAATATTTGTGGACTGTTGATCCTGTGAACCGCAAAAAATGGACTTGCACCTTTCCACGACCAAATTTCTTTCTTTTTCATCCTCCTCCTTTCTGCTTCCTCCTTTTCGCTTCCACCCTTCTGCTTCCTCCTTTCTGCTTCCACCCTTTTGCTTCCTCCTTTTCGCCTCCTCCCTTCTGCTTCCGCTTTTAGCAGAAAGTGGAGCATGGATCCTCCAAAATTATTCCCTAAAACTTCTCCTCTTTCGCTTCCTTCTTTCTGTTCCCACATTTTTTCTTCCACCTTTAGCAGAAAGCATAACGCATAATCTCCATATTTCTTCATCAAAACGTCTCCTCTTCCGATTTTCCACTACCACCTTTCCACTTCCACCTTTAGAGGAAAGTGAAATGCAGTCTCTCCATCTTTCATGACTATTATTTTAGCTTTTCTGCTCCTACCTTTCCGCTTCTGCCTTTAGCGGAAAGAAGAAGGTGTATTTTTCAAATTTTGTGACTGCAATTCTACCTTTTTCGCTTCCACCTTTCATGGAAAGAGGACTTATGAATTTTTATAACCAAGTTTTTACCTCTTCTTCTCCCGATTGTGCCTTTGCGGAAACAATTTTTTACCTTTTATCTTTTCCGATGTGTACCTAGGTTGTCCATTCCCTATGATCATTCAACTAGGATCATACTTCTTCATTTACATGCATTTTCAAGGTAAAAAATCAAAATCTTTTGAGTATTTGGTATTTTTAATCTTGAAATGTCCCTTCAAACATATCCAAACCCTCATCAATATTATTTAAGGTATTATGATATGAAAATTTTTAAACCTTATTCCTTCATATACTGGCCAAATCCCTTGCCAACTATTTAGCCCAAAAATGGTGCTAACAATTAGCTCCAACTAGGGATGTTATCCTCCCCGCGAGGTAGAAAAGAAACCCATAGACCAAGTGCCAAATCCATTGGGTTTCTCCCAATATTTCCTAAAATCCACAACATTATCTGAAAACAAAAACTAAACTGGTGCTGAAACAAACTAAAAAATACTGAAAGAAATGATCATCGTGTTGAGCTTATTCATACCTACATACCCTACTTACTAATCCTCAATGCATAGTCAAGTAACTTCTGACTTCCAGTGAAGCCAATCAGGAAAATGATCCCATAAACAAACCTTCTCCTCATTCTTGATTAAAAACAAAAATGAAGGACTTAATGGAAAAAGTTTATGATAAAGAAATTGATCTTTACTACAAAGACATAACCAACCATTACCATTTCAAAGCTTCTACATGTATTCTGCCACTGGATCATGACAACCTGCAAAATTTTATGTTATGTACATGTCATGACAAGGATGCTCCGATTGTAACTCCTCTAGCACCTTGCCAAACTTCTCTTCAAAGGAATATTGAAAAACATGTTCATGACAATATACAAATGAGACATCATCTTTTTCAGTGAAAATATCATAATTTAAAACCTGATTCCTTCCAGGTGTTTCAAAGGAAATATCATCGTTTTCTTCAATAGAGTCAAGAAAAATAATTTCTAAATTTAAAAAACATAAAGAAATATCCCATTTGGGACCCTCATAATCTTCTAGGTGATCCAATCTATTATTATAGACTTCAGGTTCTCTAGGTTCATTAGTCAAGTGGTCATCCTTGTATTCATCACATATAGGCATGCTGAAATATTCCTTAAAAATATCACTAACATAATTTTCAACATGCTCATTTCATTCTTCATAAGGAAAATTAGGATGACTCTATTCATGTACATCACTAGGATGATTATCTTCTTGCTCATCAAAAGAAGGATTGGAATGCAAAGTAGGTTGTAGTTGTTCACCCTTCTCATATCCTTCTTTATTATTTGAAATCTGATGGCAAGTCGTTGTTTCTTCCATAGGCTGGAATTGATGGCATGACGGTTTTCCCTTTTCATTATCTATTTCTAAAAATGTCATATCTTCAAGTTTTGGTGCTTGCTTAGATATTTTACATATAGATCTCATCAAATCAAATGAATCATAACACAAAGGAAAATTGTCACTTTCAGCAATCTCACTATCTTCTCTGTTTTCGGCCTTTTGACATTGGATTGCAATGGGATTTTCTTCATTAACAGGCCCTGACTTACAAAAATATATAGCTGGTTTTGTAGGCATAACATCCAAGTACTCCTCCTCATACTTAGCATATATAGATCAACTAAAATCCTTTTTAAACCCATCACTAAAATAATTTATGACAGGTTGATGATATCCTTCGTAAGTCATATATTGCATTTGAAGAAATTGTTGCTCCAAAAGGGGAATTTCTGATTGAACATGGGCATCCTCTTCTTTTGACAAACTTTCAAGAGCTGACTAATATGAGGAAGGATTTGATTTAAAGGGCCCAACTTCTTTCTTGGTCACACAAAGATAGACAAGAATACTACAAACTATCATCCGTTTAGGAAAAGAGATATAGCTGGTTGAGATAGAGCTTTGGCTTATGTCCAATTCAGTCAAGGAAGACAGTACCAACTGCTGGGAATTTTCTTGCACATCATGGAAACTAGGTTGTATTTTTTTTTTATCTGATTATTCATGTAACATTTCTAAAGTATCGTCATCCATATACTGATCATCATCATATATATATTTCCAATTTTCAATGAACTCTTTATCATGTGTGCAACAATCTTTAAGTAACAGCAAAGAAGGATATTGATATTTGAAATGTTCATGAAATTTTGTATGAAAGTATTTAAGGGAAGATAAACTCCCTGGTAGAAATATCTCATACCATGACCTTGCATTTCCTTCTAAACTAATCCTGAATATTTTCATTAAAGAATCCTCATGCCATCCAACCCACAGCTTATCTATATTCTTATGAAATATAAACAAATGAATGGAAGCATCATCACCTTTTTTATCTTTGAATTTTGGAAGATATTCTTGCCAATCTACATGAGGTATTTGATTTGGAAAACCAGGAACGTGAGAAATATTCATAGGAGCATACCTTGCAGCCCGAGAACTCATCTTAATGATGGAAAAACTGAATCATCACCTCAAAATTTTCAAGCCCTTTTGACAATGGAGCTGCCATAGAACATTTTGGAGAATGGATTCTTCGCAGATGGAGTCACCAGGTGAAAGAGGCATGAAATTATTGATGTTTGACCATTGTTCACCATCAATAGTCGGATCTAAAACTATGTCATTCATGCCCAGGGAATAATTGAACCCTCATCCCCATATCAGTCCTTCTAGCCGCCAGTATCCCCAGTGGAGTCACCAGAGAATATACAACATATATGTGTCTATGACTGAGTTCTCAACCGAGTCGTAGAGCTAAGACAATGTTGTTTTCCCAGGGCTCATTTGCTTTTTTGTCCCTAGCAATGGTTCCAATTTGTTAGCACTCAGAATTGTACCCAAGGTTGTGGAAGGTAAATACCAAGTTAACAGCAGAACCACTTTATGAAAGGAAATTGGATTACTCCTTTCTAGAGAGGGATTTATCACTGATTTTTAACAAGACCAGATATAAAATGAAATTAAATTTCAAGTTGAATTGGTGGTTGATACAAGTCAAGCATACATTGGGATGTGCAGTCACAAATATCCTTATGAAATACAAAACTGTTTGCAGGTGAAATTCTACAAAGGAAAGGTAGCACTCGGTTACTGTCAAAAAGAAGTTTGTCTGGTGATAAATAAGAAACAAGAAAAATCCATCAACACAGAGCACCTAAAAGATGAATTCTACATCAAATTTGGAAAGAAAGATTGATGAATACCTGAAACAATAGCCAGAGCATAACAATATGAATTCTGAACTATTACACACTTAATCAATATATGAAGAACACATAATGGAAAGTTTAACAGGAAAGACGTGCACATAGGGAAAGAAATAACAAAATATTTGCAGCAACATGCCAACATTCGACTCTGCAATTTTTATTAAGTTAAGATCTCAAAATACATAACCCAAAACCACACAGGTTCCAATCCCTATCTTCCTCTATTGAGGTTATATTTATAGAATCAACAAGCTCCCGAGACCAACCTCAAAAACCTAAAATCAGTTACAAAATCAGGATTCATTCTAAACAAATTTTGATCTGGGAGATTCACCATGATCATAGAACAAATAAGAAAGCATGCTGGGATGGCCGTGATGGATCAAACACAAAATTTTGACACCTAGAAACCACGCCTACTCGATGAAACAAATGGTTCAGAGCACCTTCGACCATCTGCAACAGTTTCATTCTATGCATGCATCTTCACCTGCGAAATTGCTTCTGGACTATTGATCTCCACGAGATTCATCCTGCACCATCGATCTAGGATCAAGGATGGTGGAGGATTTATGGATCGTTGATCCTACATATCACTGAAAGTGTACTTGTACCTTTCCATGACCAAATTTATGTCTTTTCTATCCTCCTCCTTTCTGCTTCGACCCTTCCATTTCAGCTTTTAGCGGAAAGTGGAACGCGGATCCTCCAAATTTCTTCACTGAAAATTATCCTCTTCCGCTTCCTCCTTTCCACTTCCACCTTTATGCTTCTTCCTTTAGCAGAAAGTGGAACATGAACTCTCCATATTTATTCATCAAAACTTCTCCTCTTCTTCTTTTCTGCTCCCGCCTTTCTGCTTTCTCCTTTAGAAAAAAGTGGAACGCAGACTCTACATCTTTCACGACCGTGATTTTTCCTTTTCCGCTTTCACCTTTAGTGAAAGGTGAATTTTCCAAATTTCACAAATGCAATTCTACCTTTTCTGCTCCCGCCCTTCCGCTTCTGCCTTTCGCAGAAAGCGGATTTATGACTTTTTATAACCAATTTTTTACCTCTTTCGCTCTCAATTTTGCCTTTATGGAAATGGTTTTTGGCCTTTGATCTTTTTTGCAGTGTATCAAGGTCATCCATTCCCTGTCATTATTCAACTAGGAGTGGATTTCTTCATTTATATGCATTTTCAAGGTCAAAAATAAAAAATCTTTTGAGTATTTGGCATTTTTAATCTAGAAATGTCCCTTCAAACATCTGCAGACCCTCATCAACATTATTTAAGTTATTATGATGTGAAAATTTTCATACCTTATCCTTCCATTTACTGGCCAAATCCCTTGCCAACTATTTAGCCCAAAAAGTGTGCTAACAAGACGGTTGACACAGGTTCTTAACAAGGGGGGTGAATTAGTGACACAACTTTTAAATCAAGTTTTTCTTAGTTAATTATGGCTCACAGATATAACAACAAATTTGAACACAATGATTTATCATGGAACCCACTTGGGAAAACCACCAATACTTTTATATTAACTGCAAAATTTGTTTTACAATGTACAATCTAAGTGTTAGCCCCATTTTTCGGCTAAGTAATTGGTGAGGGATTTATCTAGTAAAGGAGGAATAAGGTTAGAAAATTTCCATATCATAAGACCTTAAATAATGTTGATGAAGGTCTGCATATGTTTGAAGGGACAACTTGGATGCGCAGCGCAAAATATCAAAGGTCATAATTCATTCCCACCAAGGAAAATTTGGGAGATGAAAGGAAAAATCAAACTTTGAAGAAGTTAAAATCCTGATTTCTATTCTCCGCGGTCCAAAGATCCTAACGACTCAGCACTTCTGCCAAGGATCAACGCCTCGGAAAAGAAAATAGGGCAGAGATCAAAAACCGGAAAACTTAAGAATTTGGGCATGAAATGTTTAATTTTCATATTTCACGATCCACCATATCAATGGTCCGAAGAGATTCTATGAAGATCAATGGTCTGAAGGAGAGTAGAGGAGCAGAGATTGGAAAGAAGAAATACCAAAAGATTTTATCATAAAAAGTTGAAATCCTGCTTTCCACGATCCGTAAGATCTACGGTCAAAGAGCTCCCACACAAGATCGATGGTGTGTGTTACGGAGGGAAATTCCTATGGCTTGGGGTACCACAACAGACAGCTAGACTCCAGAAATCAATCTTTCCCAATATGCAATAGAAATAAAGTGTCTAACACTAAAGGATCGAACCTCGTACCTTATTCCGGATGGTTGAAGTAGATCCCTGTTGAGCTTTCCAATCTTCAGCTTGAATTGTTATAGCATGTCCTCAACAACAAGTAAACAATACAAGCATACTATATTTGATGGTTTTAGATCTATTCTAGCATATATAATCAATAATGTAAAAGAATTTGACATATTCCAATGGATACAATATTCATTCAAATACACATTACTGGACAGGAAAAGATATTTCTATTAATATGAATCAAAGATTACAAGTGACAACCTCTGACGGTACGTCTGCGAATCGGAGAAACTTAATCCCCCACTTGGGCCTCCACCACCTCAATCCTCCATCACTTCGATATCAATCTTACTAGCAAAAGGAAAGCTTGGGAAGAACACAAAAGTGCTCCAAGGGACAAAGAGATGCAGACTCAAGCATAAGTTCTAGCAACAATGGACTATAGTTTCGTTACTCTCAATTATCTCTTATGCTTTCAATGTCTCAATGGGTTCCTTATATAGCTTTTCAAAGGGATACTGAAAGGTCGAATCCGTGTGATCTCAAGGCATATGGAAGGCCAGGAGTCATATGAGTCGGATCCAAGTCAAGGAACGCTCCAAAAGGATTTGGATTATTCATACATCTCGATGTACATGACTATAGAGGGAATATCCGCGTATGTACGCAGTTATCGGGGAAAAATCCGCGTATATCACTTTTCTTATGTTTTTAGGGATGGTCAAGGATACATAAAAAGACAAAAAGTGGTCCATAGGGGCTAATGAGTCTGCAACGAGATAGGGGAAGGCCATACAATGTGTGATTCACCTAGTGTGGTGAAATCCGCTATAACAGATGCCCCCTAATGTATGAGATCAGAGGGGTTATACGATGGCCGAAATACATTATAAGTCCATCCCATAAGTGAAGTGATGAAGGTACCCAAATGGAAGACTAGCCACCCAATCAGCATAGTACAATAATACAACTCTGCATATAACTGCAAATACATATAGCAGTCCCGGATACATAAGAGTACAATGGCCATGAATAGGCATGAAACATGATAACACATATGTGGTCGTCGCCACATACAATATACATAGATCAGAATCTCCATGATGAAGATATATAAAGGACCATGATCTCCACAAAGGCTGAAGATATCTAACAAATCAATATCTCCATAGTGGCTGGAAATTCTGACACATACTGGAACAAGTCACGAGAGCTGAAATCTCATGAACACTGGCACGATCAAGGAGGTAGCATATAGTGGATGCCACCAATCTGGAAGGTATTCTACACACACCTCTATGAGTACATGTCTTACTATGCGAATAGAGGTGTCGAGGTCGAACATAGTAGTCCATCGTCTAATTACCGGTCATTGATGTATACCGTTAACAAACACGAGATCACCTACCAATAATTAAAATGGGAATCAAGGTACTAGAGTGCAAACTAACAAGTGTGAATAAATGTGTTGAGGTTGAACACTTGAGAGAATCCATCGATCAGGGGACATTGATGTATTCCCAAAACTGTCGATGGCGAGAGAACCTACCACTGATGACTACAAGTCTCAAGGCACTCAAAATGACTCTAGACTCCAATCCCAGAATAAATGATCTAAAGTCGATGGGATGAAATATACTAGAAGGAGGGCATTAGGGCATCCCCAATCATCCAACACGAGGTACTTAGCAAGGCTGTATAATGTGGAAGGACTCGATCATAAGGTGCACGAACCAGTAACTGTACCGGGAATGGCCGACATGCAAAGTCAAGATAACTGAGGAATGACCGACTCAGGTTTCAACTTCCTTCGAACAAGAGCATAACGGCGTATGGTGACTGAATGAAGGCAGCATAGACTCGATATACAAACTGGGACATCTCTATGACGCAGGAGGCATCAATAGAGGCTCCATAGGGACTGGAAGCATAACCAGTCGGTGGAGATAAAACTCAGATAAACGAGTACAGCTCCTAAAGTCAAACTATAACCCAACCAATGGATGTGATATACAGTGCTCTGTTTGAAGGTGACACGACTCGACAGCTGCCAAAGATAATATATTTTCTTGTCCAGCTTTTTGGTTTTTTGATTTTTTGGTCTTTTTCAGTTATTTGAAAATATTGAAAAAAGAATAAACTAGCTTTATAGTTACAAACTAGGAGGAGACGAGTGTCATGAGGGAAAATAAACTAGTTCCAAGTAATGGAACATACCTATGCTCAATGCAAGGATACATGTGTAGGATATCGACACTCAGGGGAAAATCCCCTCCCGGTAAAAAGGGAATCAAGTTGCGAAGGATATAAAGAAAGGCTCTGCATGGCTAGACATGAGACAATCTCGGGCTATATGGCTGAAACACAATGTTAGGGGAGCCGACATAAAGCTCAATAAGACAGGCAAAGCTCATGATAATGCATCCACAACTTGATACAAGGGATTCTGAGGGATCATGGCCAGCATAAGATCAAGAGGAGTATGAGGCTCTTGCTAAATGTCATGGCAATACTATACAATGGACTCCCACACCCTAAAGGGAGAAACATCGGCATGGGCACCAACTGTAAATAAGGCGCTAACTAGGGTACCCATGTAAGGTGAGGCTCTACCCCTCATATCATGCCACTTCTATAGCAGCAAGAAGGTTCCGTGACATAATAGAGTGGGTTCGTACCTAAGGATATAGTGACATGGTCATAAGGTCATGCAAAATGCAAATGGTGGTGAACCTAACCTATATGCCAGTGTAGAAATTATACATGAGATCAGTATGAACAGGTTAATCCAAAGGCTGAAACGGTGCTTAAAACGGTCTTCTACATCACAAATTAGGTCAGAAACAGTCCAAAATGGTTAGAAACAGTCAAAACTATAGGAAAGGGGGTAAAATTTTCCAAATATTTAAAAAAATTTCTATAAATAGTAAAAAATAAAAATCATTTGAAACTTTTACCCATTGGAGCTCTGATTTTCAACTGCAAATTCCAGGAGATCTAGCTGGAGGAATTCACAACCATTTCTTCCAGGTATTTACTCATGTTCTCTGCTTGCATTTCAATATAATTTTTACAAGTTTTCATGGTCAAATGAGTTTTTTAAGGCCAATTCTACATGAGCACTGCGGCCCACGCAGGTATCGAGGCTTTTTCTGCGTATAGGGCTGGCCATACGTGGAAAAGGGGCTGGAAACCGCGTACATACGCGGCTGTTTGCAAAACAACCGCGTATGACGCCGTGCAAAAGGATTTACAAGAATCTAATGGACATTTGGTCAATTTCTCATGTAGGATGGTGCTAGAGTGGCGAGAACATGAGCATGGTGGAGTAGAGGAAGCAGTAAGGGCTGACAGAATGGCTCAACAAGCAGTAAGGGCTGACAGAATGGCTCAGCAAGAAGATGTGGACTCTACAAGTTTTGGTGCCTAGGTGGCTTGAGGGCCAAACCAGGACTGCTACATATGCTGGTAGACTATTGGGATCCAGACTCATAATCCTTCTGGATAGACGGTATGTCCCTCACCATTGAGGTGGAGGATATCTACTTCATCACAGGTCTATCTAGACGAGGAGAAATGGTGAACCTTCGTGCCCGAGGAGGGACAGGTCATGGGCTTACTATCGATGAGTACATAGCTGTGTACTGCTACACAGAGACTGAGAAGGTGGGGAGCCAAGTTCCCACCAACGCTATATAGGTGCTGGGCCTAAAGGCCATACTACTGACGTTGGGCAGGATAGCAGGCTTAGCATCACTCCATCAGGCCTCTTAGCCACTGATGTTCTATGCGGTGGAGTGTATGACACCGACCATCTATGACTAGAGCACTTCACTACTGAGCAACATGAAACATTAGCTCAGTGAGTGCAAGGCAGGTAGGATACGGAACTTCGGGTTCAGTAGCATCTTGAGCACTTTTTTTTCGAGCGTGTTCGAGGATTGAGCCCTAGAGTGGATGTTCCTCTCCACGGGGTTTGAGATCCAGCCCAACGACGTTGGGCAGATGCGATGCGCAGACGAGGGGGTGGTAGGGTGGCCAACCCTTATCCAACAGACTTTTTTCCATGGTGCCGATGACAGATTGTTGCCATAGATGACTACCCTTATGCAGGGATAGATTTCTGGAGAGATCCAGACATGCCATTACCACCAGGATCAACATATGCAGACATAGGTAATGAATCTCGACCCTTACTCTTTTTTAAAATTTTTGAATTATTTAATTTTTTTGTGTGTTTTCTTGATTATATGGAATCAAAAAGACATGTTTTTGGGTGACAATACATGATGACATCTACCATTCATGTGCAGATGTGGGACCACGGCAAACAGAGGGCTTCCCACGTCATAGACGAAGGGGAAGAGGAGACGATATCACCGGTGTGGATGCGGAGCGAACGCTCCAAAACATCCATACCAACTTCGTGCAACTGACTCACAGGGTTCCCATGGTGCAAGTCGAGGACTTTCCTGAGGCTATGCAGAGACAGGTGGTGGGTGTACCACATGCATGGGTGCATTTATTCCATTGGCTAGCTAGAGCCGTGGTGACATATCATGATCACAACCCTCCTCCACCTCCACAGGACTAGACACCTGGGAGTGTATCTATTTTGTACTACCGTGTATATGATGGTGGCTTTCAAAGCCCCAATTTTGTATTATGACACTATGTATTACCACATTTTTTATGTATATAAAAAGTTTTATGGTTATCGGTTTATTTATTTACATGTGTAAAAATTGTGTTTATGATTAATTTATGGTGAATGAAACAAATGCCAATCTAACACATAGTTAGCATATGAGTCAGCAACTTGATTATAATTTCTTGGAATGTGCATATATGTTATACTCTCAAATTACCGTTATAACAATCTCACATGTAAGAATCTCCTCAATAACGTCGGATCTATAACATGGTACAAACCATTGAGCTGTGACACTACTAACTCTGAATCAAGATGTACCTCAAGAGAGAGAACACCATGCCAAATGGCATCCTGTAGAAGCTCGATAACGGCACTATATTCAGCAACATTGTTGGAAGATGGCCGTAGACATACCCCTCCTGAAGACAGTACATGACCCATAGGAGTATAAATCACCCAAGCAGCTAAGGCTGAGTGTTGAGTGTGACGTCTTGCACCATCCGCGAATCCTATGTAGGTGGAAGATTCCATTGACATCTGCCACAAGAAATGGAAACTAATCACAAACCCGATCACGATAAGAAAAAGAACTAACTATGCAAAGCTGTACAATAATATACAACAAGCAGCCTTGGCTAAAGATTATGCATAGTATTTTTTGAGATAGAGCCCATTTCTAGGCTCCACCAAGGCCGTCCCTTCGTAATCCACTAACTCGTAGGCACCCTTCTCTAACACACGCTTGACCATGTAAGGACCACGCCACATAGGATTAAACTTCCCTGCCCCCAAGGGTTCTTTCGATTGAGCCCACAAAAGGACCAAGTATCCCTCACTAAACACTCTCGGACAGACAGACTTATCGTATTGGGCCTTTACGCGATGCTTATTAACCTCTAGAGTCACCAAGGCATCTCTACGCTGCTCATCAAGTTGCTCAAGGTGAACCAAACGCTCCTCCAAAGGCGAAGTGTCTAGTAAGAGTTCCACGGCTAACTTCAATGAAGGAATCTCGCATTCAACCGGCAATATCGACTCCACTCCATGAACAAGCTGATATGGAGAAAAACCAGTGGCAGTCTTTACTGCGGTTCGATATGCCCAAAAAGCAGGGTATAACATAATATGCCAATTCATCTTGCTTTGTGCGATGGTTCGTTGAAGAATGGACTTAAGTGATTTATTCACTGCTTCAACCTGTCCATTTGATTGAGGATAGTAAGAAGATGAGTGCTCTTGCTTATACCCTAACTTGGATGCCAACTCTTCCATCATACGGTTCTGAAAGTGCGAGCCATGGTCAGTGACAAGGTCTCTCGGAATCCCGAACCGAGAAATGATTTGGTTGAATACAAAGTGAGCGGCTGTCTCACCATCGAATTTTACTGTAGGCATTTCCTTAGCCCATTTCGTGAAGTAATCAACAGCCACTATGATATGATGGTGCCCCCTAGCCGAAGCTGGGTTGCAATCCATAAAATCGAGCCCCCATTTGGTGAAGGGAACGGCGGTGATAATAGGGTGTAACGGGGTAGGCTTCAAGCGCATATTACGTGTGAACACCTGGAAAGAGTGGCACCTCTTGACCGCTTCAATACAATCCTTGAAGATCGACGGCCAGAAATAACCCGCTCTCAAAATATTTTGAGCTGTAGAAAGCCCAGATAAATGACCACCACACGCCTCTCCGTGGCAATCATTAAGCACTACCTCAGCCTCATCATGAGTTAAACAACGTCGTAAAAGGGAATCTACTCCACGGCGGTACAAAGTATTGTCCACTATGAGGTAGTTCTTGGAAACGTGACGTAATCGTCATCGTTCATCTCGCGAGAGGTGAGTAGGGGTCCTCTGCATTTGCAGATATACTATGATATCCCCATACCATGGGTCAGCCGTTGAGATTAAGAAAATGTGTTCATCAACAAATGTATCTTCACATAGAAACTCCTCATCCTCGCTTGGAAAATCCGATATGAGCTCTGCAAAGATTAAATATTTCTTCGATTTTGCCGCAACAAATTCGAGATCAAACTCTTCCAGGATGACAATCCATTTATTATACTTTCCCCCAATCATCCTACATGTGAGGACGAATTGAAACGGATTGACATGGGCAACAACCAAGGTCTGGCGAAGGAGAATATAATGTCTCAAATGCTGCACTGCATGCACGGTATCTAAGGAAAGCTTCTCGACATGAGAATACCGAATCTTTGCGTCAATAAGGTTTTGGCTCAGATAATAAATGACATGCTCCTAGAGCTCCTCATCCTCTTGAACCAAAACCATACCAATCGTCTCTAAATACGCGGCCACATATAATAGGAAATCATGGCTATAATCCAGAGGACTAATCACTGGGGCCGATGCTAGGGCTCACTTAAGTGCATCGAAGGACTCCTAGGCTCACTCATCCCATTCAAAGGGAGTATCCTTCTTCAGGAGACGCATGAAACCTCTAGAAAAATTGGAAAAATTGACAACAAATCTTCGTAGGAAGTTTTCCATGGCTTGCAAACACTGAAGATGATGAATATTTCGCGGGGGAGACAACTGAAGTATTGCCTCAAACTTCAAAGGTTCGACTATTATACCCTCTTTCGAAACGATAAATCCTAACAAACGACCTGATTTCATGCAAAAGATGCACTTATGAGGGTTTAATCTAACAGCATAGTGCCGGCATCTTTCGAACACCAATCTCAAGTGATAAGAATGACGCATCCTCATGCGAGAATGAGCAGCGAGGTCATCCAAAAATACTTCAATAATGGACTTGAGATCGTGGAAGATCAAGGTCATCGCCCGCTGAAACGTAGCTTCGGAGTTTTTAAGGCTGAAAGGCATTTTTCGATACGCAAATGTTCCCCAAGGACAAATAAATGTGGTCTTATCTTGGTCCTTGGGTTTAATTTGAATCTGATTATACCCAGAAAATCCGTCCATAAAGGAGAACACCTCGCTACCCGCACACTCATCCAAAATCTGATCTATAAACGGTGTGGGGAAGTTATCCTTAGGACAGGCACGATTTAAATCATGGAAATCAGTGCATATACGGATCGCTCCCTGCTTCTTATCCACCAGAACGGGGTTTGAAACCCACTCCTTCAAGGGAACGGGATATATGAAACCAGCTTTCAATAGCTTCTCTATCTCTGCCTTTATGGCGGGTGCTTTCCTAGGATTTACCACGCGTAAACGCTGTCGAACAAGCTTAGCGTTGGGGTGAGTCTTAATCTCATGTTCGACAATCCGAGGGTCAATCCCTAACATCTCATCGTAAGACCAAGCAAAAATATCACGAAATTCCTTGAACAGCTCGGTATACTCCTGAATCTCATCTTGGGAACAATCCGCCCCAATGTAGACATTCTCAATTGTAGCAGGATTGCGAGAAATGTTGATAGGAATAGTTGACGATATGTTTGCCATGTTTCCATCAGCCATCTGACCAGGAGAGCTTAATGAAACCATAGGTCTACCAACTTTCTGACTAAGAATCTCCCTATAATCCTCATGCTCCAAAAGGTCAAGCTCTGGAAGGAATAATGATCTATGATGAAGTTCCTCCCATGGTGGCTCAACTCCTGACATAGCCTCGATAATCGCTTCATCTGAAGGGAAAACCGTATCCAGGCAATCGTGGGCATGAGAAAACTGTACTGCCCATGTTGGCAGCACATAGGGGTCTTCCTCCTCTGTCCGTGAAGAGGAAGAACAAGGCTCTGCAGCAGAATGGAGATTAGCTTGGTAAGCTATCATGATTGCAGGAAACGACATGCTCATCTCAATGGCCTCACTTGAAGGACTCGGTGAAGGAAGAATCCAAGGATCTCCCATATGACTTGTGCGAAAAGGCATCGATCTCATAGATGTCAAAGCACCATCGAAACTAGATCCTATCATGAGGATGGGTGCACGACAACTAAAGGTTCCCATGAGGGATGGATACATGCCTACACCCACACTCCCAGTTGCCGGCTGGGTTCAACTTTCGGAAACGAAGCTTCCGAAGATGTAGTAATAGGTGGATTCTTGAATGCCATTTGATCAATCATTACAATCTTCCCATTATGTGGAAAGCATACAACGTGAAACACGGAAGACGCAACGGCTTGCATACTATACATCCAGTTCCTTCCTAGTAAGAGATTGTAGTCGAGGGGTGCATCAACCACCTCAACCTCTATCGCAACGGTCTTCCCTCCCAAATGGACTTTAAGGGAAGGGAGGATACTATGTAGCCTAAACGATCTCCCATCAAAAGCAGTTAACATGGTCGTAGACTTTGACAACTCAGGAGAACCGAGACCCTTCCAACAAGACAAAGACATCACAGAAGCAGCAGCGCCCTCGTCAATCACAGTGCGCTTGACGATCATATTAAGACATTCTACATGCACCAAAAGGGACACATAGTAGGGCAAGTGAGGCTGATGTCCTGCGGTTTCAAATTTGATCACTGAGGAAGAATCATCACCATTCACACCAAGAGCGGAAAGCAAAGCCTTCCTTTGCGACGGAGAACTCTAAAGCACTTCCAATGCAGACATCGCATAAGGAGTATGGCCCAAGTCCTCGACAACTGAATAATTCTGGGCGGCTCGGGCATTTGGGTTATGTCCCGAATGCTTAAGTACCCCCTTAGGAATGCGAGGTGCAGCCTCAGGTTTATCCGCAGGTTTCTCAATGCGCAAAGGGGTTCCTGGTGGATAAGGTTCTTTGCCTGGGTTGGGTTGTGACGAAGTATAATCTTTAGCAAGCATCACAACTTTCGCGGCACGGACCATATTAATGCACCCACGACCACTAGTTTCAGCTGGATCTTCATCACTAGATTGATCATGGGACTTCAAGTTCATATTCTGGTTATGCGGTAAAGGGTTCATTAACACAACTGGGCCCTGTGCTATGAACTTCGAAGCTTCATCCATTCTAGGGCACAAGTAAGTGAGGTGATCGTCCTTACATAGCTTGCAAGGAAACTTAACCTTACATTTATTCTGCTTGTCCCCCCCAACATTTTTACCGTTCTTGTCATTATTGTTGGCATTTTCGTTCTTATTCCCACCCTTTTTATTATTATTGTTTTTACCCTTTTTTATTCCGTCCGGGTTGCTGGTTACCCTTCTGGTCAGACGATTGCACAGCAAGTACATTCGCCATTTGGGAAAGCTGAGACGAAGTCATAGCTTGTCCCGAGGCATATTGGTTGATTGACAACTGAGAAAATTGTTTCACAACTGAACCTGCAGGTTTCTTACTTGCACTACCCACAATGCCATCGGCATGTGGTCCAGGTTTGACCTTGGGATTGGAACTAGAACGAGGAGCATTGGGTATAATCTCATATAACAAACCAGACTGAGCATAGATCAAGTCTATTTCCTGCACCCTAAAGATTGCTTGTTCCTCATTCTGCACTCTAGATGTGGAAACATCCTTCGCGATATATGGCAATAAATATTTGAGGAACCACTCAAGGAGGAACTCCGGTGGTATAAAGGCTTTAATTAATCTCTTCCGTCTACGCCACTCCTGAATATGATCAGAAATATGGGTGGCTTTATCTTGCCGAAATGTCGACAAGAGTTCAGTACCAACATCATAGTGCACCGGTAGCTGTAAGTGATTAAGGAAAGTCATCGCAAGGTCGTCGAACAAAGTAAAGGCACCCCTAGGTAACTCTATATACCATTTCGCCACAGGCCCTGTGAGGGTGCGTTGAAATAGTCTCAAACGGACTGAGTCCCGATGCAATGAATTGGAAGAGCACCATAGGTGGAATGTCGTAACGTGTTCACTCGGATCCTCTCTTGGTTTTCCTTTGAACTTAGTAATGTCTGAAGGAATCTTGGTAGGGATAGCCGGCCAAGACGGGTCATGAGCCATAGGATCGTTCGTAAGTCTCGATAAGTTAGGTAGATTGAGTGTCGTGAGGAAAGGGAGCCTAGGATGATGAGGTCTATGGACCGCTCCCTGGTTCATATAGGATTGATTACCACCATGACCTTGGCCATAGTGACCTCCTCCTATATGACCCATATAGGGTGGCATGGAAGTACCATAATGAGGTGGACCTTGACTAGTAGGAGCTACAAAGCTGTAATTAGGAGAGTAAGCAGGTTGTGAATACCCACCTCTGTAAGGTGAAGAGACCTGTCCATACTGCGTCCCATAATAGGGTCCATAGGTCACCGCTTGCGATGTCCCATGAGACACTCCATAGGTAGGGATATACATTCCGGAAGTAGGAATATACATACCGGAAGTAGGGATATATGTCGTGGAAGTAGCAATCTGACCTCTAGAAACATGAACATGACCTCCCGAAACCAAGGGTGGTATGTAGGCTTGAGACACAATTGGTCTAGTAATCGTAGTACAGATCTGACTCGTAGCTACGTGCCGACTCAAAGGACCACGTGAGTAAGGTGGAGGATTTACATTTGAAGAACTTGGAAGCGAGGATGAAGGAATCTCTGTAAGAAGATATGTACTAGTGCCTATCGTCACTCGTCTGGAACCTGGTACCCCTATCGGATCACTAACTATAGACCTAGGAGGTATATAAGATGGAGCTTCCACCACTGGGATGGAAGGTGCAATGTGGCTAGTACTCCCAAACCTCTCTGCAAGGTAAGGCATGGGATTTCCCCCAGGCATAGTGCTAGGCTCAAAGTCGAATTCAACATGGAATGTCAAATCGTGCATAGGAAAACCAGTCGTAACATAACTACCGTAGCTAGTGCTAGGAGGGTCAAAGTGAGTCTCGGCATCATTCGACATTCCATACCAGTAATGTGTCAATGGGGAATCTTCCCTAGGGTGAGTAGCTCTATCATGTAAATATCCTATCTGGGAAATAACAGGACCGATCTCAGCTAGGTCAGGAGAAGGATCGTATGTAGAAGTAAGTTCCCCATCGTCAATACGAATGGGAGGAGGTGGCTCAGGAATAATCTCTGAATGATCCTCCATGGTGTGTGAATCAGTTTGTGACATAGTCCGCCTGGACAGTCTAGGCCCCTTTCCCAAAGGAGGAGGAGAAGTGGAAGGCGGAAGTCCTGCTAACCGACGAGAACGACGCGGAACTGCACTAGAATCCACAATGACTCAACAAAAAAGCAAAGACTCTCTATTTACATCAACCCTAGGCCAACTAGCATGCATAGAGCAATCACTAATAAAATCTAAAGCCAAATGCAAGTAAACCGGGGCTGGATAAGAAGAAACTTGGGAAGAAACACAACAGGGCCTCCACCAACACAACACAATAGGGATGCAGACTCAAGCATAAGTTCTGGCAACAATGGACTATAGTTTCGTTACTCTCAATTCTCTCTTATGCTTTCAATGTCTCAATGGGTTCCTTAGATAGCTTTTCAAAGGGATACTGAAAGGTCGAATCCATGTGATCTCAAGGCATATGGAAGGCCAGGAGTCATATGAGTCGGATCCAAGTCAAGGAATGCTCCAAAAGGATTTGGATTATTCATACATCCCGATGTACGCGACTATAGGGTGAATATCCATGTATGTACGCGGTTATCGGGGAAAAAGCCACGTATATCACTTTTCTTATGTTTTTAGGGATGGTCAAGGATACATCAAAAGACAAAAAGTGGTCCATAGGGTCTAATGAGTCTACAGTGGGACAGGGGAAGGCCATACAATGTGTGATTCACCTAGTGTGGTGAAATCTGCTATAACAGATGCCCCCTAATGTATGAGATCAGAGGGGTTATACGATGGCCGAAATACATTATAAGTCCATCCCAGAAGTGAAGTGATGAAGGTACCCAAATGGAATACCAGCCACCCAATCAGCATAGTACAATAATACAACTCTGCATATAACTACAAATACATATAGCAGTCCCGGATACATAAGAGTACAATGGCCATGAAGATTGGAAAGCTCAACGGGGATCTACTTCAACCATCCGGAATACGGTACGAGGTTCGATCCTTTAGTGTTAGACACTTTATTTCTATTGCATATTGGGAAAGATTGATTTCTGGAGTCTAGCTATCTATTGTGGTACCCCAAGCCATAGGAATTTCTCTCCGTAACAGAATTGGCCACTCCACTGGGGAAACCGGGGCTGGATAAGTAGATCCCCGTTGAGCTTTCCAATATTCAGCTTGAATTGTTATAGCACGTCCTCAACAACAAGTAAACAATACAAGCATACTATATTTGATGGTGTTAGATATATTCTAGCATATATAATCAATAATGTAAAATAATTTGACATATTAATATGAATCAGAGATTACAAGTGACAACCTCTGACGGCACATCTGCGAACCAGAGAAACTGAATCCCCCACTTGGACCTCCACCACCTCAATCCTCCATCACTTCGATAGCAATCTTACTAGCAAAAGGCAAGCTTGGGAAGAACACAACAGTGCTCCAAGGGACAAAGGGATGCATACTCAAGCAGAAGTTCTATCAACAATGGACTATAGTTTCGTTACTCTCAATTCTCTCTTCTTCTTTCAATGTCTCAATGGGTTCCTTTTATATCTTTTCAAAGGGATACTGAAAGGTCGAATCCATGCGATCTCAAGGCATATGGAAGGCCAGGAGTCATATGAGTCGGATCCAAGTCAAGGAACGCTCCAAAAGGATTTGTATTATTCATACATCCCGATGTACACGACTATATGGGGAATATCCGCGTATGTACGCAGTTATCGAGGAAAAAGCCGCGTATATCACTTTTCTTATGTTTTTAGGGATGGTCAAGGATACATCAAAAGACAAAAAGTGGTCCATAGGGGCTAACGATTCTGCAGCGGGACAGGGGAAGGCCATACAATGTGTGATTTCACCACACTAGGTGAATCACACATTGTATGGCCTTCCCCTGTCCCGCTGCAGACTCATTAGCCCCTATGGGCCACTTTTTGTCTTTTGATGTATCCTTAACCATCCCTAAAAACATAAGAAAAGTGATATACGTGTCTTTTTCCCCGATAACCGTGTACATACATGGATATTCCCCCTATAGTGGCGTACATTGGGATGTATGAATAATCCAAATCCTTTTGGAGCGTTCCTTGACTTGGATCCGACTCATATGACTCCTGGCCTTCCATATGCCTTGAGATCGCATCAATTTGACCTTTCAGTGTCCCTTTGAAAAGCTATATAAGGAACCCATTGAGACATTGAAAGCATAAGAGATAATTGAGAGTAACGAAACTATAGTCCATTGTTGCCAAAACTTATGCTTGCGTCTGCATCCCTTTGTCCCTTGGAGCACTGTTGTGTTCTTCCCAAGCTTTCCTTTTGCTAGTAAGCTTTCTATCGAAGTGATGGAGGATTGAGGTGGTGGAGGCCCAAGTGGGGGATTCAGTTTCTCCTGTTCGCAGACGTGCCGATAGAGGTTGTCACTTGTAATCTCTGATTCATATTAATAGAAATATCTTTTCCTGTCCAGTAATGTGTATTTGAATGAATATTGTATCCATTGGAATATGTCAAATGCTTTTACATTATTGATTATATATGCTAGAATAGATCTAACACCATCAAATATAGTATGCTTGTATTGATTACTTTTGGTTGAGGACGTGCTATAACAATTCAAGCTGAATATTGGAAAGCTCAACGGGGATCTACTTCAACCATCCGGAATAAGGTACGAGGTTCGATCCTTTAGTGTTAGACATTTTATTTCTATTGCATATTGGGAAAGATTGATTTCTGGAGTCTAGCTGTCTGTTGTGGTACCCCAAGCCATAGGAATTTCTCTCCGTAACAGAATTGGTGACTCCGCTGGGGATCCTTAGTCAGCACGTAGCTACGAGTCAGATCCATACTGCGATTACTAGACCAATTGTGTCTCAATCCTACATACCACTCGTGGTTTCGGGAGGTCATGTTCATGTTTCTAGAGGTCATATTGCTACATCCATGACATATATCCCTACTTCTGGTATGTATATTCCTACTTCCGGAATGTATATCCCTACCTATGGAGTGTCTCATGGGACATCGCAAGCGGTGACCTATGGACCCTATTATGGGACGCAGTATGGATAGGTCTCTTCACCTTACGGAGGCAGGTATTCACAACCTGCTTACTCTCCTAATTACGGCTTTGTAGCTCCTACTAGTCAAGGTCCACCTCATTATGGTACTTCCACGCCACCCTATACGGGTCATACATGAGGAGGTCACTATGGCCAAGGTCATGGTGGTAATCAATCCTATATGAACCAGGGAGCGGTCCATAGACCTCATCATCCTAGGCTCCCTTTCCTCGCGACACTCAATCTACCTGACTTATCGAGACTTACGAATGATCCTGTGGCTCATGACTCGGCTTGGCCGGCTGTCCCTACCAAGCTTCCTTCGGACATACCTAAGTTCGAAGGAAAACCAGGAGAGGATCCGAGTGAACATGTTACGACATTCCACCTGTGGTGCTCTTCCAGTTCATTGCATTAGGACTCAGTCTGTTCGAGACTATTTCAACGCACCCTCACAGGGCCTGCGGCGAAATGGTATATAGAGTTACCTAGGGGTGCCTTTACTTTGTTCGATGACCTTGCGATGACTTTCCTTAATCACTTCCAGCTACTAGTGCGCTATGATGTTGGTACTGAAATCTTGTCGACATTTTGGCAAGATAAAGCCACCCATATTTCTGATCATATTCAGGAGTGGCGTAGACGGAAGAGATTAATTAAAGCCTTTATACCGCCGGAGTTCCTCCTTGAGTGGTTCCTCAAATATTTATTGCCATATATCGTGAAGGATGTTTCCACATCCAGAGTGCAGAATGAGGAACAAGAAATATTTAGGGCCCAGGAACTAGACTTGATCTATGCTCAGTCTGGTTTGTTATATCAAATTATACCCAACGCTCCTCGTTCTAGTTTCGATCCCAAGGTCAAACTTGGACCACATGCCGATGGCATTGTGGGTAGTGCAAGTAAGAAACCTGTAGGTTCGGTTGTGAAACAAGTTGCTCAGTTGTCAATCAACCAATCTACCTCGGGACAAGCTACAGCTTTGTCTCAGCCTGCCCAAACGGTGAATGTACTTGCTGTGCAATCGTCCGACCAGAAGGGTAACCAGCAACCCGGATGGAATAAAAAAAAGGGTAAAAACAATCATAATAAAAAGGGTGGGAATAAGAACGAAAATGCCAACAATAATGTCAAGAACGGTAAAAATGCTGGGGGGGACAAGCAGAATAAACGTAAGGTTAATTTTCCTTGCAAGCTATGTAAGAACGATCACCTCACTTACTTGTGCCCTAGAATGGATGAAGCTTCGAAGTTCATAGCACAGGGCCCAGCTGTGTTAACGAACCCTTTACCGCATAACCAGAATATGAACTCGAAGTCCCATGATCAATCTAGTGATGAAGATCCAGCTGAAACTAGTGGTCGTGGGTGCATTAATATGGTCCGTGCCATGAAAGTTGTGACGCGTGTGAAAGATTATACTTTGTCACAACCCAACCTAGGCAAAGAACCTGATCCACCAGGAACCCCTTTGTGCATTGAGAAACCTGTGGATAAACCTGAGGCTGCACCTCGCATTCCTAAGGGGGTACTTAAGCATTCGGGGCATAACCCAAATGCCCGAGCCACCCAGAATTATTCAGTTGTCGAGGACTTGGGCCATACTCCTTGTGCGATGTCTGCATTGGAAGTGCTTTAGAGTTCTCCGTCGCAAAGGAAGGCTTTGCTTTCCGCTCTTGGTGTGAATGGTGATGAGTCTTCCTTAGTGATCAAATTTGAAACCGCAGGACATCAGCCTCGCTTGCCCTACTATGTGTCCCTTTTGGTGCATGTAGAATGTTTAATATGATCGTCAAGCGCACTGTGATTGATGAGGGCACTGCTGCTTCTGTGATGTCTTTGTCTTGTTGGAAGGGTCTCGGTTCTCCTAAGTTGTCAAAGTCTACGACCATGTTAATTGCTTTTGATGGGAGATCGTTTAGGATGCACGGTATCCTCCCTTCCCTTAAAGTCTGTTTGGGAGGGAAGACCGTTGCGATAGAGGTTGAGGTGGTTGATGCACCCCTTGATTACAATCTCTTACTGGGAAGGAACTGGATGTACAGTATGCAAGCCATTGCGTCTTTCGTGTTTCATGTTGTATGCTTTCCACATAATGGGAAGATTGTAATGATTGATCAAATGGCATTCAAGAATCCTCCTGTTACTGCATCTTTGGAAGCTTCGGTTCCGAAAGTTGAACATTCCCAGCCGGCAACTGGGAGTGTGGGTGTAGGCATGTATCCATCCCTCATGGGAACCTTTAGTTGTCCTGCACCCGTCCTCATGATAGGATCTAGTTTTGATGGTGACGTCTATGAGATCGGTGCCTTTTTGTACAAGTCATATGGGAGATCCTTGGATTCTTCCTTCACCGAGTCCTTCAAGTGAGGCCATTGAGACGAGCATGCTATTTCCTGCAGTCATGATAGCTTACCAAGCTAATCTCTAGTCTGCTGCAGAGCCTTGTTCTTCCTCTTCACGGACAGAGGAGGAAGACCCCTATGTGCTGCCGGCATGGGCAGTACAGTTTTCTCATGCCCATGACTGCCTGGATATGATTTTCCCTTCAGATGAAGCGATTATCGAGGCTATGTCGGGAGTTGAGCCACCATGGGAGGAACTTCATCATAGATCATATTTCCTTCCAGAGCTTGACCTTTTGGAGCATGAGGATTATAGGGAGATTCTTAATCAGAAAGTTGGTAGACCTATGGTTCCATTAAGCTCTCCTAGTCAGATGGCTGATGGAAACATGGCGAACATATCGTCAACTATTCCTATCAACATTTCTCGCAATCCTGGTACAATTGAGAATGTATACATTGGGGCGGATTGTTCCCAAGATGAGATTTGGGAGTATACCAAGCTGTTTAAGGAATTTCGTGATATTTTTGCTTGGTCTTACGATGAGATGCCAGGGATTGACCCTCGGATTGTCGAACATGAGATTAATACTTACCCCAACGCTAAGCTTGTTCGACAACGTTTACGTGCGGTAAATCCTAGGAAAGCACCCGCCATAAAGGCAGAGATAGAGAAGCTATTGAAAGCTGGTTTCATCTATCCCGTTCCCTTGACAGAGTGGGTTTCAAACCCCGTTTCGGTGGATAAGAAGCAGGGAGTGATCGGTATATGCACTGATTTCCGTGATTTAAATCATGCTTGTCCTAAGGATAACTTCCCCACACCGTTTATAGATCATATTTTGGATGAGTGTGTGGGTAGCGAGGTGTTCTCTTTTATGGATGGCTTTTCCGGTTATAATCAGATTCAAATTAAACCCAAGGACCAACATAAGACTGCATTTATTTTTCCTTGGGGAACATTTGCATATCGGAAAATGCCTTTCGGCCTTAAAAACGTCGGAGCTACGTTTTAGCGGGCGATGACCTTGATCTTCCATGATCTCAAGTCCATTATTGAAGTATTTTTGGATGACCTCACTGCTCATTCTCGCATGAGGATGCGTCATTCTTATCACTTGAGATTGGTGTTCGAAAGATGCCGACACTATGCTGTTAGATTAAACCCTCATAAGTGCATCTTTTGCGTGAAATCAGGTCGTTTGTTAGGATTTATCGTTTCGAAAGAGGGTATAAGAGTCGACCCTTTGAAGGTTGAGGCAATACTTCAGTTTTCTCCCCCATGAAATATTCATCATCTTTAGTGTTTGCAAGGCATGGCAAAATTCCTACGAACATTTGTTGTCAATTTTGCCAATTTGACTAGAGGTTTCATGCGTCTCCTGAAGAAGGATACTCCCTTTGAATGGGATGAGCGAGCCCAGGAGTCCTTCGATGCACTTAAGCGATCCCTAGCATCGGACCCGGTGATTCGTCCTCCGGATTATAGCCGTGCTTTCCTATTATATGTGGCCGCATCTTTAGAGACGATTGGTATGGTTTTGGTTCAAGAGGATGAGGAGATCCAGGAGCATGTCATTTATTATCTGAGACGAAACCTTATTGATGCAGAGATTCGGTATTCTCATGTCGAGAAGCTTGCCTTAGCTACCGTGCATGCGGTGCAGCGTTTGAGACATTATATTCTCCTTCGCCAGACCTTGGTTGTTGCCCATGTCAATCCATTTCAATTCGTCCTCACACGTAGGATGATTGGGGGGAAGTATAATAAATGGATTGTCATCCTTCAAGAGTTTGATCTCGAATTTGTTTCGGCAAAATCGAAGAAATTTTTAATCTTTGCAGAGCTCATATCGGATTTTCCGAGCGAGGCTGAGGAGTTGGTATGTGAAGATACGTTCATTGATGAACACATTTTCTTAATCTCAACAGCTGACCCATGGTACGGGGATATCATAGTATATCTACAAACGCAGAGGACCCCTACTCACCTCTCGCGAGATGAACGACGACGATTACGTCACGTTTCCAAGAACTAGCTCATAGTGGACAATACTTTGTATCGCCGTGGAGTAGATTCCCTTTTACGACGTTGTTTAACTCATGATGAGGCTGAGGTAGTGCTTAATGATTGCCACGGAGGGGCGTGTGGTAGTCATTTATCTAGGCTTTCTACAGCTCAAAATATTTTGAGAGCGGGTTATTTTTGGCCGTCGATCTTCAAGGATTGTATTGAAGCGGTCAAGAGGTGCCACCCTTTCCAGGTGTTCACATGTAATATGCACTCGAAGCCTGCCTCGTTACACCCTATTATCACCGCCGGTCCCTTCACCAAATGGGGACTTGATTTTATGGATTACAACCCAGCTTCAGCTGGGGGGCACCATCATATCATAGTGGCTGTTGATTACTTCACGAAATGGGCTGAGGCAATGCCTACAGTAAAATTTGACAGTGAGACAGCCGCTCACTTCGTATTCAACCAAATCATTTCTCGGTTCAAGATTCCGAGAGAGCTTGTCACTAACCATGGCTCGCACTTTCAGAACCGTATGATGGAAGAGTTGGCATCCAAGTTAGGGTATACGCAAGAGAACTCCTCTTCTTACTATCCTCAAGCAAATGGACAGGTTGAAGCAGTGAATAAATCACTTAAGTCAATTCTCCAACGAACCATCGCACAAAGCAAGACGAATTGGCATATTATGTTATACCCTGCTTTGTGGGCATATCGAACCGCGGTAAAGACTGCCACTGGTTTTTCTCCATATCAGCTTGTTCATGGAGTGGAGTCGATATTGCCGGTTGAATGCAAGATTCCTTCGTTGAAGTAAGCCGTGGAACTCTTACCAAACACTTCGCCTTTGGAGGAGCGTTTAGTTCACCTTGAGAAACTCGATGAGCAACGTAGAGATGCCTTGGTGACTCTAGAGGTTAATAAGCATAGCGTAAAGGCCCAATATGATAAGTCTGTCCATCCGAGAGTGTTTAGTGAGGGAGACTTGGTCCTTTTGTGGGATCAATCGAAGGAACCCTTGGGGGCAGGTAAGTTCAATCCTATGTGGTGTGGTCCTTACGTGGTCAAGCGTGTGTTAGAGAAGGGTGCCTACGAGTTAGTGGATTACAAAGGGACGGCCTTGGCAGAGCCTAGAAATGGGCTCTATCTCAAAAAATACTATGCATAATCTTTAGCCAAGGCTGCTTGTTGTATATTATTGTACAGCTTTTTTGCATAGTTAGGTCTTGTTTATCGTGATCGGGTTTGTGATTAGTTTCCATTTCTTGTGGCAGATGTCAATGGAATCTTCCACCTACATAGGATTCGCGGATGGTGCAAGCCATCACACTCAACACTCAGCCTCAGCTGCTTGGGTGATTTATACTCCTATGGGTCATGTACTGTCTTTAGGAGGGGTATGTCTACGGCCATCTTCCAACAATGTTGCTGAATATAGTGCCGTTATCAGGCTTCTACGGGATGCCATTTCGCATGGTGTTCTCTCTCTTGAGGTACGTCTTGATTCAGAGTTAGTAGTGTCACAGCTCAATGGTTTGTACCATGTTAGAGATCCGACGTTATTGAGGAGATTCTTACGTGTGAGATTGTTAGAATGGCAATTTGAGAGTATAACATATATGCACATTCCAAGAAATTATAATCAAGTTGCTGACTCATATGCTAACTATGTGTTAGATTGGCATTTGTTTCATTCATCATAAATTAATCATAAACACAATTTTTACACATGTGAATAAATAAACCGATCACCATAAAACTTTTTATATACATCAAAAATGTGGTAATACATAGTGTCATAATACAAAATTGGGGCTTTGAAAGCCACCATCATATACACGGTAGTACAAAATAGATACACTCCCAGGTGTCTAGTCCTGTGGAGGTGGAGGAGGGTTGTGATCATGATATGTCACCACGGCTCTAGCTAGCCGCCGAAATAAACGCATCCATGCACGTGGTACACCCACCACCTGTCTCTGCATAGCCTCAGGAAAGTCCTCATCTTACGCCATGGGAACCCTGTGAGTCAGTCGCACGAAGTTGGTATGGATGTTTTGGAGCGTTCGCTCTGCATCCACACCGGTGATATCATCTCCTCTTCCCCTCCGTCTATGACGTGGGAAGCCCTCTGGTCACCGTGGTCCCACATCTGCACATGGATGGTAGATATCATTATGTATTGTCACCCAAAAACATGTCTTTTTGATTCCATATAATCAAGAAAACACACAAAAAAATTGAATAATTCAAAATTTTT
>LPNX011178231.1:127905-283827 GCA_001517045.1 Pseudotsuga menziesii | reverse complement strand
GTAAATACCTGGAAGAAACGGTTGTGAATTCCACCGGCTGGATCTCCTAGAATTTGCAGTTGAAAATCAGAGCTCCAATGGGTAAAAGTTTCAAATGATTTATATTTTTTACTATTTATAGAAAAAATTTTAAATATTTGAAATTTTTTACCCCCTTTCCTATAGTTTTGACCTTTTCTAACCATTTTGGACCGTTTCTGACCTAATTTATGATGTAGAAAACCGTTTTCAGCGTCGTTTCAGCCTTTGGATTGACCCGTTCGTACTGATCTCAGGTATAATGTCTACACTGACATATAGGTTAGGTTCACCACCGTTTTCATTTTGCATGACCTTATGACCATGTCACTATATCCTTAGGTACGAACCCACTCTATTATGTCACAGAACCTTCTTGCCACTATAGAAGTGGCATGATATGAGGGGTAGAGCCTCACCTTACATGGGTACCCTAGTTATCGCCTTATTTGCAGTTGGTTCCCATGTCGATGTTTCTCCCTTTAGGGTGTGGGAGTCCGTTGTATAGTATTGCCATGACATTTAGCAAGAGCCTCATACTCCTCTTGATCTTATACTGGCCATGATCCCCCGGACTCCCTTGTATCAAGTTGTGGATGCATTATCATGAGCTTTGCCTGTCTTATTGAGCTTTATGCCGGCTCCCCTGACATTGCGTTTCAACCATATAGCCCAAGCTTGTCTCATGTCTAGCCATGCGGAGCCTTTCTTTATATCCTTCGCAGCTTGATTCCCTTTTTACTGGGAGGGGATTTTCCCCCGAGTGTCGATATCCTACACATGTATCCTTGCATTGAGCATAGGTATGTTCCACTGCTTGGAACTAGTTTGTTTTCCCTCATGACAAGCTTACTAGTGGATTCGCCAATTCTGTTACGGAGATAAATTCCTATGGCTTGGGGTACCACAACAGACAGCTAGACTCCATAAATCAATCTTTCCCAATATGCAATAGAAATAAAGTGTCTAACACTAAAGGATCAAACCTCGTACCTTATTCCAGACGGTTGAAGTAGATCCCCATTGAGATTTCCAATCTTCAGCTTGAATTGTTATAGCACGTCCTCAACAACAAGTAAACAATACAAGCATACTATATTTGATGGTGTTAGATCTATTCTAGCATATATAATCAATAATGTAAAAGCATTTGACATATTCCAATGGATACAATATTCATTCAAATACACATTACTAGACAGGAAAAGACATTTCTATTAATATGAATCAGAGATTACAAGTGACAACCTCTGACGGCACGTCTGCGAACCAGAGAAACTGAATCCCCCACTTGGGCCTCCACCACCTCAATCCTCCATCACTTCGATAGAAAGCTTACTAGCAAAAGGAAAGCTTGGGAAGAACACAACAGTGCTCCAAGGGACAAAGGGGTGGAGACTCAAGCATAAGTTCTGGAAACAATGGACTATAGTTTCGTTACTCTCAATTCTCTCTTATGCTTTCAATGTCTCAATGGGTTCCTTATATAGCTTTTCAAAGGGATACTGAAAGGTCGAATCCGTGCGATCTCAAGGCATATGGAAGGCCAGGAGTCATATGAGTCGGATCCAAGTCAAGGAACGCTCCAAAAGGATTTGGATTATTCATACATCCCGATGTACGTGACAATAGGGGGAATATCTACGTATGTACACGGTTATCGAGGAAAAATCCACGTATATCACTTTTCTTATGTTTTTAGGGATGGTCAAGGATACACCAAAAGACAAAAAGTGGTCCATAGGGGCTAATGAGTCTGCAGCGGGATAGGGGAAGGCCATACAATGTGTTATTCACCTAGTGTGGTGAAATCCGCTATAACAGTGTGAGAAAAGGAAACATGCACACATGATAAATAGATGCCCTAATATGCGGAACTTGGTAGGCCCTGAAACATTCAACGGCCCAGATCACCCTTGATCTCAGATCAATGGCGGAGATTCATTCTGCTGATCTAACTTGCAAGAACAAAGTAACTTTCCATATTTGCAAAATTATTTAAAAATATTGCATGCTTCAATGGCCAAGATTGATGATGGTTTAGATCAATGAAAGAGGTGAATTTCGTTGATATAACATGCTCACGAAAATTAACTTTTCAAATTCCCAGAATTGCTTAAAGTTCGTCAAGTTTTAGCAGTGAAGATTTAAAGGGTTATTTTATCAAGTACTGGAAATAATTCTATGAGATGAAATAAAATGAAGAAAGTAATGAGTAGGATTTGTATAATTTTACATAGCAAGTAGGTTCAGACACGTGTCTCCGTATCCTTGTTGTGATTAAAATATCAATGCTCCAGAATCAATTTCGCAGGTGAAGATGCACGCATAGATTTGAAGTTGTTGCAGGTCATTAAAGGTGCTCTGAAATGTTTTTTTCATCAAGCCAGGATGGTTTCCAGTTGTCAAAATTCTCAAACTGGTCTACCATGCGCGTTCCAGTGTGATTTTTTGTTTGGTTTATGATCATGGTGAATCTTCTAGATCAATATTTGTTAGGATTTTCATTCCCATGCTGCAACTATTTTTGTCTATGTTTTGAGGTTGGTCTCGTGAGCCTATGACACTATAAATATACCCTCAATAAAGGAATATAGGGTTGGAAACTATGGGGTTTTGGGTTATGTATTTTTTAGATATGCCCTTAATAAAAATGATAGAGACAAATGGTTGCTTGTTGCTGCAAATATTCTTTTGTATTTTGTTCTGTAATTTCCTTTCCTATGAACATGTTTTCTTGTTAAAATTGCCATTATGTTTACTTTCATATCTAGAATGAGTGTGTAATAGCTCAAAATTCATATATGTTTATGCTCTGGCTATTTTTCCAAGTATTCACCAATATTTCTTGCCAAAGTTGATGCAGAATTCATCTTATCGATGCTCTGTATTAATGGACTGACATCATTTCTTCTTTATCACCAAACCAACATCAATTTGACTGTAACCGAGTGCTACCTTGCCGTTGTAGAATTTCACCTGCAAACTGTTTTTTTATTTCATAAGGATACTTGTGACTCCATAGCCCATTTTTTTCTTACCTTGTTTCAACCACCAATTCAATCTGAAACTTTATTTCATTTTATATCTAGCCCTATTAAAAATCCATGAGAGATCCCTCTCTAGGAAAGAGGAATCCAACTTCCTTTCTTAAAGTGGTTCTGTTGTTACCTTGGTATTTACCTACCACAACCTTGCGTACAATTATGAGTGCTAACAAATTGGTGCGACTGCCGGGGACGAGAGTTCAAATAAGCCCTAGGATATGACAAAGATTTCAAGAAGAAAGAGTTTTTGTGGGGAAACAAAGACTTCTTCATTTGAAATAGGTTGTATATTTTCCCTGTCGACTCCACATTTTTTTCAAGCAATATTTCAAAAGGAATCTTGGCTCCGAGGAGGTCACATACACGAGGAAACCCTAACACAACATTACTAAGTGATGAAAATCCAGAAATATTTCTTAGAAATAAGGGAAAATAACAAATAGATATTTCTTAGTTTGGTGCTTCATTTTCTCAAGAATTTCATAGCATTCGGGATTTAGGGAGGGAAAAAATTTTAGGAAGGCCCTTATTGAAATCAAAATCTGAATCTAATTTGAAGGAAACTAAAATTAATACCAGTAGGTTAGAATCATATTTGTTTGATTCTCTTTGGCACAATCTTTAAAACTCAGTGAAAAGTGAAGGAAAAAACCCTGTTGTTCAAATATTTCAGCTTTATATCCCACCAATTGTTCAAACCATTCTAGTCCTTCAACCTCCTCCTCTTGTTCCAAATCCACCTAGACAAATGGCTACTAGGTTTGCTCCATTGGCCTTACCTGTTGTATTGCATGGCCTTCCTCAAAATTATGCCTAGAAGATTCCCTTCTATGATGGGGATGGGAATTTCACAGCAAGACAATATGTTGATAGATTTGATGATTATGTTAACTTGGAGTTGGTTGATGAAGATGATATTAATATGAGGTTCTTTGTACTAATTTTGTCAGGAGAGGCAAATAAATGGATTAGATATCTACCCACTAAGTCCATTTCCACATTTGAAGCTATCCAAACTTCATTATTAGAAAGAAGGGGTGATAAGACAAGCTCTTTGCAGGTTCTTTCTCAATATAATAATCTTAAGAAAGGAGGTTTTGAATATTTCCATGAGTTTTATAGTCGATTTATGATGGTGTATACCTCTATTCCTGTTGATATTAAACCCCTTGTAGGCTTTGCAAAAATCCATTATGTTGATGCCTTTGATGGCGACTTTGAATTATTATTGAGAGAGAGAAAATCAACAAGTCTTCCTACCATGTTTCAAGGTGCTTTAGAAGTGGAATATAATATGATGGAAAGTGGAAAAATAAATCAGAAATTAGAAATAAGGAAATCTAGAGAAGAAAAGGTGCCTCCTGCTTCTGTTGTTGCTTCTTCTAATGATGTAAAATTTGAAATGATGATGAAAAGAATGGAAAATTCGATGGATAAGATGAATGTGGATAATATACCATTGAACAAAGAACAGAATGAACCTCAAATTAGAAACCCAAACTTCGTAAGGACCAATCCCCCCCCACCTCCACAAATTAGACATAGAGATATGAGGAATCCTAGAAATCTAGTTGATCAGTAGATAAGGCCACCTTTTCCTGAGAACTATGTTGCATATGAATATGAGGCTGAATCTATTGGGGCTCATATTCACAATTTTGGTGACTTGGATTTTGAAATATACCTCTCCGAGGAAGAGCATAGTATGTTTGCTTAGGAGGATGCCAATAATGATTTTGAAGAAGAATCGGAGTTGTATCAAAGAGAATATTTGCATGCCATATATGATGTCCAGAGAAAGATAAAATTGAGAAATAGAGATGTTACTATAAATAAAGGAAGGTTCAATCAAAATCAACCTTCTAGTAGCCAATAGAATACATCAAAGAAAAATGAAAGACAAAAATATCCTATTGTATATAAAGAATATAAAAATAAAATAGAAAAAATAAAATAACAGAAACAACCAACACAGATGGATGTAGAAAATACTGTTGTAGATTTCACTTTGGGTCAGGAGTCAGAAAAAAATTCAACCAGATAATCATGTTATCTATGCTGTTGATACTGATTTAGGGTTTTCCATTTTCTTTAATAATGGTCTTCCTTATGATCTTAGAATTCTTGTACAAATTGAAGTTAAAAAATATGAAGAGTTTGAAAAAAGACAAGAGGTTTGGAACAAAAACAAAAAGATGATCAACCCAATGTTGTGCAAGAAGAGGGTTATAAGGATTTGTTTTATGAAGAATGTAATCATCTTGTTATAAATTCTGTTAGTGATGGTTTTAAGAAAGTTTTTACTCCACCTATATATGATGAGTATGAGGAGGACTGCTTGGATGTTATGCCGAAAAAACGAGCTGTAGATTTTGTCATTAGAGGAAATTTCAATTCAAAATGGGCCTTTTAATCCTAATTCAAATTCCATGTCATCATGTGTTAGCCAATGAAATTGCTTTAAGTTTGAAATACCGTATATGTCTTAAAAAAAATTAATATAAATTTGGGGATAGGTATCTTAAAAAAAACTACTTTTTTTGTTCATATTTTTGACATATGTCCCTGTGTTTTTACTCAAATTTCGATCGGGAGAGCTCGTTGGATGCGGAATTAGATTACGCATCTAACGAGTACCCACTCGGCATACTTTTGATGGACCCCACTACATCATCATCACATTTTTTTAGGTGTTTCTTATTTTTGGGGTAGCGAGGTCCATTAAAAGTATGGCGAGTGGGTACTTGTTGGATGCATAATATAATTCCGCATCCAACAAGCTCTCCCGATCGAAATTTGAGTAAAAACATAGGGTGATATGTCGAAAATACGAACAAAAAAATAGTTTTTTCTTTTCTTCCTCCAAAATTAATAAATATTATTTTATTATTTTAACTATTATTTTATTATTTTCCTTAGGAGGCCCATTTTGAGTTGAAATTTCCTCTAATGAATTTCAAAGCCTGTTAATGAAGAAAATTCCATTGCAATCCAAGATCAAAAGGATGAAAATAGAGAAGATAGTGAGTGTGTTGGAAGTGACATTTCCCTTTTTGTTATTCTTCATTTGAATTATTGAGACATGTACTTCAAATATCTTAAAAAAAATAGGAATTTGAGATAATGGAAAATTTCATGAACTGTTTAGAGGTGGAAGGTAACCAAGATGATCAATCATACAATCAATCTCAGTATGTGTAGAAACCTACAGTTTATGATGAATAATTGACTTACAAAGAAGGAGATGAGGACTCTCAATGAAATGTTTTTTAAACCTTGTAAATTCATAAATTTCATCTCAAGAAAAATGATTTTGTTCACTAGATTTTATCGAAGAAAATAATGATATTTCCTTTGATACATTTGGGAGAAATCAAATTTTAAATACCAATATGTTGAATGAAGTATTTGATGTCTCATTTGAAAACTATCATGAGAATTCCTTTCAAGATTATTTTGAAGATCAGTTTGATAGGGTACTAGATGAGTTGCATTTGGAGCAGTATGATTAGGGAAAGCAAATGATAGAAAAATCTGAAAGATGTCATGTTCTTTATGATCCTGTGACATAGTATATGGAAATAATTTTCAGTAAGGATGGTTGGTTATGTATTTACAATAAGGATAAAGTCCTTTATCATATCCTATTACCATTATATTCCTATTTTCTAATTTCAATCAAGCATGAAGAAAAAGATAACATTTTGGATCAGTTGCTTGATTGCCTTCATTGGAAATCAAAGTTTACTTGACTGGGAATTTGTGTTGGATCAAGTAGGGTATAGTTACAGCAGCAACAATTGGCGACTAGCTCATGAACACAGATCTCTAGAAAAACTAACTTTTGAAACACAAAATTGCTTTATGGAATTCTGTTAAACCAACTCATCTCAATTATTTTCAAGATTTATTTAAAATTCAGACCTTTCTAGGAATGTAAGGTTTAGAACTTAACATTGATTTTAGTCCAATAGGGTAAGGTAACCAGACTAGCTGGTGAACACAGATCTCTAGAAAAACTAACTTTTGAAACCCAAAACTGCTTTATGGCATTCTGTTAAACCAATGCATCCCAATTCTTTTCAATATTTTTTAAAAATTTAGACCTTTCTAGGAATGTAATATTTAGAACTTAACATTGATTGTAGTCAAATAGGGTAAGGTAACTAGGTTTTCAAAGTCTCGATAACTCTTGTGAGGAAAAAATATAAGGTTCATTTACTTCTGCATTTGTCTACTTCCGACTCAAGCACCACAGGATCGTAATAGAGTGTGGACAAGTGTATTTGTTTGTTCCTCATTCCCATTCCTTTTGCATTCTTTTGTTGCTTTCAAACTTTTGTCTTTTGAGTCTTCCCGGATTAATTCTTTTGCATTTAATATTTGATTCAGGTTCTTCCATCCATGGTGTCCTTTTTTGAAAGTGATAATTTGTTTCAGCTCACAAACAGAGAATAAACTCTAAGCAATCCAATTATCTTACTGATTTTTGTTCCGTATCTATTTTTGATGCATATTCTCTTTTTGGGAAATTTCGACTCTTTAAGCATTTTAGCTTTAATTTGTGGCATGGGATTATTTTGAATACTATACACTTGTACGTCATGCTTCCTTTCGGTTGGTCCTTTGCTACAAGCTTCCTAGGACAGATTTTAATGTGAAGTGGATGGAGCCTCAAAATAGTATTCTATACTTCTCCAATCTCGGTTATTTAACAGGGTTTAATAATAGGGATTCAATGTATTCATAAAATAACTTTCTTTCAGATAGTCTATCAAACTAAAAAAATCGTGTCATGATAAAATTTTGACATGGATAAATCTCAATGAGCAGTTCTTTAGTAGTTTGTCCAAATTCCAATGTTCCCTAAGCACTAAAAACTGAGCTGCTTTATTTGAAATAAAATTAAAGCAAATAAATGAAAGAAATCAAATGCAAAGAAATGCAAATCAGCAAAAAGAAAGCAAGCATAACTGAAAGAAATCAAACAAAAGAAAAAAAGTATTATTTATGTACAAAAGACTTCTAAGGCATTAAGTAAAGTAAGTTTGAGAACCAAACCATTGAAAATAAGATTCTCTTGCCACCCCTATAAATCCTGTAATTTATACGTTGAGGGGCCTATTTTTGCAGCGATCTGAAATGGGCCAATCCATAGATGTTGGAATTTAGTATGCTTTCCCTTTTCGTTATGCGGATGATCCCACTTGAGAACCAAATCTCCCACTTCATATCTTATATTCATGTACTTATGTTTTTTAAACCATTTCTTCACAATATCCTGCTCGTGTTTAAATCTCTGTTTAGCCTTGAGCCTATACTCTTCTAACTTCAACAAGGTATTGATTCGAGTTTGTAAAACCTCACTACGAGATCCTATGGATTCTTGGGCCAATTGAGAAGATGGAAACAAAATGGTAGGGGGTAAAATAGCTCCATTTCCATAAACTAAAGTGTAAGGTGACACACCTAGGTAATTCTTGGGTGTGACTTTATCAGTCAATAATGCATTTGGAAGAGCTACATGCCAACTTCTCTAATTTTCTATGACAGTTTTCTTTAAAATTATAATGATATTTTTATTAGTCGATTCAGCTAATTCGTTACCTCGTGGACAATAATTAGCAGAATAATTTAATTTTATTCCTTTCTCATTAGCAAATTCAGTAAGTTTAATTGAGAAAAAGTAAGATGCATTATCAAAAACCAGGGAAATTGGAACCCCAAACCTGGTCATAATATTTGCTTGTAAGAAGTCCATGACTACGTTTTCGTTCACTTTCCGCAATGAGATCACTTCAACCCATCTTGTAAAATTGTCCATGGTTGTACGAATATATTTGTGTTGCAATGAAGAGTTTGGATTGATTTCTCCAATAATGTCAATTCCCTAATGCTCGAATGGATCAGAAACAATTACCGGTTGCAATGGCCCAGTTGCCTTTTCTTGTCTCCCGCCACTCCTTTGGCATATGTCACACTTCCTTTCATAAGCATGATCATCCTTAAATAAGGTTGGCTATTAATATTAAGCCCTTAATATCTTGTGTGAATTAGTATCTCCTAGAAAATTCCCTCCAACGAGACCATCGTGAAATTCTTTAACAACTTTAGATGCATCCTCTTGTTCCATACATCTCAGAAATACTCCATCATAGTTCTTCGTGAAAAGAACTCCATCAATTATCTGATACGATGTTGATTTCAAGCGTAGTTCTTTTCTTTGTTTAGAATTCCAGTGTTCAGGTAAATATCCCTGTTGGAGATAGTATATCAGATATCTGTACCAATATTCTAGGTCTATAAATACAGGACACATGTAATTCATATGTAACTCAGCTTTATTCTCCCAATCATTGTCTTCCTTATCTTGAATTTTAGCCATTAACTTGCAAAACCCTTGTCCTTTGATGATAGTGGTTGGTTTAAATTCTAAGTCATATTCTTGTTAAGTTGTTACCCAATTTCCTCTCCTTTCTACTAATTCTTTTTGCATGAAAAGAGTTCGAACTATAGGGTGAGGAACAATCACTTTGGTTCTATTCTTGAGGATGTATGGTCTAAATTGCTCTACAGCCTTAAAGAATACATACACATGTTTATCAATAGCAGGGTAATTCAATTCAGCACCTTGCAAACAATGCTCATGAAGGATATGGGGTACTCATCTCCCCTTTCTTCTCTTTGTGTAAGCACTGCTATGAGCGAGTTATCCGAAGCAAAAGTGTATAAAATAAAATATTTCTCAAAATTAGTACTTTTGAGGGAAGGTGCATGAGTTAACACTGTTTTGATTTTGTTAAATGCACCCTTTTCTATGTCATTACATTTAAATTGTACACTTTTCTTAACCATGTGTTTCCAAGGCTTGACTATTTGAGCGAAATCATGCAAAAACCTTTACACAAAATTTATAGTCCCCATGAAATATTTCATTCCTTTCTTAATGTGGGGTATGGGGATTTGTCCTATAACTTCTATCCTTTCCGAGTCTATGGAGATCCCCCTCTTAGAAATGATGTGACCCAATATCTTTCCTTCTAACACTACGAAAACGCATTTCTTAGGATTCAAGGAAATGCCATATTTTCAACAGCAGTCAAAAATCTGTTTCTTTAAATGAAACACATGTTCTTGTCTCCTTTTGGAGAAAAGTATTACGTCATCCAAATAGACTACCACACTCATGTCAATTAGACCATGGAAATATATATCCATTTCCCTTTGGAAAGTTGCACCAGCATTAATGAGACCAAAAGGCATTCTCATGTAAGCAAAAGTCCCCCACTTTGTCCTAAAGGTGGTCTTCAATCTATCTTTCTCTGCTACCAACACTTGGTTGTAGCATAAAAACATGTCTAATGAAGAGAACAATCTGGAGCCTGAAACAATATGTAATATTTACTCCATTGGCGGGACTGGATAGTTATCCTTGTCTGAGGCACAATTCAAATTTCTGAAATCTACATGTAGTCTCATTTCACTAGATTTTTTCCTTACCGATACCAAATTCACGACCCATTCTGAGTGCCTAACTCTGAAAATAATCTTCGCATCAAGTAAATTTTTAACTTGATTGTGAATCAAGGGTTCTAGCTTGGAATGCATCTTCCTTAATGGCTTCTGAAATGGTTTCACTCTCGCTTAAATTGAAATAACATGTTGAAATATGCGAGTATCATAAGTCTTTAAATCCTCATAAGTCCAAGCAAATACATCTTTATACTATTGAAATAAACTAATGAATTCACTTCTCTCACCCGATGAGCAGCATTTCCCCAAGTTCACATACTTGGGTTCATCTTTGTCCCAAGATTCACCAGCTCATACTGCATAGAAGAACTGTGTGTTTTGAAATTGGTTGGCCTCCTAAATTTGTTATTCAAATCAAGCATTCCCTCCAATGTTTTGACCCCTTTAGGTATGAAATTACTATTTTGAATATTAGCTTGGTGTTCTTCATCAGCAATCATTGAGTCTTTGAAAGTGTCATCATTGGTCAATAATTCTAAGATATGTTGATAATCATCGAATACCCTCAAATTGGTGACATTATCTACATAGATGGCCTCAAAATCAATTCAATTGAACATTTATTATTAGTAGGCACTAATCTTCTAGTAGAAGTAGCTAACAAATCAGGTGTTACATTTTGTAGTCTAGGAATTGAATTGATGTTAAAAGCATTAAAATTTGTTATAAGGTCCCAAACTTCATTTTGATAGCCCTTTAAATGTGGTAACAAACAATGAATTGTATTTCAAACCTGTTTAACAATTATTTCAGAATCACCAAAAACCTTTAGATTTCTTACTTTGAATTCAATAGCCTTGTTTAAGCCCTGGATTAAAGCTTCATATTCGGTTGTATTAGTAGTACATTCAATTCTAACCTACAAGAAAGAAAATGTTTATTTTTTTCCTGGATCAATCGAGATACAACTGACTCCTAACCCTTCCTGAGTTTTAGAACCATCAAAATATAACAACCAAAATTTATCTTCTAATTCTACAGAACTAGTGCTACTTTCTAAATTAAAAACTAAATTAACTATGTTACATACAATATTATCATTCCATGAAAACTGAAGGAGCTTGGACTGTGTATTTGATTCATCACTGGCTTCTTCTACTTGATAGTTTCCCGATTCAATCTCAATGAAATAGTTACCCAAAACTGAATGTGAGAAATTTACAGGCTCATTGTTTCCCTCTAGTTGCGTCACATTATATTTCATATGTGGCTCCCTCATGAATTTGATATGATTTTGATAGTTATTATAAGGAAACCACAAGTGTAACCAGTCCATTGCAAAGTACCCATTGAGTTTCGTAGACCAATCCCTACTCAAAATCAAACCATATGCTCTAGGTATGTCCACTACCATAATGTTTATAAATTGGCAGGCCCTCTCATCTATAGATAATCGTATTAGTACATCCTTCAACTCCCCTACCACTTTGACTATTGTTCTATCCAACTGGATTATCTTACATGAAGAAGGTGTGGGTTGACCATTTATCTTTCTACAAACAGAAAGAGGCATAACATTAGAGGATGCTCCAGAATATACCAAACAATTTTTTACATTGTGATTGAAAATTTCAAAAGAAAGTAGAAATGGTAACATTTGGGATTTAGATTTTTCCCCAATTCTAGCTTCATTGATCTCTTCTTCTAATTGAACATCATCTTGGGATTTACTGGTTTGTGAATCAAAGGATTCAACAATTTTGGAGCTATAAGGAGGTCTTCCAGTGCATGGCTAGCAGAGGAAATCTGTTTTCTCGAAACTATTCCACCAGTGATAACTCCGAGACTAGTTTTTCTAAAGAACTAGTAAATCCAGAAAGTGCATAACACCTTTACCAAATTCCTTTATAATTAGTTTATCACTTCAGGAGATACACAAGATCGTATACGAAGAAGCTCGGAGGATTGCATAAAATCCCTGATTTACCAAGAAGGGGAGGCCCTAGAAGAACACCCACTTACACAGAAGATTCAATTTTGGTAAGGAATTTGGAAGAATTGATAAAATTGTCTGTAAAATAAGTTATTCAATGTCCACTTGATCAGTTAGGACTATATTCCCCGTATTGTTCACCTTTTCGGTCACCTATTCACTCTCCACCTCAATATCCTCGACAAATCATGGCTGGAAATGTTAATGCAAATGTCAATGCTAATGCAAATCCTCCACCATTACCATCTTGGAGAGCCAGAACAGCACTCAACCTGGCTCCTCCATTACATGATTTTCCTCAAAATGCTGATAATTCATTGCCTTAATTTGATCTGGGAGAAGGAATTTCTATGGATGATCACTTGCAAAGTTTTTTCTTGGCTCTAGAGAATTTAGTAGTAGAGCATGATGATGTAGTGTGTAGACTATTTCCACATACTTTCATAGCTAAAGCAACATCTTCGTATTTCTGCTTAAAGAAAAATTCAATCACAAACTGGGATACTTTTGAAAGATTTTTTAAAGGTAAGTTTTGTAGCCAAAGAACCACTGCCACTCTGATGAAAGAATTAATTGCTCTAAGGATGGACAAGAAAGAGAAAGTGTAGGATTTTAGTCAAAGGTTTGTTTCCCATTTGAATACTTTCAGCGTGGCCATAAAACCTTCTAAATAAAATCTAATGGAATTTGATGCTTCAGCACATTACCTTGACATAGAAATGTTTGTTAAGAAGTTAGTAAATCCTTCTTTGGTAGAAACTTATGAAGAATCCATAAAATTAGAGGCTGAGTTGGAAAGTATAAACAAATGCTCTGTAGAGCCATAGATAAGGAATTTTGGCAGCAACAAACCTTTGTTATTAACTAGACTGAATGTGGAACATTCCAATGAATTAGAAGGTGTAGTCAAGATGGTACAAAAGTTATCTAATAAGATTGTCAATCTGGAGAAAGATAAAGAAGCCAAGAAATAATTCAAGCCTTATTATACCAAAAGAGATGAAAGTGATACATCCCAACCACCTACGCACAGTTATTCTGTTTTGAATTTCACTAAAGTTGGAATGGATAATTTTTGCACATTTCATGAACAACCTCACTCTGAAAGGAATTTCCCACAATGGATTAACTCCATGACTTTGGTTATGAACCAATTTCTAGATTCTAAAATAACAGAGCCTGTAGTCAAAGAGGAAAAGGCCCATGAACCAGAGGAAGCACTTAAAGAAACTACCATGGTTCTGTGGGATTGCATGTATGCACTGGGATTGGATGAAGAAGAACCTATTGAGGAAGTACAACTTTCAGCGGTAAATGTCGCAACAAGAAGAAAGGGACCAATAATGGATGAAAGTATATTACTTCCGAATATTAGGAAGATTCAGTAAAGGATGAAGAAAATCAGCAGTAATGCTCAAACCCCACCTATACCTAATTTAATCATAACAAGGTAGAGATATCTCATGCTCAGTAAGCCTGTAAAGGTTGCCAAAATTAAAGTGGATAATAACTAGACAATTTTAGCAGAAGGTGGCATGGGATATGACATAATAGAGGATATCAAGAAAACTAAGGAAAATATTTCTTTGTTTGAAATGTGTAACTTACCTCAACAAAGAAAGAAACTCTTGGAAGCCTTTGATTCACAAACCAATAAATCATAAGATGATGTTCAATCAAAAGAAGAGATCAGTGAAGCTTGCATTAGGGGGGAATGTAAATCCCAAACGTTACCATTTCTACTTTCTTTTGAAATTTTCAATCACAATGTACATAATTGTTTGGTAGATTCTAGAGCATCCTCTAATGTTATGCCTCTTTCAGTTTGTAGAAAGCTAAATGGTTAACCCACACCTTCTTCATGTAAGATCATCCAATTGGATAGAAAAACAACCAAAGTGGTAGCGGAGTTAAAGGATACACTAATACGATTATTAGCATATGAGAGGGTCTGCCAATTTATAAACATCATGGTAGTGAACATACCTAAAGAATATGGGTTGATTTTGAGTAGGGATTGGTCTGCAAAACTCAATGGGTACTTTGAAATGGACTGGTCACACTTGTGGTTTCTTTATAATAACTATTAGAATAAGATCAAAGTGATCAGGGAGCCACATATGAAACATAATGTGATGCAACTATAGGGAAAAAATGATCCTGTAAATTTCTCACATTCAGTTTTGGGTGACTATTTCATTGAGCTTGAACTGGGAAACTATCAAGCAGAAGAAGCCAGTGATGAATCAGATACACAGTCTGAGCTCCTTCAGTTTTCATGGACTGATAAGATTGACTATAACATAGTTAATTTAGTTTTTAATTTAGAAATTAGCACTAGTTCTGTAGAATTAGAAGATAAATTTTGGTTGTTATATTTTGATGGTTCTAAAAATCGAGAAGGGCCAGGAACCAGTTGTATCTTGATTGATACAGGAAAAAATAAAAAATTTATTCCTTATAGGTTAGAATTTGAATGTACTAATAATACAGTCGAATATGAAGCTTTAATACAGGACTTAAAGAAGCCTTATTGAATTGAAAGTAAGAAATCTAAATTTTGTTGGTGATTCTAAAATAATTGTTAAACAAGTTCGAAATACAATTCATTGTTTTTCACCACATTTAAAGGCCTATCAAAATGAAGTTTGGGACCTTATAACAAATTTTAATGCTTTTAACATCAATTCGATTCCTAGACTACAAAATGCAGCAGCTGATTTGTTAGCTACTTCTGCTGCAAGATTAGTGCCTACTAATAATAAATGTTCTATTGAATTGATTTTTAGGCCATCTATGCTAGATAATGTCACCAATTTGAGTGTATTCGATGATGATCAATAGATCTTAGAATTCTTGAATAATGATAACACTTTCAAAGACTTAGTGATTGATGACGAGGAACACCAAGCCAATCTTCAAAATAGTAATTTCATACTTAAAGGGGCCAGAAAATTGGAGGGAATGTTTGATTTGAATAACAAATTTAGGAGGCTAGCCAATGTAAAAAACACATCTCTTCTATGCAGTATGAGCTTGTGAATATTGGAACTTGGGGAAATGTTGCTCATCAGGTGAGAGAAGTAAATTCATTTGTTTTTTTCAACAGTATAAAGATGTCTTTTCTTGGACTTATGAGGATTTAAAGACTTATGACACTCACATTATCCAACATGTTATTCCAATTAAATCAGGAGTGAAACCATTTCAGCAACCATTAAGGAGGATGCATCCCAAGCTATAACCCCTGATTCAAAATGAAGTTAAAAATTTACTTGATGCGAAGATTATTTTCAGAGTTAGGCACTCAGAATGGGTCGCGAATTTGGTACTAGTAAGGAAAACGTTCCGTGAAATAATACTATGTGTAGATTTCAGAAATTTGAATCGTGCCTCAGAAAAGGATAACTATCTAGTCCCACTAATGGAGAAAATATTACAGATGGTTTCAGGATCTAAATTGTTCTCTTTATTAGACGGGTTTTCAAGATACAACCAAGTGTTGGTAGCAAAGCAAGATAGACCAAATACCACCTTTAAGACAAAGTGGGGGATTTTTTCTCACAGGAGAATGCATTTTGGTCTCATTAATGCTGGAGAAACTTTCCAAAGGGAAATGGATATAGATTTCCATGGTATAAATGGCATCAACGTGGTAGTCTATTTGGATGATGTAACAGTTTTCTCCAAAAGGAGAGAAAAACATGTGTTTCATATCAAACATATTTTTGACCACTGTCGAAAATATATTATTTCCTTGAATCCTAATAAATGTGTTTTCACAATGTTAGAAGGAAAGCTATTGGGTCACATCATTTCTAATAGGGGAATATCTATAGACCTAGAGAGGATAGAAGCTATTGCATAGATCCCCTTACCCCATAATAAGAAAGGAATGCAATATTTCATGGGCACTATAAATTTTATGTGAAGGTTTGTGCCTGTTTTCGCTCAAATAGTCAAGCCTTTGCAACATATGGTTAAGTAAAGTGTATTGTTTAAATGGACTAGCATAGAAAAGGATGCATTTAACAAAATCAAAGTAGCGATAGCTCATGCACCTTCCCTCAAAAGTCCTGATTTTGAGAAATATTTCATTTTATACACTTTTTCTTTGGATAACTCACTCGCAGCGGTTCTTACACAAAGAGAAGAAAGGGGAGATGAGTACCCCATATCCTTCATGAGCATTGGTTTGCAAGGTGTTGAATTGAATTACCCTACTATTTATAAACAGGTGTATGCAATATTTAAGGCAGTAAAACAATTTATATCATACATCCTTAAGAATAGAACCAAATTGATTGTTCCTCACCCGGAATTTCGAACTCTTTTCGTGCAGAAAGAATTAGGAGAAAGGAGAGGAAATTGGGTAAAAACTTAACAAGAATATGACTTAGAATTTAAACCATCCACTATCATCAAAGGATAAAGGCTTTGCAATTTAATCGCTGAAATTCAAGATAATGAAGACAATGATTGCGAGAATGAAGTTGAGTTACATATGATTAACATGTGTCATGTATTTACAGCCCCATAATCTTGTTACATAGATCTGATATACTATCTCCAATAGGGATATTTACCTAAACATTGGAATTATAAACAAATAAGAGCACTATGCTTGAAATCAACATCATTGTGGAAATTGAACCCAGTGATAGAACAATTACACTCACAACAATTATCAATTGTACATGCAAAATCACTCACAAAAGAGACTGAATATGGAGCTGAACACTAAACGGTATTAAATCAGTGTACAATAGCCAACCCTATAACATCATAGGCTGCTGCAATAAATAATTACATAAGGGATTCGAATTCATGAGGAGGCAATTTGAATCTAGTCAAAAGCAGGCTTACTAAAATCAAGCAAATCCCCCATAGGTGCATAAAGTAGTTTCCAAAACAGTCAAGGAGCTCACGAATTGGAAAAATAACTTGGGCAATCTAAAAGGTAATGGAAGGAAAACTCATACATGCTTTACATAGGAGAAAAGAGTGGAGGATGTGGAGGACAAAAAACTAGTTAACCTCACCTAGTCAAACTTTCCCAATTGCCTTAAAGCACTGAAAAAGCAGGCAATAAAGTAGAAAAAGTAGAAGGGCGCTAGGAAGGCCAGGAATAAATCAAATTTGATTCCATGAGGTTTCCCAAGCGCTCCATGAGTCAAAATTAGCAATTTTGACCACTATGGATGTGTAGATGACAACTTGCATAAGGTGGAACATGGAAACTAGGCAAATAAGACAAAAATGGATTAATTAATGTCTAAGGTGGATAACGATGGGTTGATTATTCTAAACCCCCCCTTAAGCCTAACTTATGAGTAATATATCAGAAAATTATAGGGCCTAGAAACAAGGCTTAGTCACCCTTTACATACTCCATGTCCATTTAACCAAGGAAAGAGGCAAAAACCCAGTGGGAAAATCCTCCCTTAAACATGGACTGTAAAACAAAATTTGGAAATCTTGTCTTCACTCATGCTTCACAGCATGATCAACAATCCCCAGCAGTGATTTGACATTGTTGAAGGTCTTCTCACAAAATGATTTGGTGAAGATATCAGCTACTTGTTCTGAAGATGAACAGAAGAGTAGGTGAATGGTCCCATCATGCACAAGCTCTCTGATGTAGTGCATATGGATCTCAATGTGTTTGGTTCTCTGATTCTGAACAGGATCATTGCAGATTTGAATGGTACTCTAATTATCATAGTATATGGTAGTTGAGTACTCTGATTCGAAGCCACACTCTCCAAGTAACCCCTGCAACCATAAACATTGAGTTGTTGCATTAACAACTCCTCTGTACTCTACTTATGTAGATGAGAGTGCAATGGCACTCTGTTTCTTGCTTGACCAGCTGATTGGTCCTTCTATAAGCATGAACACATATCCTGATGTGGAATTTCTGTCTGTGCTATCACCTGCCCAATCACTGTCAGTAAACCCAATCAAATCAAGATCAGATTTTGTTTTATAGAAGATCCCATGTGGCCTTGTTCCCTGAACAAAGTTAAGGATCCTTTTGGCTGCTTTCCAATGGATCTCATGAGGCTGATCCATGTATCTAGAAGCCACACTTACTGCATAATAAATATCAGGTCTAGTATGTGTAAGATACAACAAACATCCAATCAATTTCCTATACAGTGTATTGTTTACCATAGGTGAAGAATCAACTTCTTCAAGCTTCACTCCTGAAAGGAAAGGAGTCTTGCTTGGCTTCCAATCCTTCATTCTGAATTTGTTCAGCAAATACAAGGCATACTTGGACTGGTGCACCTTGATTCCAGCTTTGGTTTGAGAAATCTCAAGCCCCAAGAATTGGCTTAAGAGCCCCAAATTTGTCATGGAGAAGGCTTGGTTCATTGCACCCTTCAAGGAAGCAATCTCATCCTTTGAGCTTCCTGTAATGAGGAGGTCATCAAAATATAACACAATGATCATTAATGAACCATTAATTAACTTCAAATAGACATTTGGATCTGATTTGCATCGAACAAAATTCAGTGATAGCAAGAAGCTGTCAATCTTGGCATACCAACCCCTGGGGGTTTGCTTTAGCCCATACAATGACTTCTTTAGCCTGCACACAAGAGATGGGTTAGTAGAAAATCCTTGAGGCTGCTGCATGTATATCTCTTCAGTGAGACCTCCATTCAGGAAGGCACACTTCACATCCATGTGATGTAGCTCCTATTGCTTTGAAGCTGCAATGGCTAAGGCTAGCCTGATGGAGTCCATCTTTACCACTGGTGCAAAGGTCTCATTGTAATATATGCCATGAACCTATGAGTAGCCATTGGCTACCAATCTGGCCTTGTACTTTAGATGTGAACCATCAGCAGCAAATTTGGTCTTGTACACCCACTTACACTGAACTAGCTTCCTCCTTGGGGGAAGATCAACCAGCTCCCAAGTGTTGCTCTTCTGGAGTGAGCTGAACTCTTCCTTCATGATTGTTTGCCATATTGGATCTCCTGCTGCATATTCATATGTCTAAGGATCTGATTCCACCATCATATATCATTTCTCAGCAAACATAGGATCCTTCATGCACAGAGCACTCTCAAATTGAGATCTAGTCCTCCTAGGGTCATTAGGATTCCCAGCTAGCTCTCCTGCTACATGAATGGCATTGGCTGCCCATTTTGGCCTTGTAGGTCTGTTAGGATATGTAATAAACTCATCACTATTAGACATATCAGAATCAGCATGTTCAACAATCTCTTCACTTACGTCATTCAGAGGTTCTGGTGGTGAAGAGGCTTCTCCAACTTCCACTGCTGCTAGGGGTTCTTCTTGAAACTGAACACACCTTTCGATGAAGGATTTGTTTGTGCTCAAATTTATCAGCTTGTACCCTTTTGAATCTTCAAAGTACCCAACAAATAGACACTCTTGGCTTTGGGGCTGCAAAGCCTTCCTCTTTTCTATTGGAATTCTAGCCCAAGCCTTTGAGCCAAAAATCCTGAAATGGGTCACATCTGGCTTGTGCCCACTCCATGCTTCGAAAGGAGTCATACCATCAAGTTTTTTATGAGGCAACCTATTCTGGATATAGGATGCACAGTTTATAGCTTCATCCCAGTACTTTGGTGGCAAATTTTTGGCCTCCATCATGCATGTTGCCATCTCCTTCAGTGATATGTTCTTCCTCTCAGCAACACCATTCTGCTGTGGTGTGTAAGGGATAGAATGCTGCATTTGAATACCTGCATCTGCACAATATTGAATAAACTCAGACTTGACATACTCACCACCATTGTCAGATATGAGGACCTTAATTTTCCTTCCAGACTGGTTTTCAACCAAATCCTTAAAGACTTTGAAGAGGCCAAAAAATTCAGACTTGTGTTTCAGGAAGTGAACCCAACAATACCTAGAAAAGTCATCTATGAAATTCAATTCATATTTGGCCTGACTCATGGACATATTAGGGAATGGGCCAGCAACATCACTATGGATCAACTCGAGGGGTGCAGAGGTTCTCTCATGACTAGCTCTCTCAAATTTATGCTCTGGGTGTTTTCCTAGGATACAACCTTGGCAGACTCCTTTGGAAAATTTTATCTTGGGTAACCCTATGACCATCTCTTTTTCACTAAGATCAGAAATATACTTGTAATTTAGGTGGCCAAATCTTTCATGCCAAAGCTTGCTTTCCTCATTAGCATGAATCAGAAGAGAAAAGGGGTTTGAGTACGGTAGGAAGTGTGAGAACATGTATACCTTCGAAGTATGATTTGCAACTCCTTTTGCAATGACTTTACCACTTGAGATCTCTGTGATCTCAACTTCATCATGGGAGAATATGACCTTCTTTGGAGACCCAGTGTGGGTCATCTGATACATTGATAAGAGGTTGGAGGCAAGACCAGGAACATACAACACATTGCTGAACTGACCATGATCAAGATCAATCCTCCCTTTTCCCAAAATTTCAGTGAGAGAGTCATCTCCCAGTACTATTGGTGGACCTTTCGACCTGTCAAGTGAGGAGAATGCCTCCTTGGTCGAAACCATATGTCTTAAAGCTCCAGAATCAATGATGAAACTAGGTGAGCTTGATGTGCCAGCAACCAATGCATGAACTCTCTCTCCGTCTTCTGAACTTGATCCTCCTTCTCTCTTCTTGTGTGGAAGGGAGATGCCATTCTTCTCTAGGAGTTGGGTCAGCATGTCTATTTACTTCTTCATGCAGGAGCTCTCAGAATGATTTCCCTTACTGCAGTATGCGCACTTGCTCATTTCTCCTTTGTTTTTCTTCTCCTGGTAGTTCTTCTTGGAACCTTGGGGATCCTCCGGAGACTTGTTTTTGTCTCTCTTTTGCTGAGGTGGCTTGTTATCTTTCTTTTTTATTTTTGAATCCACCCTCGAATCCCCAGCAACCAGAGCTTGGTATTTGGATGGTTTGATGGTGCCCATCATCACCAGTTTGTCTTGCTCTTGTGTGAGAGATTCCATGAAATCTGCAAGGATAGGCATCTTCCAGGTTCGAGCTGTCAACTTTGTGGCATAGAAGGTCGACAAAAACACTAAATAGCCAGGGCCAAGCTTTAAGAGTATGGCCAAGACCAGCTGATCATCCTTCTTTTCAATCCCACATTGTTTTAGCTGCAAAACAAGTGCTTTGAACTTGGAGAAATAGAGTTGCAAGGATTCAAAGCTATTTGGACTCAGGGAGATCAGTTCATTTTCAATTTGATATCCCCTCATCTCATCTGTCTTTCCAAAAAGATTAGTAATATTCTCCCATAATTCATCCAGTGATGTCAATCCATCAAGATGGAAAAGGAGGTCTCTAGAAATACTCAGACACAGGAGACCATAGGCCTCATCCCTCCTATTGTGCCATTTTATCTTCTCTGTAGCTACATTGGGCTCTGCTTCTGTTGCCATAGTCACTCTGTAGAGTCCTTTCGCTCTCAACAGTATCTCCATCTCTGCTTTTCATTCAAAGAAGTTGAAGGGAGTCAAGATGATCTTCTGATATTGATCCATAGCTCAGAAATTGTCCCGGCTGTCAGTAGAAGGCTCCCAGTCACTGATGTCGAGCCTGCAAAACAAATTTGAAGGAGATAAATTGATCTACAAAGGCTCTGATACCATGTGGAAATTGAACCTAGTGATAGAACAATTACACTCACAACAATCATCAATTGTACATGCAAAATCACTCACAAAAGAGACTGAATATGGAGCTGAACACTAAACTGTATTAAATCAGTGTACAATATCCAACCCTGTAACATCATAGGCTGCTGCAATAAATAATTACATAAGGGATTTGAATGCATGAGGAGGAAATTCAAATCTAGTCAAAAGAAGGCTTACTAAAATTAAGCAAATCCCCCATAGGTGCATAAAGTAGTTTCCAAAACAGTCAAGGAGCTCACGAGTTGGAAAAATCACTTGGGAAATCTAAAAGGTAATGGAAGGAAAACTCATACATTCTTTTCATAGGAGAAAAGAGTGGAGGATGTGGAGGACAAAAAACTAGTTAACCTCACCTAGTCAAACTTTCCCAATTTCCTTAAAGCACTGACAAAGCAGGAAATAAAGCAGAAAAAGCAGAAGGGTGCTAGGAAGGCTAGGAATAAAGAAGATTTGATTCCATGAGGTTTCCCAAGTGCTCCATGAGTCAAAATTATCAAGTTTGACCACTATGGATGTGTAGATGACAACTTCCATAAGGTGGAACATGGAAACTAGGCAAATAAGACAAAAATGGATTAATTAATGTCTAAGGTGGATAAATATGGGTTGATTATTCTAACAATCATATCATATAATTGATGGAGTTATTTTCAGGAAGAACTATGACGGAGTATTTTTTAGATGTCTGGAACAAGAAGATGCATCTAAAGTTGGTAAAGAATTAGACGATGGTCCTGCTGGAGGGCATTTTTCAGGAGATACTACTACACACAAAATATTAAGGGTTGGATATTACTGGCAAACCTTGTTTAAGGATGCTCATTCTTATGCAAGGAAGTGTGACACATGCCAAATAAGTGACTGGAGACGAGCAAAGGAAACTAGGCCACTGCAACCGGTAATTGTTTCTGATCCATTTGAGAAATGGGAAATTGACATTATTAGAGAAATCAATCCAAAATATTCATTCCAACACAAATATATCCTTACATCCATGGACTATTTTACAATATAGGTTGAAGCGACCCCATTGTAGTAAGTGAATGAAGATGCAGTCATGGACTTCTTACAAGCGAATACTATGACCAGGTTTGCGGTTCCAATTTCCTTGGTTGTTTATAATGCATCTTAATTTTCGTCAATTAAACTTACTAAATTTGCTAATGAGAAAGGAATAAAATTACATTATTCTGCTAATTCTTATCCACAAGGTAACGTATTAGCTGAATCAACTAATAAAAATCTCATTAGAATTTTAAAGAAAACTGTCATAGAAAATTAGAGAAGTTGGCATGTAGCTCTTCCAAACCAGGGATAATTTTAGGGGCGAAATTTATCCCATGGGCTATTTTTAGGGGGTTTTCTCCAAAAAAATATTCTCTATTTTACATTTTTTGAAGCCCTGTTTCTCCCAAGTTTGATGGGGTAAACGTTTTTCACCCTAAAAATCGCCAAATTATTATATAAACAATATCAAAACCTTGGAAATTAAAATATTTTTTGAAAAATATCGCCAAACATTTTATAGTCGGCATTTTAAGAATTGGTAAGATTCGCCAACATTTATACACTTTTAAATAAGTATGGTTCTTTAAAATCACCCCTATTCCAAACAAATTATGGGCTGATAGGGTCACACCCAAGAATTCCCTAGGTGTGTCACCTTAAATTTTAATTTATGGAAAGGAAGCTATTTTACCCCGTAACATTTTGTTTTCATATTCTCAATTGGCCCAAGCATCCAGAGGATTTGGTAGTGAGGTTTTACAAGCTCAAATCAATACCTTGTTGAAGTTAGAAGAGTCTAGGCTCAAGGATAAAGAGAGATTTAAATACTAGCAGGAGATTGTGAAGAAATGGTTTAACACACGTACGTCGGCGAATAGAATATATGAAGTAGGAGATTTGGTTCTCAAGTGGGATCATTCGCATGACGAAAAGAGAAAACATACTAAATTCCAACATCTATGGATTGGCCCATTTCAAATTGCTACAAAATTAGGCCCCTTAACGTATAAATTATAGGATTTACAGGGCTTGGAAGAGAATCTGCCTGTCAATGGTTTGGTTCTCAAACCTTACTTTACTTAATGCCTTAGAATTCTTTTGTACATAAATAAACCTTTTTTTTTCTTTTGTTTGATTTCTTTCAGTTATGTTTCCTTTCTTTCTGCTGATTTGCATTTCTTTGGATTTGATTTATTTCATTTCTTTTCTTTAATTTTATTTCAAATAAACCAACTCAGTTTTTGGTGCTTGGGGAACATTAGAATTTGGACAAACTACCAAAGAACTGCTCATTGGGATTTATCCATGTCAAAATTTTATCGTGACAAGATTTTAGTTTGATAGACTATCTGAAAGGAAGAAATTTTATGAACACATTGAATCCCTATTATAAAACCCCATTAAATAACTGAGATTGGAGAAGTCAAGAATATTATTTTGAGCCTACATGCACTTTACATTAATATCTGTCCTAAGAAGCTTGCAGAAAAGGACCCACAGAAAGTAAGCATGATGGACAAGTGTATGGTATTGAAAATAATCCCATGCCACAAATTAAAGCCAAAAGGATTAAAGAGTCGAAATTTTCTAGAAAGAGAATATGTATCAAAAGGATATACTAAACAAAAATCAGTAAGATAAATGGATTGCTCAGAGGTTATTCTTTGTCTGTGAGCTGAAACAAATTATCACTCACACAAAAGGAAACCATGGATGGAAGAAATTAAATAAAAACTCAAATGAAAAAGAAGCAATCTGGGAAGACTCAAAAGACAAAAGTATGAAAGAATCAAAAGAATGAAAAAGGCATGGGAATGAGGAACAAACGACACCTGTCCACACTCTGTTATGATCCTGTAGTGTCTCAGTCGAAAGTAGTCGAATGAAGAAGTAAATGAACCTCATATTTTGGCGTCAGAAGAGTTATCAGGACTTTGAAAACCTGATTACCTTACCCTATTGGACTACAATCATTGTTAATTTTTAAATCTTACGTTCCTAGAAAGGTCTTAATTTTAAATAAATCTTGAAAAGAATTGGGATGAGTTGGTTTAACAGAATGCCATAAAGTAGTTTTGGGTTTCAAAAGTTTTTTTTTCTAGATATTTGTGTTCACCATCCAGTCATCAATTGTTGCTGCTGCAACTATTACCCCAAAAATAAATTTGCATTTTTTAGGACCCCCCTTTTAAATGTTTAGCTTTTGGTTACTTAGACCTTTTTTGCACTTCGAAAGCTATCACTCATGACTTGGTTTCACCCTGAATAAGATCAAAAAGGTTTTTTTGTACTAAGTAAGAAAGTCTTTTTGACCCAATGTAGCAGATGAATTTTAATGTTTTAGCTGGCACAACGGATAGGCTTTGCTTTTAAACAAGCGCATTTCGGCTTATCTTGATCCGATACATCGGAAATATTTTGGTTTTTCCACCAAAACAAGGGATGTTTTTGATTTTTCAAGTCGATATATTTTGATCCGCCACGTTCGAACTTTTCTCGCATTTTTTTCGCAACGTCAAAAAATATTTTCCTTCCCCGCCCGACTCTTTACCGTTGTTTTCTTACGTTGTTTTCGGTCCGCTGCGGCGGAAATGTTTTCGTCTTCTTGTTGATACAACATATATGTTTTGAGTTTTTCATCAATGACCTTCTTGCTGAAGTTGTGATTTACGTTGCAGAAATTTTTCTGAGTTTCAGCCGCAACCAGCAACAGATTTTTTCTTTTATAACTGCTCTCCTTGGTTGGGTTGTTTAGCTAGAGAGGGTCGATAGTACTGTAGGGATTATGATTTTTGAGCCGCTGCTGTCAGAGTATTTTCTACCTCACGTGCTGATTTAGTTTTTTCAATGTACTTTAATATTGGAGCCAATACAATGTTTATTTCGTGCTCGTGCGGTCTTAATGACTGCAGTAAGTGACTCTCCATGTTTTTCCTATATATATAGTTTATGGGGTTTTTTTTTCATTTTCACAGTGTGTTTGAAAGCATTGGAGTTAGTGAAACCTATGCATTTTCACCCATTTTGGATGCCCATTATGATTTGGGATGCCACCATATTGAGTTTACACAGGTTTTGGACACCGCATTTTTCAGCAGTCTTCGGGCGCAGCCTGCCAGGTAGGATCTGATCCGTTTTACATCTCTTTTATTGATAGAGAGGTTAGGTTGTGACCTGTCATGGTTCGATATGAATTTAGGTTTTTTTGAAAGGATAGGGTTGTCGTGTTGTCATTATTTTTAAAAGAGCCTCTCCTCAACCTCTTGTTTTGTGTTAGTCTGTCTACCTCTTGACCTAGCTTACTTGGGCCGTAGTTTTCTACCTACTCCCAAGCTAGCCCTGTCATTTTCCCTTGGATACGTTTTGACCACAACATCGATGCATAATGATGAATCCAGGATGGCCTGAGTTCTTCACCGGCCATTTCTTACCTATTTCATGTTTATATGTGGTGATAGGGTTTTTCGAAACTTTAGGCCATGAGAGTCGTGTGCGCTTTTGCTTTTTTACCTGGTCTCCTTGCCAAAATATTTGGACCTTGTGGTTGATGCCATGGCATCACTACTTTGTGTCTCTAGTTTGTTACCCACGGGCTCTGAGTCTCATAGAAGGGTCATGTGTAAGGTCAAGGGTTGTGTTGGTAAATACCCTGGAATGTGCTCGACAGTGATGAGTTTGTCTTTTAAGCTTGTGATGTTTCAGGAAGACCTTGCATCCGAGCTAGGGTTTTGTGCCCAGTTTTGACCTAACTTTAGGTGTCAGTTTGATGGTATGCAAATTTTGCAGTGCAAGGTCATTTCGATGGGTAAAGAAGATATGGTAAAATATACTGGTCAAGCTTGTTCTAGAAGGAATGTTCTGCTATGAGAGATGATAAGTTCCTTATATGCATTGAATGTTTTATAGTTTTTCTTCAATTTCTTATATGAATGCATGTGGTTTCTAACTGTAGGGATTCTAAGACATTTTATTGTTTTGCTACAGGCTCAGTCTGTATATAACACCACGCCTAAGAAAGACAAGAAGAAATCCAATATTGCAGACAACGAATGAGACATCGAAATCACACAAAGGGTAGAGATAATATATGAGGACACTAAATTTGTCACTAGGGACAAGCTTGAGTACAAGTGGGGGCATATTTATCATATGCTCCAAGATCAAAAAGGTCCAGAACAGGATTGGAGGATCTAAACCTGTATAACAACATATTGAGATCAAGAATCACAAAAGTGTCCACAAGACAAGATCTATTCCCTTACTCCGAGGTCATTGGATGGATTATGTCTAAGGATTATGTAAAGGAGATGATCATGTACAATGTTGAATATAGGATTTGCCTCTTTCACCCCTATGTTAATAGCTAAATCTTGCAGTTTTCCAACATCAAAAGTCAGCATGACAACTAATTGGATAAACAATCTGACGATTGATTACATTGGAGTTGCAAAGATGATGACAATCGAAGGAAAGACATTTCAGCAAAAGGCATCCAAAGAATATGAAACTGCCAGTCTCTGCACCCCATATAGGCTGGTAGCCCTCATGCTCAACATGATCTTTGGTAGAGATAATGGAAGGTTTTACAAGATTGAGTGGATACCAGTAATGTACCATGTAACCATGATGGGGACTATGTTCAATTGGGCAGATATCATAGCAAACAGTTTGTCCTCCTGCATAACTGTTGCACAGGAAGGATTTCACCACGGAGATATGAGTTTTATATGGGATCCTTTCTTATTGACTGTATACTCTACTTTCATCGATTTTAGAAGTTAAACTACAATTGGAAAGAAGGAAAAGCGTCCATCTATGTAGCATACCATATTTTATGGGCTCACAAATATCATAGTTATTACAAGCTGACTTGTGAGGAGTTCTTAATGCCAATGTACCAGTTAATTTTCCTTGAGGAATGTAAATGCATGTTTGAAGGTGCTTTGGATTCCATAAGGGAATTTTGAGACTACTTCTTTTCTATAGAGGGTACTTACTTGAGAATGTATGGAGGGACCAAATCCCCTTCACTGCTTCCCAAGTATGCGACTAACTATGTAGTACATAAAGAAGTAGTGAGACAGCTCTTCTTGGATGGTTTCAGAATTTATTTGTTTGATATGAAGAAGGTTGTGTTCCCACCGATTCCATTTTATGTCGGTAGTTATAAGTTTTCCAATGTAAAAAGTGCACCAGAATTCGTGAAAGAGATGGAAATATTTCATTTTGGTAAAAAGAGTTTTCACAAAAATGATTCTCAAGGAAAAGTTGCAACACACTGTGCACTCCTGAAAGTGGACTTCGATTACACTGATCATTTGGATAAATATGAAGAAGTATACCAAAATGATTGCAATATGACTGCTCTGAACAAGTGTCTCGGGAGGAAGATCACAGTTTCAGGAGGCAAAGGAAGTAGCAGCAATAATCCCGAACAGAAAGGACAGGACGAAGAAGATGCACGAAAAGAAAAGGAAGAAACAACATGAAGGATAGCAGAAGGTGCAAAAAAATTGTTGGATGAAGAGGCCAAGAGAGAAAAGGAAGAGGAAGACAAAAGAAGGAAAGAATAGGAGCAGAAGAAACAATGAAAACAGAATTAGCAGACAAAGGAAAAGAGGAAGCTGAAAATATAGCAGAAGAACTCAGACTAAAAGAGCAAGAGGATATAGATAGGGAAACTCGGGAGCATAATACTACTCAATATAATTCAAAAAGTCTCCCTTCCACCTCAGGAGATATAATGACAGGAGTTCACCTCCCTATTGTTGAGTTGGGGTTGGTACCTTTCACTCTGTCGAAACAGCATGAAGTTGCAAATTTGGAAAATGTATTTTTTAACCCCAAGCGAAAATCAATTGTATGGATAGCTGAGAAGACATTGAAAATGGGTACCCAACCTGAAGTTACCACAGTGACTAAGAAAACTGTTATAAATAATATACATGAGGATTGAGAACAGATGGCCTCAATTGGTATTGCAACTACACAAGCAAATGCCTATAATGTTGATAAGCTAAAAGGAGCAGTTCACCAATATAAAGATAAAATGGCACAAATGAAGGAAACCTTGAGGAAGGAGGAGAGAGTAGGAAAAGAAACAAAGAGGAAGTATGATGCCACCCTTCAGACCTAGATAAGCTTCAACAGAATTACCAAATTTTGGAGGCAGAAAAGGATGCTTTAAAATTGTCAAATACTATCCTTGGTGGAGAAAAGAAGGATATAGAAAGTAAGATGGAAAATAAGGAAATACAAAGGTCCACAGTTGAAAAGAAAGAGGAGGATTCTAAAGTTCGAAGTGCAGAACTAGAAGCACATAATAGTTCCTTAGAGGTACTATTGAAAGCATCTAATGAACGAAAAATGGACATAGCACCTCTTAGAAAGCACGCTCTCTTGCTTAGAGGTAAGATATATCAAGTTTAGGTGAAGCTAGCAGAGGAAGTTTATAGAATTAAGCAAGTAGAATCCAGATTGCTGGAGATCTCAGTGATATCTACTGAATTCAAAATGAGGACTAAGGAAATTGCAGAAACTATATAAGGTCAATTGATCTGGTTGGAAACTAATAAAGAACTTCTGGAAAACACACCTATGAAGAGTCCATAAAGGTTGCAAATTGAGTATGATATCATGAATTTTAGTAGCAAGGTTGCGAAGAGACTGATAGTCGCGGTTGAGAAGATTATGGACAAATGCATGGAATTCTACAAGAAAGTGCTTACAACCCACAATAGATGCCAGACATCTTCGGCAAAGAGGTTGCATGAGTTTCCAGATCAGGAGGAGCATTTGAAGTACCTACATGACAGGTTACAAGAGGATGAACATTATATACAACTGGTTAAAGGTATGAATGAAAACGTGGTAAAAGGTTTGGTGGCTCAAGATACAGTCAGTAATTTCCCGCTAGAGGACCAACTTAGAGTAACTCCACAAAGGGTTGCAGAGATAAAATCCCAGCTGTCCAAGCATGAGGTCACAATTAGATTTTTGGAACCAACAGAATTTGATACCATAGCTACAGATGTTGTTGCGTGGAAGCAGTTCGTGAATGGATCGACTGGACCCACTTGATTTGTCTTGTCTTATTCACATGTGGAGATTTTATTGTAATATTTTGTATTTATTCTATTTTCCTAGTGAGCACACTAGAGGACAAAAAAATTTGTAACCGAGGAGTTGGGGAAGCCCAAAGGACATGGATAACCAAAAGTCATTTTGTAAATGTATAAGTATAGGTAGGTTAGAATAGAGAAATAACTTATTCTAGCTCTCATATGCTGAAACTTTTTGTAAGGAGAACTATTTCTTTTTATAATAAAGAGGACTGAAATTTCACTGGAGAGAGGACTGCATGAGTTTCAAAGCATGTTGTATAGATCGCTGAATGTGGAATTATTTTTGTTTTAGCATGTTGTACAATTTATGAGATCGTTCTAATCCCACTGAACTATTTCTGTGTTATCAATGATTTCATTTTATGTTATGAATCTTATGCAATGAATGAGTGATGAATGATTTAACTTCATAGAGTTATCTTTGTGTTATTTCTCTGTTGTATTTATGTACTTAGAATTTGTCATCTATCTGTAAAATTCTTTGTGCAAACAATGCGGTACATTACTCATATTAGTATTAATCTTGCTCCCTGGGGATAGTTTAGATTATATTAGAATAAATTAGTTGTTATTTTCTTTGGGTGATTGAGGGACAATTGATTCATGTAAGGTGAGAGGTAAGACCCTGTATAGCTCACTACATGGCTAACTTCTTGTGAGGCTCTTGTTTTGGAAATCACCTGTAATTATTTTAAGCACTTGTATATCATTTATAAACATAAAAAATTACATAAACGGTGGACCGGGCCGCAATTGGTAAAATATATTTAAACATTCCTTTAATTCTACAGTATTCGGGCTGCTAACCGGATGGATTCCCCATACCAAATGATAAACGATCTAATTGGGAACGGATATTGGGGAGAATGTCAAAACCCCAAATTTTTCGAAAAATTTAAAATTTTTAAATTTGCATAACATTAACATAAATGCAATTAACTAATCACTTAATTAGTTATATGTTACTACCTTGTTATTTGAATTCATCTGTTGGTTGTGTATAGTGATAGAACAGTTCTTTTCAGTTTACTGACTTGTTTCTTTTTGCGACCATAAGGTGGGCTGTCATGCAAAAACTTGGCTTACTTAGCTTTCGAGCTAATGCAGAAAGTTTCTCCTATCCTTACAGATTACAGGTAAGAAGATTGGTTGCTGCATGTAAAAATTCTAAAGTCTTTATGTACAAGTTTTGTTGTAAAGCAGAAGTTCAGTAAGACAATAATTGCTAAGCATATATCAATGCTTGTTGAGGTAAATCCATTAACTATTCTTCTTTCTAGTAGAGGTAGATTTATATTTCTTAAAGATTACTTAACTTTCCGATATCTATCATAGTTGTCAGTGTCAAAAGATCTTAATTATAATTACCTACAAGTAGAGTAAGAAATGGCAGGGTTGAAAAATCAAAAGTTTACATTTAAGAATGCATAAATACATTTACTTCGTAAAGTGTATTAATAAGGGGGTTTACAATTTACTGTTACCAATTTCAAACTACCCACTGATAGGGATATATTCATGCTGATACACCAAGTCTTATTTACACTACAACTGATTCGAAGCATATTAAAGCTTATATTAGGTCTGATAGATAACCTACTGTAACCGGTTTTTATTCTATCCCTTTATTTATATAAAAAGGGCTTATTCTTATTAGATTATTATCCTTAAAAGAATGTTCAACATAAAAGTTTTAAGGTCTAACAATTACGTTGATAAAAATTCTGTTAAGAGATTAATGGCTTCACCCTTATATGTTATAATTTTTAGGTTAACAACATTTATTCTAGATAATGCATTCATCAAAAATATTTGGTTACTATTTTCTTTTGTAAGTATTTATCAAACTTAGATAAATATGGCAAGGCCAAAGGGTTAACATTATTAATAGAATAATTACTATAGTTGAATCTACAATCCTCCTTAATATCAACCATTAGAATATTCTATAATTATATTATAGATGTTGGTGGAATAATTGTATAAGTTTTATTCTTACTTAACCAAATGTATTACACTTTCCTCCTAAAATCATGTTACAAAAATTATTATATTTAAGATTGTAACTGCTAAATGACAAAATAGGCATTCACCTGGATGGAGAGATCATGACTAAGACCAAGTCATAACAAGTTTATGGATTTAACTCTAGAGAAGAACTCTTATAAACCCTTACCTCACCCATTCCATGCTTGTATAAAAGTTATGTTGTGAACTTAACACTCTTGATAATGTATAACCTTTGATCAATTATTTACTATGTAAGAAATAACATGTTATGAAATTCTAGGTCGTGGTGCTAATCTATACCCACGATGAACATAGTGTTATAAATTGATTGTATTGCATGAATGATCATATACCATAATGTATTCACAATGAAATGTTTAACCTTTACGCCAATAGTGAGCTATAATACAAGGCTTATATATACATTAACGAGTTCTTGTTATCATAATGCAATGATAGGTTGACTTCGGCTGAGGATTAATGTCTAACCTTTTGAACTCAACCAAATGATTAATAATATCGCGCTTGGTGATGGCTCATCAATACTATAGTGAATTACCCATCGTATGCAAATATTTGCATGGAAACGTGGCTGATTGATGGCCAAGCATCGTTAGTTTAAAATAGTTATATCTAACCCTAGTTCATTAGTCTTCTACTGCCTTCGGGATCCTTTCATTCTTCCGCAGAGTATTCGGCTTCTCTGCTACCTGAGTAATGCTGTGGCTGTCTTGGCTTACTCCTTCTCTTGTTAACCTGTCCGGAAGCACAATAACGAGACCGTGCCATAGTGTTGTTGTTAGTCGTAATCCATTTGATCTCCTTTCAAGTTTTTTGTTGCTTTAGTGGCTTATCCGAACCCTTTACTGTAACAACCTTCCCCCACCTTCTTCTTCAGTTTCCAAAACGAGGGTAGTTATTCCATTCAGAGAGTCGTGGCTTAAGTTGCACAGGATATTGTGTTTTTGTTTTGTATTGAGTAACAGCATGACTTCAGGGTTTTACCTTGTCAGTCGAGAACTGGAACCTTCCGCTGTCAGTAGTTGATGAAGTATTGTACCGCCATTTCCTTTGCAGCTGAAGATAGACCTCCTTCTCATGCTAGTCGCAGCATTACTGGTTATCAGTGTTTATCTTTCTAATATGTTTGAGGTAAGAATATCGCTCATGTTCTTATTATTTTACTGCACATTTCCTGATTTACAAAAATCTTTGCCTTTAATATATATATATATATCATATCTAAAAGTAGGATGTGATGAATGTGCAGGTACGACTCGTCTCTCTTCTCCTTCTGCGCAGTGAGTATGAGGTTATGGTGACATGAAGGCCACGGTAAGCCCTGGAATTTCCATGGTTGTCTACCTTGTGTAAACCCTTATGGGGTATTAAGGGTTGGTTGTTGCGGCCTGAAATACCCTCATGGGTTTTGGTTGTTTTTGGTTGATTACTTCGTTGTTTTTCATGGTTTATTAAGACCCTCGCTTACCGCAGGGCCCTCCGGCTTCAGCAGTGAGTGTAAATTTTGTTTTTGTATATAATACTGTGTTTAATGTAAAATAGCAGGCTGTAAAAGCTTCCCTATGTAAATTTTCAGTACGGCCGTGAGTTATTATTACTAAACTGGATTTTACAGTTATAATCTGTATATATTTTGGATGAATAGGGTTTTCATCCTAATTTTTGACAGTAAATAAAATATCTCCGTTCCTTTTTACATTATTGTTAAGTTGTACTACGTTTCTGCAATTGTGAGGGTTACTAGTTATATTGATAATATGAAGTTAAGCTCGATGGTCGAGCATTCTGCCATTCTATCATTTATTTCTTGTACAAATATGCATTTGATTTTTACTCTTGATATTATTGTTAGGGATTTTGTACCTGGTTTATAACTTGATTTACTTGTAAATAAAAAGAATGTAAGTGTTGATATATATAGTTTATATCCTTCAATGATATAGAGTTTTTATGTTTTCCTTTTAACAATATTTTTAGGTACTGTCAGCATACCTGTAGCACAGAAAGTATAATTAGTTTAGGGTTGCAATTAAAGTAATAAGAACATTACTTTAGGTTAAAATATTAATATTCCTATAATGTAAAAATAAAAAGTATATTATTATTAATATAATAACGATGTTATCTTTATTAAGAGTACTAATGCCTCTAAGTCAATATCCTTAGTTTATTTTATAAGCATATAAAAAGATAGTATTTTATTGTTTATTTCCTGTGCTATTTATGCTAATACTATATGTGTTCTTTTCGTATTTAATTTGTCTTATTAGTTATACTATTTATTTATATACAAAGAAATTAATTAACTCTATCTCGAGTCTATCTCATAAACATAGATAGTAACATTCATTTTCATTTTAAGAATGATGGATTAACAGCTCTGGATACTGTTTGAGCTCAGTCCAAATAAAAAGGAAGAAAAATAATTAAAATGATTACATCACTAAACATATAGAAAATCTAGACCAGATTGGTTCGACAATAGGATTTAATCATTATTTAACTATTCCTACTTTCAGTTTGTTATTAGACATAAAATAGTGAAATTATTATAATCTGGAAGAAAGAAACTATATGATTTAACAGTAGATAAATCTAGTCTAACCCTACTCTAGAGCGATTATTATACTCTTCTATTTGTTCTTAAAAATAATAGAATTATTAAAAGTATAATACTGTACAAGGAAATAGTTTTATCTATGAACACATACTACTGTCAGTAAAACAAATATCCCTTCTGATAAAAGGTAAAGAACAATCTACTTTTCTACAATCTCATCATACCATCTTTATTATAATTTACCCCTGTGCTGGAGTACGGTCTGGTAAACCCAGATGAGGAAAAACACAGTGGGTTCTTATTTTTCATCAAAAGATTCTATTACTGATAAACTAAAAACATTTACATCACTAAACCAGCTAAATATTTATATCATAAACTACAAACATAACATTCAACCATTCACAGTTATTAAAACAAAGACAGTTAAGTGACAGAACCTGTTTAAACTTGGACAACAACAGTAATGGGAGGTCGTTCCTCCCTACCAACTCCTAAAGAGCGCTCAAACAACGACTCCTTAGGACCCCCGAGCTTGCTCTGGTATCCCTGGTTGGAACTAGGTGCAACAATAGTCAAATACTAGTCTTCAAACTCAGTATCAAATATGAACTTATCAGTAAGTTCTCCCAGCTAACAAGCTGTAATAACCAAGTTACTGCAGCATTCCTCTCAGAACAACTTCCTTACTGTTTTTCCCTTTTTCCCCAAATGAATTTCCTGAATAGCATTCCACTTGAATGATTCTTCTCTGGAAATATATATGAGCAACCCCAGCTCTATTCATTGGGTACTTTTAAAATATTTACTAGGTCTTTTTGGGTTAGTTGTCATTTATTGAGACACCTACTCTGATCCCACTTTCTTGGGGGATCATGACCCCAAATGTAGGGAAGTTGCCACCTGCAACTTAGGAAGTGTTTGAGGATGCTGCCACTTGTCTTTTTCCCTCCACCTAGTTCCATCCACCAGTTTGACCAGTAACCTCTTATTAACAGCTCTCCCATGCTGTTGTCTCCAATTTTTATTTATTAATAATAAATTATTCAGAATTACATTCCACTTCTATTGACTCTGCTGAGTCATCAGTTCCTACTTAGCATCAAATTTAACATAATGTCTTAGGGAATATAATTAAAACAATAATCATTATTTTACAAAATTGGGGTATGTGACATACACACCCCCTTAAAATGTAACATCGTCCTCGATGTTACTTATTCTTCATCCTCTGCAACCTCTTGGAACAGATTCGGGTATGCCTCCCGCATCTTACTTTCCAGTTCCCAGGTAGCCTCTTCAGGACTAAGGTGCTTCCATTGCACCTTCACCTGTCCAATGGTGCGGTTTCGCAGAGTAATTTCCCTCCTCCCGAGGATACAGTCCGGTTCCACCAGAATTTCTCCTTCTGGTTCCACCTGTACAACATTCCAATCAACCACATGAGTAGCATCATGAACATATTTTTTCAAAACAGAGATATGAAAAACATTATGGACTTTCAAGTTAGGTGGTAACACTAACTAATATGCAACTTGACCAATTCTGGATAAAATTTCAAACAGACCACAGTAATGTGGTGCTATCTTTGCACAACTCCCCAGTCTTAGAGAGATTTTCTTTGGTCTTACCTTTATAAACATGTGCTCACCTACCTGGAACTCCTTGGGAGTTCTTTTTAAATCTTCTTGGCTCTTTTTGCCGATCCTGGGCCACCTTCATATTTTCCTGCACTTGTTTCACAATCTCCTCCATTTCTTTTAATAATTTTGGTCCTAACACTAATCTATCTACTGGATTATTCCAGGAGATAGGAGTGTTGCATTTACTCCCATAAAAAATTTCAAATCGACTAAACTTAGCTGATGACTGATAGTTATTGTTATATGCAAACTCTGCTAGATGCAAGTAGTCTTCCCACTTACCTGGCTGATCTTTAACATACATCCTTAACAAATCTTCCAGCACCTGATTCACTCTTTCAGTTTGTCCATCAGTTTGAGGATGGAAGGAGGTACTAAAATTCAAGGTTGTATTCAATCCCTTAAATAAGGACGTCCAGAAATATCTTGTGAATTTAGGATCCCTGTTTGAAATGATAACCTTCGGTACTCCATGTAACCGAAAAATTTGCTTTAAGAATATGTCAGCTATGTTAGCAGCCTTGTAAGTAGTTTTAACAGGAATGAAATGTGCTGCTTTACTTAATTTATCTACCACCACCATAATTGAGTCATTTTGATTTTGATTTCTAGGAAATCCAGTAATAAAATCTAAGTTGATTACTTCCCATTTCCAACTAGGAATATGTAAAGGTTGTAGTAAACCAGCTGGATGTTGGTGTTCGATTTTCACTTGTTGACAGTCCAAACATCTAGCTATGTATTCAGCTACTTCAGATTTCATATTAGGCCAGAAATATTCTTTTCTTAGCATGGTTACAGTCTTTTGGTAACCTGGATGTCCTGAGTAAGGTGTTTTATAGACTTTGTCTAGAATCAACAACTTAACCTTAGGCACATTAGGCACATACAGTTTGTCCTTAAATAATAAAAATCCATTTTTATTTAGACTATAAACTTTTATTAAGCATTCTGTAGGTTTCTATTTAGCTGTAACTTGTAATTTTTAATAAATTTCATCCAGTTTTACCCCTTCGGTAAGCTGTTCATTTAAATCAGAAGCATAAGTGTTGATTGCTGTTGTAAAATTCAGCTTTTCATTTCTGCTTAAAGCATCAGCCACCTTATTTTCCTTGCCTTCTATATGTTGGATATCAAAATCATATTCACTCAAGAAGGCTAACCACCTTTCTTGTCTTGCATTTAAGTTAGGCTGATCTAAAAGATATTTCAGTCCTTTATTATCAGTCATTAAAATAAGTTTTCTTCCTATTAAATGATGCGCCACATTTTTAAGGCATGTATAACAGCAGCAAGTTCTAAGTCATAAGTTGCATAATTCTTTTCGTGAATTTTTAACTTCATGGACTCATAGGCGATGACATGCCCATCTTGAGTCAGCACACCACCTAAACCATCATTACAGGCATCTGTGCATACCACAAAATCCTTATTAGGATCTTCTATTCTTAGAATAGGCGCACTTGTTAATAAGGTTTTTAATTTCTTAAAACTTTCTTCACACTTTAAGTTCCAACCAAATTTATTGCCTTTCTTTTGCAAGGAAGTGATCGGATTAGCTATTTTTTAAAAGCCTTCAATGAATCTCCAGTAATAACTGGTAATTCGCATGAATGACCTAACAACTGTTACATCCTTTGGAACCGGCCAATCTTCGATTACCCGAATATTTTCAGGATCGACTGAAATCCCTTCTTTAGTCACTACGTGACCTAAGTACTGGATTTCATCCTTAAAGAATTCACACTTGCTAAGCTTCCCGAAGACCTGTTGCTCTCGCAACTCTTGTAAAACTATCCTTAGGTGTTCTTTATGTTCTGCTTTAGTTTTAGAGTAAATTAAGATGTCATTGATAAACATGACAACAAATTTATCTAAGTATTTATGCATTATATTATTCATTAGGCACATAAAGACATCTGGGGCGTTGGTAAGCCCGAATGGAATTACGACAAATTCATAATGTCCATACCTTGTTCTGAAGGCTGTCTTGAAGATGTCCTCATCTTTAATTCTTACCTGATGATATCCTGATCTCAGGTCTATCTTTGAGAACACCGTAGCTCCACATAGCTGATCAAACAGATCATCTATGCGGGGCAATGGATATTTGTTTTTAATGGTCATCTTGTTTAGTTGACGGTAGTCTATGCATAGTCGCATAGTTCCATCTTTCTTTTTGACAAAGATGACTGGTGCTTCCCAAGGGGACACACTAGGTCAAATGTACTTCTTATCTATTAACTCCTTTAACTGTGATTTTAGCTCATTAAGTTCTAAAATATTCATACGATACAGAGCCTTTGAGCTAGGTACAACACCTGGCACCAGCTCAATAGTGAAATCCAGTTCCCTCCTAGGAGGTAATCCTGGAATTTCTTCTGGGAAAACATCAGTAAATTCATTTAAAACAGGAATATCTTCTATTTTTAACTAATCCATTTCAGACTTACTTGCCTCATCTGTAATAGTTACAGCTTAGAATTTACACCCTTTTCTAACTGCTCTTTTAAGTTGTAAAGCAGAAATATGCCTGATTACAGTTTTCCTAGGAATACCTTTAACCGTTACTGGTTGTTCATTACTATTTACACACGTAAAGGTTTTATCGTAACAGTTTAAAACTACCTTATGTTGCTCTAACCAATCCATGCCAATCAGTAAATCATATGAGCCAAGTGGCAAAAAATTAAGCTTAACTGTAGTTTTAAAATCATCCATAAGTAAAGCACATTCTTTCACATAACAGGTTACTTTCCTTTTTGCCCCAGTAGCTAATTGAACTAACCAGGAATTATCAAACTTATCAACAGACAATTTACACTTTTCCACTATTTGAGGTGCAATGTAACTAAGACTAGCTCCTGGATCAATTAGAATGGTTACATGGGTTTGGTTAATCATACCTTCCACTTCCACCATGGAAGTCTGATAGTCAGCTTGGCGGTTCTCCAATGTTGCATTTATTCTGGGCATAGTTCTGGCAAGTTCTCCAACAGTCATTTCCTCCTGCACAGTGTGAATATTACTGATGGACTTTTTCCGATTTGGGCAGACCGAGGCATAGTGCGGGCCATTAAATTCCCAGCACTTAACAAGATCCTTTCGTTCAAAACTCTTAGTGAAATTCCCATGGTTATTTGCAGCTTCCTTGCCCTTGAAGTTATTCGAATTATTGGAAGTAACATTTCTAGTTCCTTGGAAATTTTTATTGTTAGAATAATTTCTATTCTTATTATTCTTGAAATTTTTCTGGGGTACAAATTCCTTCTTCTTAAACTCAGGCTGATTGTTGTTTTTCTTAGCCTTCCAGTTAGCTAAGCCTTCTTTCTTCTTGTTCTATTCAAAACAGAAATTAGCCTTCCGCATGGCTTCTTCCAGAGTCTTCGGGTTATCATACTCAATTCTGTCCTTGATGTGATATGGTAGACAGCTAAGAAAGCATTGTACTTTAGGCTTTTCATCTACTAGGTAAGGTACATACCTCAGCAAGCTTAAGAATTTACTGTTTAAATCCTTCATAGTCATTGAACCTAATTTCAATTCGTAAAATTCTTTAGCTCTTTCTTCATAATATTGTTCGAACATAAATTTCTTCTTGAAGTACCTTTTAAAGGTACTCCAATTAACTTCTTTTTCCTTGATACCCTTAACTCTTTTTAGATCTTGCCACCATATGTCTGCTTTTCCAGAGAGATTATAGATTGCCATTCTTGCCTTCAGCTGATTTGAATAGTTGTATATCTGAAAATACTTCCTCATCCCGGATAACCAGGACTCTGCCTCTTCCCCTTTTTCAGTCTCTCCATTAAAAGTTGGGGGCTTTATCTTTTTAAACTCCCCTGAAATCTCCTCATATGTCCTGTACTTCTTCTTCCTGCCATATAACTCAGCCTCACTACTGTCACTAGTAGTGTGGTAGCTTTGTTGTTCACCGAACCCTTCAGATGATGAACTACTGTCAGTTTTCACCAGCTTCACCTTTTTAGACTTTCTTTGATGACTAGCCTCCTCAGATTTTAATCTTTTGCTCCTTCCTTCAGTTTGGAACTTTTCCATCAAAATTTGGTTCAACTCTTCCTGAGTCTTCAAAATCCTCTTATTGTCCTTCTTGACCGGTTCCATTTCAGTCTTCAAATCCTTTATAGTCTGCATCAGTTTTGAGGAGTGAGCAGTTACCTCTTCTAACATAGGTTCTCTGGACAATTGCCTTGTCTCTGTGTTTAGAGACTCCTCCTGAGCATATTCTCCTAGCTTTTCCATACCTGCCTGTTAAATTTTAGAAAAAGATATTTTCTGTTCTTTACATGAAACAGAATATAGGTTAGTATATTATTTTACTGTTCTACGAAAACTAGTTGGGCTGCATCGAGGCCTAGTATTTGAACCATGCTCTGATACCACATGTCAAAACCCCAAATTTTTTGAAAAATTTAAAATTTTTAAATTTGCATAACATTAACATAAATGCAGTTAACTAATCATTTAATTAGTTATATGTTACCAGCTTGTTAATTGAATTCATCTATTGGTTGTGTATAGTGATAGAACAGTTCTTTTCAGTTTACTGACTTGTTTCTTTTTGCAACCATAAGGTGGGCTGTCATGCAAAAACTGGGATTACATAGATTTTGAGCTAATGCAGAAAGTTTTTCCTGTCCTTACAGATTACAGGTAAGAATATTGGTTGTTGCATGTAAAAATTCTAAATTCTTTATGTACAAGTTTTGTTGCAAAGCAGAAGTTCAGTAAGACAATAATTGCTAAGCATATATCAATGCTTGTTGAGATAAATCCATTAACTGTTCTTCTTTCTAGTAGAGGTAGATTTATATTTCTTAAAGATTACTGAACTGTCCGATATCTATCATAGTTGTCAGTGTCAAAAGATCTTAATTATAATTACCTACAAGTAGAGTAAGAAATGGCAGGGTTGAAAAATCAAAAGTTTACGTTTAAGAATGCATAAATACATTTACTTCGTAAAGTGTATTAATAAGGGGGTTTACAATTTACTGTTACCAATTTCAAAATACCCATTGATAGGGATATATTCATGCTAATGCACCAAGTCTTATTTACACTACAACTGCTTCGAAGCATATTAAAGCTTATCTTAGGTCTGATAGATAACCTACTGTAACCGGTTTTTATTCTATCCCTTTATTTATATAAAAGGGGATTATTCTTATTAGATTATTATCCTTAAAAGAATGTTCAACATAAAAGTTTTAAGGTCTAACAATTACGTTGATAAAACTTCTGTTAAGAGATTAATGGCTTCACCCTTATATGCTATAATTTTTAGGTTAAGAACATTTATTCCAGATAATGCATTCATCAAAAATATTTGGTTACTATTTCATTTTGTAAGTATTTATCAAACTTAGATAAATATGGCAAGGCCAAAGGGTTAACATTATTAATAGAATAATTACTATAGTTGAATCTACAATCCTCCTTAATATCAACCATTAGAATATTCTATAATTATATTATAGATGTTGGTGGAATACTTGTATAAATATTATTCTTACTTAACCAAATGTATTACACTTTCCTCCTAAAATCATGTTACAAAAATTATTCTATTTAAGATTGTAAGTGCTAAATGACAAAATAGTCATTCACCTGGATGGAGAGATCATGACTAAGACCAAGTCATAACAAGTTTATGGATTTAACTCTAGAGAAGAACTCTTATAAACCCTTACCTCACCCATTCCAAGTTTGTATAAAAGTTATGTTGTGAACTTAACACTCTTGATAATGTATAACCTTTGATCAATTATTTACTATGTAAGAAATAACATGTTATGAAATTCTAGGTCGTGGTGCTAATCTATACCCACGATGAACATAGTGTTATAACTTGATTGTATTGCATGAATGATGATATACCATAATGTATTCACAATGAAATGTTTAACCTTTACGCCAATAGTGAGCTGTAATACAAGGCTTATATATACATTAACAAGTTCTTGTTATCATAATGCAATTATAGGTTGACTTCGGCTGAGGATTAATGTCGAACCTTTTGAACTCAACCAAATGATTAATAATATCGCGCTTGGTGATGGCTCATTGATACTATAGAGAATTACCCATAGTATGCAAATATTTGCATGGAAATGTGGTTGATTGATGGCCAAGCATCGTCATTTTAAAAGAGTTATCTCTAACCCTAGTTCATTAGTCTTCCATTGCCTTCGGGCTCCTGTCATTCTTCCGCGGAGTATTCGGCTGCTCTGCTACCTGAGTAATGGTGTGGCTGTCTTGGCTTACTCCTTCTCTTGTTAGCCTGTCCGGAAGCACAATAACGAGACCGTGCCATAGCGTTCCTGTTAGTTGTAAGCCATTTGATCTCCTTTCATGTTTTTCGGTTCTTTAGTGGCTTATCCGAACCCTTTACTGTAACATCCTTCCCCCACCTTCTTCTTCAGTTTCCAAAACGAGGGTAGTTCTTCCATTCAGAGAGTCGTGGCTTAAGTTGCACAGGATACTATGTTTTTGTTTTGTATTGAGTAACAACACGGCTTCATGGTTTTACCTTGTCAGTCGAGAACTGGAACCTTCCGCTGTCAGTAGTTGATGAAGTATTGTACCGTTGTTTCCTTTAAAGCTGAAGATAGACCTCATTCTCGTGCTAGTCGCAGCGTTACTAGTTATCAGTGTTTATCTTTCTAATATGTTTGAGGTAAGAATATCGCTCGTGTTCTTATTATTTTACAGCACGTTTCCTAATTTACAAAACTCTTTGCCTTTAATATATATATATCATATCTAACAGTAGGATGCGATGAATGTGCAGGTACATCTTGTCTCTCTTCTCCTTCTGCGCAATGAGTACGAGGTTACGACAACATGAAGGCCACAGTAAGCCCTGGACTTTCCATGGCTGTTCTACCTTGTGCAAACCTTTATTGGGTATTAAGGGTTGGTCGTTGCGGCCTGAAAGACCCTCATGGGTTTTGGTTGTTTTTGGTTGATTACTTCACTGTTTTTCATGGTTTATTAAGACCCTCGCTTACCGCATGGCCCTCCGGCTTCAGCCGTGAGCGTACATTTTGTTTTTGTATGTAATAATGTGTTTAATTGAAAAGAACAGGCTGTAAAAGCCTCCCTATGTAAATTTTCAGTACGACCGTGAGTTATTATTACTAAACTGGATTTTAGAATTATAATCTGTATATATTTTGGATGAATAGGGTTTTCACCCTAATTTTTGACAGTAAAGAAAATATCTCCGTTCCTTTTGACATTACTGCTAAGTTGTACCGTGTTTCTGCAATTGTGAGGGTTACTAGTTATATTGATAATATGAAGTTAAGCACGATGGTCGAGTATTCTTCCATTCTGTCATTTATTTCCTGTACAGATATGCATTTGATTTTTACTCTTGATATTATTGTTAGGGTTTCTATACCTGGTTTATAACTTGATTTACCTGTAAATAAAAAGAATGTAAGTGTTGATATATATAGTTTATATCCTTCAATGATATAGGGATTTTATGTTTTCCTTTTAACAATATTTTTAGGTACTGTCAGTATACTTGTAGCACGGAAAGTATAATTAGTTCGGGGTTGCAATTAAAGTAATAAGAACATTACTTTAAGTTAAAATATTAATATTCCTATAATGTAAAAATAAAAATTATATTATTATTAATATAATAACGATGTTATCTTTCTTAAGAGTACTAATGCCTCTAAGTTAATATCCTTAGTTTATTTTATAAGCATATAAAAATATAGTATTTTATTGTTTATTTCCTGTGCTATTTATGCTAATACTATATGGGTTCTTTTCATATTTAATTTGTCTTATTAGTTATACTATTTATTTATATACAAAGAAATTAATTAAATCTATCTAGAGTCTATCTCATAAACATAGATAGTAACATTCATTTTCATTTTAAGAATGATGGATTAACAGCTCTGGGTACTGTTTGAGCTCAATCCAAATAAAAAGGAAGAAAAATAATTAAAATGATTACATCACTAAACATACAGAAAATCTAGACCAGATTGGTTCAAAAGTAGGATTTAATCATTATTTAACTATTCCTACTTTCAGCTTGTTATTAGACTTAAAATAGTGAAATTATTCTAATCTGGAAGAAAGAAACTGTATGATTTAACAGTAGATAAATCTAGTCTAACCCTACTCTAGAGCGATTATTATACTCTTCTATTTGTTCTTAAAAATAATAGAATTACTAAAAGTATAATACTGTACAAGGAAATAGTTTTATCTATGAACACATACTACTGTCAGTAAAACAAATATCCCTTCTGATAAAAGGTAAAGAACAATCTACTTTTCTACAATCTCATCATACCATCTTTATTATAATTTTACCCCTGTGATGGAGTACGGTCTGGTAAAACCCAGATGAGGAAAAACACAGTGGGTCCTTATTTTTCATCACAAGATTCTATTACTGATAAACTAAAAACATTTACATCACTAAACCAGCTAAATATTTATATCATAAACTAAAAACATAACATTCAACCATTCACAGTTATTAAAACAAAGACAGTTAAGTGACAGAACCTGTTTAAACTTGGACAATAACAGCAATGGGAGGCCATTCCTCCCTACCAACTCCTGGAGAGCGCTCAAACAGCGACTCCTCAGGACCCCCGAGCTTGCTCTGGTCTCCCTAGTTGGAACTAGGTGCAGCAATAGTCAAATACCAGTCTTCAAACTCAGTATCAAATCTGAACTTATCAGTAAGTTCTCCCAGCTAACAAGCTGTAATAACCAAGTTACTGCAACATTCCTCTCAGAACAACTTCCTTACTGTTTTAGCCTTTTTACCCAAATGAATTTCCTTAATAGCATTCCACCTGAATGATTCTTCTATGGAAAATATCTGAGCAACCCCAGCTCTATTCATTGGGTACTTTTAAAAGATTGCCTAGGTATTTTTGGGTTAGTTGTCATTTATTGAGCCACCTGCTCTGATCCCACTTTCTTGGGGGATCATGACCCCAAATGTAGGGAAGTTGCCACCTGCAACTTGGGAAGTGTTTGAGGATGCTGCCACTTGTCTTTTTCCCTCCACCTAGTTCCATCCACCAGTTTGACCAGTAACCTCTTATTGACAGCTCTCCCATGCTGTTCTCTCCAATTTTTATTTATTAATAATAAAATATTTAGAGTTACATTCCACTTCTGTTGACTCTACTGAGTCATCAGTTCCTACTTAGCATTAAATTTAACATAATGTCTTAGGGAATATAATTAAAACAATAATCATTATTTTACAAAATTGGGGTATGTGACAGAGAAACCCTACTTCCAGTACCAGGAATGTTTCCAGGAATCAATAGGTAGGTAAGTAGGCATGAATAAGCTCGATATGGAAAGCATTTATTTCATAATTTTTTTTAGTTTGTTACAGCCTCAGTTTAGTTTTTTTATTCAGAGCATGTTGGGAAATTTAGGAAATCTTGGGAGAAACCCAATGGATTTGGCACCTGGTCTACGAGGTTCTTTTCTACCTCATGGGGAGGATTTCATCCCGAGTTAGAGTGTAATGTCCCTGGTTTTGACCCCGTTTGCATGATGTATATATTGTAATTAATCGTGGTGAGGAGCTCAAGGCAAAAGCCCCACCATCGATTTGGTTGTGTGTGTGTTTCGGCAATGGAGATAGTTGCCGATGGTTTATCATGCCATTTGGCACATTATAATTCGGGATCATGTAAATACTCACATCAATTAAAACTAAAACCAAAACCAGCTACGGCAGTGCAACGTTGAATGAAAAGGGCATGGTTCCGAAGGTTAAGGGGTGGGAGATGTCAAACCTTGGTTATGGGGGAAAAACCCATGTGTTGCCACCTTGTGTGTTTTCCACCTTTCCTTGTCTCACCCAACCATTTTGATGTCTTGATGGAGGTAGTTGGGGCAGTTATTGTTTTGGGAGTGGGGTGGTAGGACTGTCAGTCCTTTGCCCACACGCCCACTCCACCCACGACTTTCCATTCACTCCACTCCATCCCGGTCAGTTCACCTTCACGGCGACGTCTATTGAGGCTCGTGGGGGAGCAGTGGTCGGTCATGCTCATGCACAGAGCCGTGGTCTGTTCGTTTCTTCTGGGGGATCTATTCATCTTCCTCACGCAGAGGTCGGTGCTGTTTTCCTCACTCACAAGCAGTGGTTCTGCCGGATCTCACGCAGCTAGGAGAGGAGATGCCTTTTAGTGGCCATTCACGTTTTCTATAGAGCGGAATCGGGTATTTTTTCCTCTGTGTTTTGTTGTCTGGTGTAAGTTCCCTCATGCACAGACTGTTTGGGGTCGTTTTCCCATGTTGTGAGCCATGCTCACTGCTTGTGTTTTGGGGCTGTTGTCTTCCCCACATTTTGTTGGTTGTGGTGCTCAATTTCGTTTTGGGCCACTATTGATTTCCAATCTGTTGCTTGAGTTTCCTTGTTTTGGGACTGTAGATTGCTGCTATCATTCATTGTGTGGTTGTGGCTGCTAGAGTACCCTAGTTTTGGGTTGCATTTGAGTTCTTTTGGCCACGGTAGGGCCAAGAACAACTCTATGTTGCCTTGTGGGCTTGAGTTGTGCTCATCGTTTGTTTGGGATTATCCCTGGTCGTCTTTGCTTCTTCACAGGGTTATGAAGGCTTGTTTTGCTGCTGGTATGCAGTGGTTGTCCTTTGGACTGTGCTGGCTTGGTTGATATGTTGATGTCCTGGTAAAGCCAGTGGTGTTGGTTTGCTGATTGTGTCCCTTGGCTATGTGTAAGCCTGCAATGACCCTTATCCTGGAGGAATCATGCCCAACTCGGGGGTGGCAGTGTTGCTAAGAGATTGATGAGCAGGCTTTCCTAAGGTTGGGTGGAACAATGCAGCGACGTAGCTGGTTGCGGATGAATTCTTCATCGAAAAGATAAGTAATCTTGACTGTGTTATCTCTGCAATTGAATCTATTGCTTTATGAATTATAATGAACATATGAATGCTGGAAGGTACATGTTGCTTCTGTTGTATGATTGATGAATTATCCATCCTGTTATGATGGATTACACATCTTAGAATTCCTGTTATGCATTCTGTTAAGCTTTTTATTTCAGCATTGATATCCATTCTTATCTTTCATGGGGTTGTTTTCCCGTATGCTTGGTGTTCGTCGCGTCCTCTTCGCCGGTCTGAGGGATGGGGACGTGATAGTATGGTATCAGAGCTCAAGGTTGCAACAATGGGCCTCTATGGGCCAGGAAAGATGTGGTGACAGAAGGTGGAATTACCTTCTATGTTCAACAGAACAACAGTAAACTTCAAAAATGGTCTAAGTGGTGGAGCAGTTGAAACAATTAGCGGAAAAGACTTCCGCTGTGGCGGAAGGATTAGTGATATGGACTTCCACCGTAGCGGAAGAGTTAGGTGGAAGTATGCCGGTGGAAGAAAATTAGAAGGAAATTCGCCGAAGTGTTGAACAGTCGACGGAACACTTAGTGGGATTGAATTCCGCCATTGCGGAAGGCTGAGCAGAAGCACGCCTGACGAAGCACAGTCGGAGGGAAAATTTTGGAAAATTTCTAAGTGTCCGGTGTCCATTGGAAGAAAATAGTGGATCGATGTCCGCCGTTATGAATGTAAAAGCACCAAGTCTTCCGGCGAGAAAGACTGGTGCCGGAAGAAGAAAGGGTTCTGCATCCATCGTTGCGGATGAAGAAGCAACTAAGCGTCCGACGGGAAAGTGGTCCGACCGCCGACAGGTGATATATTCGGCGGAAAGAAGAAAGACAAATTTTTCAAAATTTGTCTAAGTGAATAAATCATCGGCGAAAAAAGGGGGAACGATTGCCTCCGTTGCGGAAGAGTTAGAGGAAGCGCACCCGACGGGAAAGTCATCCGATCGCCGACACAGAAGTACTTAGTGGGTCAAGCATCCGTCATTACAGAAGAGAAAAGCGCTAAGTCTTCCGATGAGAAAGCCTGCCGACGTCGATCAAGTACCAAAGGAAGACTAAAGGGGAAAATTTTTGAAAATTTCTCTAAGTCCGGAAAACATCGACCATCGAAAGCAGAAAGTGTTCTGCGTGCCGCCGTTGCAGAAGCCAAAGACACTAGCCGGCCGATGAGAAATGTAGCCGACACCATGAGGAAAGTTAATTTTTTTTTAAAAATTATAAGTATGGAAAGTCGTCCGTCGATCAGAAGAAGATATCGTTTCGTGAGCCGCCGTTACGGAAGCGAAAGCATTAAGGCTTCTAATCAGAAAGGCTGATGACGCCGATCTGAAGGAGAAAGCGTTCCGAGAGCCGATTCTACCGAAGAGAAAATGGTTCTGAGAGTTGATTCTGTGGAAGAGAAAATGGTTCCGAGAGCCGATTCTGCAGAAGAATAATTGGGGAAGAGACCCGATTGAACAAAGGAAAATTCAGTTGTTTTTCGGAGGAATTTTCAGTGGTTTTTCAGTGGATTTTCAGGGCTGAAAATGGAGAAAGTGGTAGTGCTGTGATGTGCCAAATTGCGTGAAAATTAAAGATTTACAAAAAAAAATTCGTTCCCTGAGACAGTCGTTCATGTGAAAATAAAATTCTATGTTTTGCGAAAATTAGTTAAACCCAAAATTCATAAAAGATGAATGGTGCATCAGAAATGAGGTGGCTAAAGTTAACATTCTCGACCAAAATACAGTTGTGTGTTTTGCCTGAGACTTGGTGGAAGTCTTCATTCTTAGAATTGGTGTGGTTTTCACATCTAGGTTCGGAATGAAGCAGGTGGACAGACGTTGGAAAGCTTATCCGGTAGGGAACAAGGATAAGTGACCAGAATCTGAACATGAAGCAGCAAAGTGCTAGTGATGGCCGCTGCTATCGAACGGATAAATATGGATAGTTGCATGCCCAGGGGTAGCAAGGACTATGAATTCAATCAGCTGCTATATGGAAGAGTAGTTCCATGCCAGGATGAAAGACTTGAAAAGGGAAGTTTCCTTAAAACCCTGTCTTGCTGATTATAACTACATTCCTGAGTTTCATGCTTGAAATGCATAAGGATATGTATCGTATACATAGGATATTAAATATTTTAAGTTTATAATGAACCACTAATGATAATCATTGCTTGATGTTGGAATTAGTGGAAAAACCAACGACGACATGGACCTAGCTTAATATGTTGCTGATGCTGATGGAATGTGACCAACAACCCTCTGGAGAAAGGGATAAAGAAACAAGTCCAAGATTAAAGTTGGTGAGCAAACGCTGCAATCTCCTGCAAAGGACCAATCAAATTGGTCATGTCAAGGGTGTAAGTAAGACCCATGCAGGTAAGAGTTTTCTTATGACAAATTCCATGGAGTGGTAATGGTAAGAGACCTCATACCATGTGGATGCTGGAATATAAAAAGGTGTCATGCCTATATATGTTGATGATATTGATTATAATAATGCATCCTATATGAATTAGTCATGTTTAGGCCATGCACGGTATATTGAATGCAAGATAGCATGAATGGATAGGCATTGGAAATATTTTATGAACCTTGTAGTTATGCAATGGATGTATGCCTATTAAGGGTGTGAATGACTGATTGCATAAGTGTAGGTGCAATGTTGTGATGTATTGCTTGAATGCATTGAGATGAATGCATGTGATATGCGGACTAACTAATGACTGAAATGGTGAATTGATGATAATTCAGGAATCATTTCAGAGGTTGTTATGAATGCAGGATAGTCATGATCAGTTGGCTTCCAGAAATGCTCCATTGAAGAGCAAGGTGGTATGAATGATACGCCTGTGAAGTAAGGAGTATCTAAACATTTCATTTAATTGCATGAATGATGTGACTATGCCTTGCAAATGTTAATACGATAATGATTGCATGAAGTAAATGAGCTTTGATAAACACTGATGTGACTAACAGTTAGAAGTACTTGAATTTTTTTATAAATTTTGAAAATGCTTCAGTGATGGTTATAGAAATGAAAAGGTTATATGCATCACTTACCAAGTGTTTGGTTGATTGAAGCTCATGTTTCAGGTAGATTATTTCAGACATGGAAGTGAGAGGTAAGACCCTGACCAATGCCAGAATCTACCATGTGAAAGAGCTTATTAAATTTGAATTGTGAATTTCATATTTAAGGAATCGCTGACAACTACTAGTCACTACTGGCTTGCATAAGCTTGTGTTTGGATGTTGAAGATCATGTTTCAGGTAGATTATTTCAGGCATGGAAGTGAGAGGTAAGAACCTAACCAATTCCAGAATCTACCATGTGAAAGAGCTTATTAAATTTGAATTGTGAATTTCAAATTTAAGGAATTGATACAACTACTAGTCACTACTGGCTTGCATAAGCTTGTGTTTGGATGTTGAATCTCATGTTTCAGGTAGATTATTTCGGGCATGGCAGTGAGAGGTAAGACCCTGACCAATGCCAGAATCTACCATGTGAAAGAGCTTATTAAATTCGAATTGTGAATTTTGAATTTAAGAAATTACTGACAACTACTAGCCACTATTGGCTTGCATAAGATTGTGTTGGATGTTTGTAGCTCATGTTTCAGGTAGATTATTTTGAGCATGGCAGTGAGAGGTAAGACCCTGGCCAATGCTAGAATCTACCATGTAAAAGAGCCAAACTTTATGAGAAGAGTCTCATGGTTGTGAAATTAGTTGGTTGTTAAATTTGAATTGTGAATTTCGAATTTAAGGAATTGCCGACGACTACTAATCATTGTTGGCTTGTATAAGATTGTGTCAGGAGGGACGCATGGTAAGTGGGTAATCATGTTATGATAGTAAGAATAAATTTATAATGGGCATAGTAGTGCTGCTTACAAGAAACCCACAACTAAACAAGTCAATTTCTGCAGTAGACAGAATTGCAAATTCTTATTGAATGTGATTACCAATGTCATTGCTTGGTTATGGAACGATCAATTGGATTGTATTATCAGGTAATGATTGACTGTTTGTCTATTTGATGAATGTGTCAAGGATACACACTGCAGGAAGATCATGTGTGATGACCTACAATAGTCAAACTTCATGGGAAGGTTTTCCCTTGGAAATGGTTTTCGGGTGAAACGCCATTGGACATTTTGGAAATGTCTCATCTGCACTGCATGTTCAGTAGTAACATGAGTGAGATGGTATAAATTATGTCGGTAAGACATGTGTGAATATGAAATGTAAAAAGGATTTGGGATGGAAAACTGAGGGACTGTTAACTCAGGAAAGGAGCCTCCATTCCTCCTTAACAAAGGCATACTGCGATGACAAATGGATAAGTTTTCTGTGACCCTTGCTATGAGTATGCTTGTTTAATTATTAAATTCCATATGCAAAACATGTTTGATTTTATTTCCATGATGACTGATCGCTTGAGTATGAATAGGGCCTACATGGCACACACCAGAGAAGGGTGCACACTTTTCCGATGTTGAGTCATGAAAGGGTTTTGAATATTGATTACACCCTAGGGAGTGGGCGCACTCCCGGTGTCTCAATACTTGATAGTGAATGATGAGAAATATGATTACAATTTTTGAGCAATAACGTTGATGAGTTTGCTTGCATTGCTTGTGTTGCTTGTGTTGACAGGCTAAAGGTAAAATGGTAAATGCTTGTTGTGAGGGGTTGTGGAGTAAGGGTTATTGTTGATATAAGTGTATGTTGGTATAAGTGTATGTTGGGCTGTTATATTCCTGGGGATCCATAGTAGATCCTAGACCTAGAAATGGTCATGATAAAGTTCCAAGCCCAGTCGACATGAGGATGTACTGGTTGGACATTAATTATTTGATGTTGAGGAGAAGCCTATGTGCTGACCTAACATCTAAGTCCATAGGAGATCCCAAGGCTTGCAAAGTGAAGCAGGATCATGTGGACGAACGAGGAAAGGCACAATACAGATAAGTATTGGATTATTTTGCTTATGAAAATACATGTGTATATGATTTGGTTATGATGTTTGAGCTCTTATTCTAGAGATAAAACTGATGTGAATAAACTAAACATGTGAATTTATTCAATGTTTGGATATAGGTATCGCTGGGAGAGAGGACCATAAGAGAATCCTAGGGGTTCATATGGACATGTGACTGTCCTAGAAAGCTCAGAATGAGCAGTAATGAAAAAGGTGCTAGTAAGACGGGGGAGTCCTAGCAGCCAAGACAAACCATGTGGAGAGACTCCATGGTTTAGAGTTCTAGAATGGACCAAAGACACTAAGTGTCATGACCAAGAAGGATTGGTCCAACATTCACGGTGAAGTGAAAGAGGCTGAGAGCATGAAAAGCCACTACGGTGATGTGGGTTCCTGGATGGAACAACACAAAGAGGGGAAACACTCTTACTGCTCTCTCTTGCCTTTTGATTATATATATGTTTATGCACTGTGAAAAAAAAGATTGTTGAATGCATGTATGATTGAGAATGAAATGTGTGTATTTGCTTAAGTAAATTTGTGAATGCTGGAATAGTTAATTCCCTGCCCAGGAATGGACATGAATGAGCTCATGTGCCTGTTGGGGAAAGGCATGAAAAATATGAAAGTTTCCTTGATGAAACTTGGACTTTCATGCCAATTGGGTAATTAACTGACTAATTTTAATGTCTATAGTATGTTTGGTCTGATAGAATTTCAATGGCGCATTTCACAGGTGAGAAGAGTGATACCTAGTGGTGCACATTGATCATGGCAGCAGATCAAAAGTTGTTGGACTTAGCTGGAAGTCTCCTTCAAGTGATTTCCAAGACCCAAGAGAATCTTGGGGAGATGCTCAAGATACAGGAAAGGCAGAGTGAAATGAACCACCATATTTTGCAAGACTCTATTGGCTTGCAAAGGGAGGTGAAAAGCCTTCTGGGAGCGATCGGCAAGGGAAAGGAAGGTGGATCAGCGATGGGACAATTGTCCAAACGACCCAATAGGAAATGGTCCAGGCATGAATAATCAAAGGAAATTGAGCAGGTAAAGATGAAGCAGCCAGTGAGATGCTGGAGATGCAGAGGACATCATTTACGCTGGGATTTCCCAATGAGGGAACATGATGAAGGAAATAGCCATAGAGTTCCTAGACTTCGGGATCAGTTGGAAGCTGAGAACCAGCCAGATAAGTCCATGGAAGCTGAGGGGATTGGTCTTGAACGTTCAACATAAATGATTGAATGTGGGACAGATCTGCAATTTTGAAATTTTGATGTGCAATTATATATGTATTGTATATATATGTAATGGAACACCGAGAACGGTGTTACTCCAAGGGGGAGGGGAATGTAATGTCCCCGGTTTTGACCCCGTTTGCATGATGTATATATTGTAATTAATCGTGGTGAGGAGCTCAAGGAAAAATCCCCACCATCGATTTGGTTGTGTGTGTGTTTCGGCAATGGGGATAGTTGCCGATGGTTTATCGTGCCATTTGGCACATTATAATTCGGCATCATGTAAATACACACATCAATTAAAACTAAAACCACAACCAGCTACGACATTGCAACGTTGAATGAAAAGGGCATGGTTCCGAAGGATAAGGGGTGGGAGATGTCAAACCTTGGTTATGGGGGAAAAAACCCATGTGTTACCACCTTGTGTGTTTGCCACCTTTCCTTGTCTCACCCAACCGTTTTGATGTCTTGATGGAGGTAGTTGGGGAAATTATTGTTTTGGGAGTGGGGTGGCAGGACTGTCAGTCCTTTTCCCACATGTCCACTCCACCCACGACTTTCCATTCACTCCACTCCATCCCGGTCAGTTCACCTTCACGGCGACGTATGTTGAGGCTCACGAGGGAGCAGTGGTCATTCATGCTCACACGCAGAGCCGTGGTCTGTTCGTTTCTTCTGGGGGGTCTGTTCATCTTCCTCACATAGAGGTCGGTGCTGTTTTCCTCATGCACAGGCAAGGGTTCTGTCGAATCTCACGCAGCTAGGAGAAGAGCTGCCTTTCAGTGGCCATTTATGTTTTCTACAAAGCAGAATCGGGTATGTTTTCCTCTGTGTTTTGTGGTTTGGTGCAAGTTCCCTCACGCACAGACTGTTTGGGGTCATTTTCCCATGTTGTGAGCCGTGCTCACTGCTTGTGTTTTGGGGCTGTTGTCTTCCCCACGTTTTGTTGGTTGTGGTGCTCAATTTCATTTTGGGCCACTGTTGATTTCCAATCTGTTGGTTGAGTTTCCCTGTTTTGGGACTGTGGATTGCTGCTATCATTCATTGTGTGGTTATGGCTGCTGGAGTACCCTGGTTTTGGGTTGTAGCCGAGTTTTTTTGGCCACGGTAGGGCCAAGAACAACTCTGTGTTTCCTTGTGGGCTTGAGCTGTGCTCATCATTTGTTTGGGATTATCCCTGGTCATGTTTGCTTCTTCACAGGGCTGTGAAGGGTTGTATTGCTGCTGGTATGCAGTGGTTGTCCTTTGGACTGTGCTGCTTGGCTGATCTGTTGATGGCCTGGTAAACCCAGTGGTGTTGGTTTGCTGATTGTGTCCCTTGGCTATGTGTAAGCCTGCAATGACCCTTATCCTAGAGGAATCATGCCCAGCTTAGGGGTGGCAGTGTTGCTAAGAGATTGATGAGCACGCTGGCCTAAGGTTGGGTGGAACGTTGCAGCGATGTAGCTGGTTGCAGATGAATTCTTCATCAAAAAGATAAGTAATATTGACCGTGTTATCTCTGCAATTGAATCTATTGCTTTATGAATTATAATGAACATATGAATTCTGGAAGGTACATGTTGCTTCTGCTGTATGATTGATGAATTATCCATCCTGTTATGATGGATTATGCATCTTAGCATTCCTGTTATGCATTATGTTAAGCCTTTATTTCAGCATTGATATCCGTTCTTATCTTTCATGGGGTTGTTTTCTCGTATGCTTGGTGTTCGTCATGTCCTCTTCGCCGGTCTGAGGGATGGGGACGTGACATAGAGCCACTTGTTAGCCCCATTTTTGGGCTAAGTAATTGGTGAGGGATTTGTCCAGTAAAAGGAGGGAAATGGTTAGACAATTTCTATATCATAAGACCTTAAATAATGTTGATGAAGGTATGCAGATGTTTGAAGGGACATGTTGATGTATTTGTAACTTCAGAATGTATTCATCTATGTTTCTTATGTATTGTAACCCAATGTTTATTCGGGGATTTATCTATTATGTATTTGACTCATGTTGTCATGCCTTGATGTTCCGATCAGGAGGATCAATAATGTAAACAATTCATGTCAAGTCATAGTGGGTAACCCTCCGATTGTGTAAGGGTTAAAGTCCCCGCAGTTCCAGGGCACTAGGGTTATTAGACTCTCCAAGTAGACGTCGTCCCTAGTAGGGTTTTAGTCATGCTGAGATTAGTATAAATAGAGATCTTGGATCTCTATTTAGCACACATCACTCACACACTCAAGTGTAGCTCATAGTTGAGGAAAGAAAGACACTAGGGCTAGACAAGAAGAAGACTACTGTTGTCGGGAGTGCATCTTACTATTTTGGGGTTTTACATCTTGTGCTGATTCTATCTCTAAGGAAGTTTCATGGTTTTCTCCATTTATGGTTTCCCCGATCAAAAGCACTGTGTTCATTGTCTCTTGTGTTTGATTGATGTACTTGTTATTCTCTCAGTAAAGATCCTAACATAATGCTAGCTTAATGTTGAAAAACTAACATGGTATCAAAGCTAACCTGAGAAGAAGACACTGTGCAGCTGCAAGAACTAGGGATTCCTAGTTTATGGATCTTCCTCCATAGATTTTCAGCAAAAGTAAGGTGGAACAACTCTCCTCCTTAGGGCACATCTTTCTGTCGAAGCAGAATCCAATTCTGTGGTTTTTCAGTTTTGGACTTGTCACTGCTGTCGGAAATTAGGCCTTTTCACAGAAGAGGAATTTTTCAGTGAGCCTAGGCCTGGATTGATACCCTCCCCAAAATCGAAGTTAGGGACAAATTTTAAGGCATTTGGGTGGATAGAACTCCGGAAAAACAAAACCCTAATTTGCTCCTGAACCAGCTCTGCAGGATTTTAGCTCAAGTTTCGGATCCGACATCTTGAACCTGGTAAGATCTAAAATATTTTGTATTTCCATTTGAGGTTCTCATTTAAGATGTCTCATCATACCAAGCTTGATGAAAAGCTTGAGGGAGCTGAAAACTTCTGAGCCTGGAAGTATAGAATCTCCTTGGTCCTGGAAGAAAATGAATTAGACTCCTACATTCATGAGGAGGTTCTAGTTCCAGAGGGAGATGAGGAAAAGGCCTTACATAAGAAGAATATGGTTATGGCAAAGAGGATCATTGCTAATTCTATTAAGGATCACCTTATCCCATAGGTGTCTTCTCTCAAGACACCCAAAGCTATGTTTGATGCCCTGACCAAATTGTTTGAAGGGAAGAACATCAATTGGAAGATGACCCTAAGAAGCCAACTGAATAATGTGAAGATTCAGAATGCAGAAACAATCCAGTCTTACTTCACAAGAGTTTCTCAAATCAAAGAGCAACTAGAAGCAGTTGATGAAGAAGTGGAAAATGCAGAGATTGTAATGACTACATTGAATGGCCTTCCTAGGTCATGGGATTCTTTCATCCAAGGAATCTATGCTAGGAAGAAGTTAGTCAAGTTCAGAAGACTATGGGAAGAGTGCTCTCAAGAAGAAGCTCGGATAGCAGCTCGAGAAGAGAAGATGGGAAGTGAAGACCAATCTCTTACAGTACGCTCGAAGTCTCACTCCAAGTCAAGCAAGAGAAAATATCATGGTTCTAGAGGTAAGCACTTTCACAAAGATAATACTAGAAGAGATGTATCTAGGATCATATTCTATACTTGTCATGAAGCAGGACACTATGCAAGGAATTGTCCTAACAAACAAAAGATAGTAAAGAAGAGAAACAAAAGGAGACATCATGCTCATGCTGTAGAGGATGATGAACCATCCAGAAAGAGATCCAGATATGAAAGTGAAGATTCTTCAAGCGAGGATGAATATGTTCTAATATCAACTCTCACAGGTAACATTACTCATGGGAGTGATGATTGGCTTATAGACAATGGGGATTCCAAAAATGACTGGATTCAAGGAATCCTTTATAAGACTGTCAAAGCATGAATCACCTCACAAGGACTCAAGAAGAACCTTCTCTCCATATCAGCATTAGATGCAAAAGGAATGCGGGTTTCATTCATAGATGGTCAAGTCATCATGTGGCCAAAAGGAAAGACTATCGATGATGCGGTAGTAATTGGAGAACAAGAAGGAGGATTATACAAACTGAAGGGCCATCCAGAACAAGCCTTGGTCCATGACACAGTAGAGCCAAGTGAACTTTGGCATAGAAGGCTTGCACATGTGCATTACAGAGCACTACCTATTGCAAGCAAAGCTATCAAAGGTCTTCTATAAATTCAAGCAAAACATGATGGGATCTGCAAAGGATGTGTGAAAGGAAAGAATACAAAGAAGACATTTCCAAGCAGTGAAAGAAAAGCAAAAGGAATCTTGGAAATCATCCACTCCGATGTATGTGGTCCTATGTCATCAAACTCTCTAAGCGGGTATGCATATTATGTTTCTTTTATTGATGATTTTTCTAGGAAGACATGGGTTTAATTCATGAAGAACAAAGACGAAGTATTCATTAAGTTCAAAGAATTCAAAGCCTTGATAAAAAACCATACTGAAAAGAAGATCAAGACCATTTGATCAGATAATGGTGGAGAATTCACTTCAAATGAATTCAAAGAGCTATGCAAAGAATCAGGGATTAAGAGGGAGTTTTCCACTCCTTATAATCCACAACAGAATGGGGTTGCAGAATGGAAGAATAGAACTATCATGGAAGCTACAAAAGCAATGCTTCATTATCAAGACCTTCCTATGCATCTTTGGGCAGAATCTGCTAGAATAGCGGTGTATGTACAGAACCATACTCCACATAGAGTACTTGAGAACAAGACTTCCGAAGAAGTCTTTTTCGGCAAAAAACCAGAAGTCAGCCATCTTAGAATATTCGGTTGTCCTGTGTACATCCACATTCCAAAAGAGAAGAGGACTAAATTAGATCCTTCAGGAAAGAAGGGTATATTTGTGGGATACTCTGAAAGCTTGAAGGTTTACAGAATATATTTCCCAGGATATAAGAAGATTGACATCAGTAGGGATGTGACATTTGATGAAGATACATCTTACAACAAATCCAAAAAGAGATCTGTTGAAGAACCTGAAGAAGTAGAAGCACCCAGAATTCATGATACAACCATGAATGAAGAAACTTGAGAAGAAGATCAAGAATTTGAAGAACCACAAAGACCTGTAGATCCACCTCTGGATAAAGAATCCTCATAAGAGGAAACCTACTTGGGTACAAGAACTTATCCAAGGCATGGAAATATATGGGGCTCTAGAAGAGAATCACAGAGAAAGAAAGAGGACCAAATCCAATTCCGGGTATGTAGCTTTACTATGTGATTTCATTGATAAAGAACCTTCCAGTTATGAAGAAGTGGCAGAACAGAAAGAATGGAAGGATTATATGATCGAAGAGTACCAATTGATCATGAAGAATGATGTTTGGGATGTTGTCCCAAGATGATATGGGAAGTTAGTTGTAACTTCCAAATGGATCTACAAGATCAAGCATGCGGCAGATGGTAGCATTGAAAAGTATAAGGCGATATTTGTAGCTCGAGGTTTCTCTCAAAAAGAGGGAATAGAATATGAAGAGACCTTTTCACCTGTAGCCACATACACTTCCATCAGATCAGTACTTACTCTGGCTGCAGTGATGAAATGAAAGATACACAAAATGGATTTCAAGACTGCCTTCTTGAATGGTGTAGTGGAAGAGGAAGTGTATGTAGAACAACCACTCAGTTTTGAGACACATGACAGAGATTCTCATGTATGCAAATTGAAGAAATCCTTGTACAGTTTGAAACAGGCACCTAGGACCTGGTACAGCAGAATTGACAGCTTTCTATCTAGTTTGGGCTTTACCAAGAGTAAAGCATATTCCAACCTTTACTATAAAGTTGAAGATGGCAACCCAACGATGCTTCTACTATATGTAGATGATCTATTTGTGACAGGTATGGATGGGTTGATTACTGATACAAAGAGAAAGCTTGCTGCCGAGTTCGAGATGAAGGACTTGGGTATGATGCATTACTTTCTAGGTATGGAGGTGTGGCAGAGTGCAGATGGAATCTTCCTTGGACAAGGGAAGTATGAAATAGAGATCCTGAAGAGGTTTGGGATGATGGACTGCAATATTATGGCCACACCTATGGCATCGAACCTGAAGCTATTGAATGATGCTTCTTCACAGACGGTTGATGCTACGATGTATTGTCAGATGATTGGGTCATTGATGTACCTGACGAACAGGAGACCAGACATTTGCTTTGCTGTGAACACCTTGAGCCAGTTCTTAACAGATCCAAGAAATGTTCACTTGATTGTTGCAAAGCATATTCTGAGGTACTTGAGGGGTACAATTGATTATGGGATCAAGTATGATGTGAATCAAAAGATTAACCTAGAGGGTTATGTTGATTCATATTGGGTAGGAAGTGCCATCGATAGGAAGAGCACTTCAGGATGTTGCTTCAATATGGGATCAGGTGTGATCTCTTGGTTTAGCAGGAAACAATCCTGTGTGGAATTGAGTACAGCTGAAGCAGAGTATGTCGTAGCTTGTTCAGCTAGTTGTGAGGCAGTATGGATGTGGAAGCTACTGTCCAATATATTTGATCTCTAGTTGGATGCTACTTGTATACATTGTGACAATCAGAGTTACATGAAGTTTTCAGAGAATCCAGTGTTCCATGACAATTCAAAGCATATCGAGATCAAGTATCACTATATCAGGGATATGGTGTAGAGGGGAGCAGTGAAGCTCCAATATGTTGCGATGGAGGAACAGATAGCTGATGTATTGATGAATCCATTGGCTAGGCTGAAGTTCGAGTACTTCAGGGAGAAGATTGGGGTTCTCCAGATCAAGGTTTCCTCCAAGGGAAAGTGATGAGTCCCATAGCCATTCTGACATGGTGAGAGGATTGGTTCCTTCCATGGTCAAATGTAAGGGTAGAGCCTTTCTATTCATGGATAAAGGATTTAGTTCATTCCATGTTAGATGTGAGTGCTGGCCATTTTGTCGAGGAGGATAGATGTAAGGGCTACTTCCATTCTGACAAGCAGGTCAGATGTAAGGGTAGAGCCATTCTATTCATGGCTAAAGGATTTAGTTCCTTCCATTTCAGATGTGAGTGTTGGCCATTTTTTTGAGTAGGACATATGTAAGGGCTACCACCATTCTGATGAGCAGGTCAGATGTAAGGGCAGAGGCATTATGACTGGTAGGTCAGATGTGAGAGCTGGCCATTTCGATGTAGGATGAGCTCCTACATAGATATAAGGGCTACCACCTTTCTGACGAGTAGGTCAGATGTGAGTGCTGGACATTCTGATGTGACTATAGGATTAGGTCCTATATGATCAGATATAAGGGCTACCACCTTTCTGATGAGCAGGTCAGATGTGAGTGCTGGCCATTCTGACGTGTAGGTCAGATATAAGGGCTACCAAATACCTATGAGGAGGTAGGCATACACCCAGCATGAAAGAAGGCTAGCTCTGTATAAATTCCTATGACAAGATAGAACACACATGATGATGACCAGGTGAGATCTAGATCGAGCTATGATCTAGATCAAGTTATGATGACTCTGAGAGATCCAGATCGAGTGATGATCCAGATCCAGCAGTGATGATCTAGATTGAGAGATGATCCAAATCTAGATCCAGATCCAGTGATGATCCAGATCCAGTCCAGTGATGTTGATCTAGATCGAGAGAGATCCAGATCAAGTGATGATCCAGATCCAGCAGTGATGATCTAGATCAAGAGATGATCTAGATCTAGATCTATATCAAGTGATGATCCAGATCCAGTCCAGTGATGTTGATCCAGATCGAGAGATGATCCAGATCCAGTGATGATGTTCCATGATGATCTAGATCGAGAGATGATCTAGATTCAAAGAATGGCGATGACTTGAAGATTAAGATGACTTGAATACTCAGAGGACTCGAGATGCAGATGACGAGAAGATCTAGTTGATACAGGGAAGAAGACCAGTGCTAAAAATTGTGTCGAAAGAATACCTTCCTAGTTAAGAGGGAGTGTTGATGTATTTGTAACTTCAAAATGTATTCATCTATGTATCTTATGTATTGTAACCTGATGTTTATTTCGGGATGTATCTATTATGTATTTGAGTCATGTTGTCATGCCCCAATGTTCCGATCGGGAGGATCGATAATGTAAACAAGTCATGTTAAGTCATAGTGGGTAACCCTCCAATTGTGTAAGGGTTAAAGTCCCCGCAGTTCCGGGGCACTAGGGTTATTAGACTCTCCAAGTAGAGGTCGGACCTAGTAGGGTTTTAGTCATGCTGGGATTAGTATAAATAGAGATCTGGGATCTCTATTTAGCACACATCACTCACACACTCAAGTGTAGCGCATAGTTGAGGAAAGAAAGACATTGGGGCTAGACAAGAAGAAGACTACTGCTGTCGGGAGTGCATCTTACTGTTTTGGGGTTTTACATCTTGTGTTGATTCTATCTCTGAGGAAGTTGTGGGGTTTTATCCATTTATGGTTTCCTTGATCAAAAAAACTGTGTTCATTTTCTCTTGTGTTTGATCGTTGTACTTGTTATTCTCTCAGTAAAGATCCTAACATAATGCTAGCTTAATGTTGAAAAACTAACAGGACATTTCTAGATCAGAAATGCCAAATAATTCAGAAATTCTGATTTTTTACCTTGAAATGGAATAAGACTAGCTTAGATCCAGCTTTACCCGGCTCTATCATGCGCCGAGAGGGATCAAATATTTTGAGGTGCAAACCCTTTTTTGGAGTGCAATTGTTGAAGCAAGGTTTGCACCTCAAAATATTTGATCCCTCTCAACGCATGATAGAGCCGGGTAAAGCTAGATCTAAGCTAGTTTATACTAAAAGAAAACTAAATTGTTGCAACTTAGTAAATTTCATGTAGATGTCTAAATTGATAGAAAGTACCATCCAAAATCAAGATCAAAGTGATAACATTCATACAAAGAAAACTATCTTTTGATCTTCAGCAAATAAGAAAAAGTGCTATACTATTTTCTTCTGAGTAAATACAGAAAAGCCAACTACAGAAAAGGATCTTGACAAATAAGAAAAACACTACCCAACTACAGAAAACAGATAAAGAAAACCCAACTACAGAAAAAGAAAACCCAACTACAGAAAACGATCTTCAAAACAGATAAAGAAAACCCAACTACAGAAAATGATCTTCAGTTACGCATATTATTGCTAGAGCCAAACGTAACCGGCAAAAGAATCTTCAATTACAGATACTCTTGCTGGAGCCGAAGGTCTACTGAAATTGGAATAAAAATTTCTCCATAAAAGCTGTATGTACTTTTCCACCTCGCCACCATCTCGTGGTGGTGCCCTGACTTCCATAGATTCAAGAGCAAGGGAGTTCTCAAGCAACCAGACCAACACATCGATCTCCTTCTCATCATAATTCTCGTGGACAAATGCCTGTACCTTCCAAATATTAAGTAGCGGAGACTCTAAACTTGTTGGAATGGCCGGATCTTTTGTCAAATTCTGCACTAAATTGAAAATCCAAAACAAATCAAAAATTCCTTCTTACTCAACACCAACATATAACATTTAATACCAAATAAAAATAAATAATTCTTACCAAATCAATCTCGCCAGGTATGAATAGATTCTCGAGATGAGGAAGCCGTTGGAGCAGGTTGGTAGTAGGAATTTTACTTAAACGTTTCAGGAATTTGAAATTATAAATACTTAAACGTTTCAGAAGTTTGAATGTCCCCATGATCACAGCACAATATCTCTCTCCCGATAAATTGTTTGCTCCATGTAAGTTCACATGCAATGACATGTCTATGACCCGTAGTCCATTGCTGGATGACCCGTAGTCCATTGCTGGATCTAAGCTGGAGATTAGTTCATAATTGCTGCATTATTAGAAGTGAAAATTGTAGAAGGGAAAATCCAGATGCCAAAACAAAAACAAAATCCAGAAATTGCAGATGGATTCTGGTGCTCGCAGATGCCAAAACAAAAACAAAATCCAGAAATTGCAGATGGATTTTGGTGCTCGCCATCAATCACAGAAATGGACTACCGGGGAGAATACATCAAATATTATAATAATCTACTCGTATCAGTTTCTATAATTCAATCGTTTCTCATATGCATACTTGATATAGAAAGTTAAATTATACGCATTCGCATACCTGAGACAAATCTGTAATTGCTCTCAGCCTTATTCCGAAGGCCCAGCTTGTACGTATTGTTTTGAAGTGTGTATAGGTGTTTTGATTTACTTACAAATATATATATATATATATATATATATATATATACACACACACACCTAATATTATTAATTATTAAGCCGACTTGTATATATATATAAATATATAAGCCGACTTTTTATGTGACACGTGTCATCTCCACGTTGAGCACGGAATTACACTTCTACCTCATACCGGGCTGTAGAATGCGCCTCTCGGCGCAATGAAGAAATCCACTCCCAATTGAATGATGCAAGGCAACGGATGGCTTGGATGAACATACGAAAAGATCAAAGGCCGTAATTCATTCCTTCCAAGTCAAATTTGGGAAAAGAAAGGAAAAATCGAACTTCGAAGAAGTTAAAATATGTATTTTTGTTCTCTGCAATCCGAATATTTGACGACTTAGATAACGTTTTTCAAGGATCAACAGCTCAAAATAGAACATAGGGCAGAGATTGAAAACCAGAAAACTTAAGAATTTGGGTGTGAAAGGTTGAAGTTCTGCATTCCACGATTTGCCAGATTGACGATCTGGAGAGATTCTTTGAAAATCAATGGTCCAAAGTAGAGAAGAGGGGTGGAGATCAGAAAGAAGAAATACCAAAGTATTTTATCATAAAAATTTGAAATCCCTCTTTCCATGATTCACAATATCTATGGTTCAGAGATATCCCACACAAGATTGATGGTGCAGGAAAAGGGAACATGTGCACGGGATAAATAGATGCCTCAATATGTGAAACTTGGTAGGCTCTGCAACATTCAATGACCCAAATCACCCTTGATCTCAGATCAATGGTGGAGATTGATTTTTCTAATCTAACTTGCACGGAGAAAGTAACTTTCCAGATTTGTGGAATTGTTTAAAAAGATTGCATGTTTCAATGGCCAGGATCAATGATGGTTTACATCAACAGCAGAGGAGAATTCTGTTGATCTAACATGCTCACGACAATTGGATTTTCAAATTCATGAAATTTCTTAAAGGTTGTCAAGTTTTAATGGCGAATATTTAAAGGGGTTTTTTTTATCAAGGGTTGGAAATAATTTCGCGAGATGAACTAGTATGGAGAAATTCATGAGGAGGATTTGTAGAATTTTACAGAGCAAGTAGGTTCAGACACGTGTCTCCATATCCATGTTGTCATTAAAATATCAATGGTTCAGACTCAATTTCACAGGTGAAGATGCACGCATAGATTTGAATTTGTCACAGGTCGTCGAAGTTTCTCTAAAACGTCATTATCATCAAGTGAGCCTGGTTTCCAATTGTCAAAATTCTCAAAATGATCTACCATGCACATCCCAGCATTCTTTTCTGCTTGGTTTATGATCATGGTGAATATTCCAGATCAGCATTTGTTAGGATTTTCATTCCCATGATGCAACTATTTTTTTATTTGTTTCAAGGTTGGTCTCGGGAGCCTATGACACTGTAAATATAACCTCAATAAAGGAAGATAGGGTTGGAACTTGTGGGGTTCTGGGTTATGTATTTTTTAGATATTCCCTTAATAAAAATGACATATCCAAATGTTTTCTTGCTGCTACAAATATTCTTGTGTGTTTTTTAGTTATAGTCTATAATTTCCTTTCCTATGTGCATGTATTCTTGATAAACGTTCCATTATGTTTGCTTTCATATCTGGAATGAGTTTTTAATAGATCAGAATTCATATATGTTTATGTTATGGATATTGTTCCAAGTATTGACCAATATTTCTTACCAAAGTTGATGCATAATTCATCTTCTTGATTCTTTGTATTGATGGAATGTCATCCTGTCTTATTTATCACCAGACCAACAACAATTTCATTGTAACTGAGTGCTACCTTTCCATTGTATAATTTAACTTGCAAATTGTTATGTATTACATAAGGATACTTGTGACTCCATATCCCAATTTATGCTTACCTTGTTTCAACCACCAATTCAATCTGAAAATTTATTTCATTTTATATCTGGCCCTATTAAAAATATGTGAGAGATCCCTCTTTAGGAAGGAGGAAGCCAACTTCCTTTCTTAAAGTGGTTCTATTGTTACCTTCGTATTTACCTACCACAACCTTGGGTACAATTATGAGTGCTAACAAGAACAATTATGTTTTATTCATGTTTGGATCAGTACCCACTGATCAAGATGCACCCACGCCCCTATTTATTCATTTACAATTGAAAAGGAAGCACCTACTCCCCTGTAGGAACCTACTTTCCCTAGTGCCTCCCAGCCACCCTTCATTCATCAATCTGGAAATGGCATATTTAGTCTTGTGGAAATATTATGTGTTATACTCTGAATATCATGTCTACTGCTCTACTATAGTCACACTTTCTCCTTCACATATTGATAGACTTATAAATGTATTCAACACAACTTTTTATCAAACAACATGCCTGTTCATGTAGTTTTACACCTTTTTATAAACAACATGACTCCTTATTTACAAACTTATCACCCTTGATTTTTAATAACATGGTTATTAATCCATTTAACGAACATCTCAAAATGACAATATTCAATTCATTTAACAGTTATGGTTGTAGTTTAATAGCCATTATTATTACTTTGCGTGATCCTATTTCATATTGAGATTTTGATTATCAGAACTATCAAAATTTACAATGGTATGAATGTTGTGTAGGGTTTTACTAAAAATTTACGAACCTTTAGTTTATTATACCATTAAATATTTCAACAATTTTGTGGTCTCAACATCTGCATGTTTATTCAAATAGAAGTGGGATTGGTTATCCTCCAAATTGGAATTATGCCAAAAACTCTGATGAGAATAGCAAACTCATCAACCCTTTCTAGTTCTTCCAACCCGAATAATGAACAACTCTTAAGCCCATGATCACTCCTATGAACACCGTGCCAACAAAAATATGAATCAACGGTTTTTTCATTTCTTCCAAAAGGTAGGGGGCCTCACATGTCATCGCAAGATCTAAGATGGTGTTCTTTATGTGAATTCCAAGCACCTAGATCCTCCTCCATACCTTTGCACTATGTGTCGAATACCCATAGTGAGGTCGACCCTTATAAACCCATATGGATTTTAACACACTTCCAATGTGGGATAAATCCTAATAGGTGAGTCAATCGCCATCGTTGATCACTTGATCAAACAATTGTTGAGAATTTGCCTGCAACTCTTCATTCTTATCCACTGTGATTTGAAATCAATGCTCAAGTATGCTTATTGATTCGATTTCATTATCTTGAATTAACTCTAAATGATCCACCTCCCAGTTTCTTCACACTTCATACCTTCACACTCTCTCTGTTGTTCATCACCCTGAATGATCTCTCCCTATGCCTATGAGCGATCAAAATCCTTTGACCTATTGCATATATGTACTTCATAGTCTTAATCACTATTGGGGAATTCCTCTTCATCCATTGAATGTATGTTAACCTCTTCATCTATGGAGGGAATGCTATGTGATTCCAAAGTTATTAGCTCCTCACCAGTTTGACCTTCACAACTTGAAGCACCATCTATACATTTCTCGTCATCTAATGAATCTCTCACTACCTATTCATCATGTTTCTCCAATTCCTAATCCTTTATATTTTTTTCTTCAGATCCGTTGGTTCCCCAGATGCAACCACCTCAATGGACTCCACTCCACCATTACCGCCCATACCCATAGATTTATCCTCGGTATGATTTGGGATCTCAACTTGCATATTTCGGTTTTCAATCTTATGATAAAGCACATATACCTCTTCTTAAACCTATAAATCATTCATTGAGGCTAGATTTGATCCATCCATCACCTCTTCATCTATAATTTCTTATTTTTTGAGATCCCTCTCCAAGCACGCTTCACCATTCTCTTCTATAGAGGCAGGCATTTCATCATCATGATTATCATCCTCTGTAGCTCTTGCATCCATCGATAATATCCCTTCTATCGATTTTCCAATGATTATGGCATCTACCATTTCTTGAAGATTAAAAATCTCACGAACCAGAGCCTTCCTTGAATCCCTCACAAACGAATTCACTATCATAATTGCGTCAAGTTTGAGCAGCAGAGACATTATCCCCTCGGTGATCTTCATGTGTTCCTTCTCATAGCTGTCAATACTACCATGTAATAATAGAGTACCTCATAACCATCACAGTCAACAGGTCAACATACATCACTTCTCATGTCATCTTGCATGCTGAATCCACATTGCTTTTATGTGAATTCCAACCATCTACTTTGTCATCATACCACCTCATCCATGGCTATGTCAACACACACATACATGTCATCATAGGAAATGTCTCTCATATATTTTCCATTAATGCCAAACTATATTGTCATATTTCCAACGCTGGATTCCTTACATGTTGGTTCTTGTAGTTATCAAGTTGGTGCTTGTTTACGAGATTTGTGTCCCAATAATATTGGTGTCTGAGTGAGTTAGTGCTCACATGTTGGATATTGGTGTCTCCTTTATTTCTATGTAATAAGAAATTATATATGTATATATATATTTTTACTCTCCAAACTCCTTGCGCACTATTGTCTTTTATTGTTATTATTAAATTGAAATTGGTCCATAATTTGTAAAGTGATTTTTTTTTTAAATATGCGCATGACACTAATTCACCCCCTGTCTCAGTATCATTAAGAATTCCAACAATCCATATCAGAGTGGGTGTCTACGGGAATAGTCTAAAAAATGGAAAATAGATCATTGTGCATATATGGATAAACATGAAGGACATTTTAGAAACAGAGCAAGATTTGATGGTTCAAATTATACTTTCTGGAGAATAAGAACATAGGTATATCTATAGTCTCTTAGATATGATGTTTGAAAATATGTTTAAAATTGTTATGTCATTCCCAAAAATGCACCAATGGATGGATCTGAGAAAAGGAAGTATGAAAATAATGTAAGGGATAGGAATGTGTTACCGTGTGGATTACTATACTCTTAATTTATAAAGTTTATGTATTGTACATCAACAAAATTCAAGAAGGAAAAGTTGTATATTTATTTAGGACAATTTGAAACTATGAAGATGAGAGAAGAAGAAAGCATCGCATTGTATCTTCTTCGTTTGATGAGAACATCAACACTATTAGAGGTATCAGAGTACAAATATCTAAAGAAGCAGCTATGCAAAAAGTGTTGAGAACTTTTCCACTAAGATTTGAATCCAAGGTATCATTCCAATAAGACATAACTAATTTGGATCAACTAACAAAGGACAAGATTCATGGGATTCTTACCACATAAAAGATGAGGAAAAAAAAGGATAATCCTTCTAGGAAAGAAGCAACCTTCAAATCTACCAAGAAAAAAATACAACAGTCATGAACATAACAAGAATTCATTTGATGATTCAGACGAAGAGGAAGCTAACTTTGTGAAAGAAGATGAAAAGGGGACTTGGAAAATACAAAGGTAAGTTTCCTTTCAAATGATTTGAATGTCGTAAAATATGTCATTTTTCTTCCAAATGTCCTTTCAAAGAAAGTGGATATAGTGATAGTGAAGAAGAAATCAATCACAAAGAATGAAGGAATGCATACCAGCAAAGCAAGTCTAAAAACAAGAAGAAACTATTCAAACTGAAAAATAGTATGTATCCTAATGAAGAAAACAACTCATCTAAAGAATACAATAGTAATGACATCCCTATTTAATTACTCTTCATGGAAATAATATAGTATCTGCAAGAAAAAAATGCAGAAGGAAAAGGTCATTCACGTTCATTTGTTAAGGAGGGATCATCAAAAGAGGAAGAAATATCAGATAATACATATGAGAGTCGATCATAACTTATGAATTATTTTTAAAATGGAATCTACACTTCATCTTCAATGTCATATGTTGAGAATATATCATGTGATCTTCTTGAAATGAGTAATATTCAAGTAGAAACTGAAAGTGAAGAACAAACCCTCAAGTATGAAGATGAAGAGGATGCAGAAGTTAATTGGGAAGTATTGGATTCTGATATGAATATCTTGGGCCAAAAATAGTCTTCACATAGATTGCACAATAGAATAAGAGAAGAATAATTGAAGAACAATATTAGAAATATTCCATTAACAATATTCAATAATACAATGGTGTTACAGTAAATAGAATTCCAATCATGTGGATAGAATTCGAATATACCAACTAAACTTGAATTATTGACTAACTATAAGTGTCTTAAATCACTATCGTATCTCACTAGTCTAACTCCACATGTCTAATTCAGTTAATAATCAATTAAAACTAGTTAAACTAGTTAAACTAGTTAAACTGATGAGGTAGGTGAGAAAAGGATCCTACCCTCATGCAGCCATGTAAAACTGGTGCTAACTGAACTGAAAGGAATCTAACTAAATGTAATTGGAGATTGACTTAGCATAAATCCCTAACTACAACAACCAACTAATGGAGGCTTTCGGTGGCACTCATAGTGGATCCTAAAATGTAGGGATTGGTCTTAGAGGCACATAAGCTCGTTAATTCACATGCAATAAGTGGAAAATAACCTCTCTATGTGTTCCACACACTCTAGTGCTTTGTACCAGTGGACCTAATGGCACTGGTGGACCCAAAGGCTCTGGTGGACCCAATGGGACCAAACTTAAGTAAATGACTCCTAAGTTAGGCATGATAATCTAATAGACTATAAATGGACAAGGAGACAAAGGGAGGATTAATAATAATCCTAACACCCCCCTTTAATCCTAACTTGGACTACCTGGGCCCTGATAACTAAGATCAAAGGTCGCCCATTACAATCTAAATGCAAAAATTATTTGTCCATGAAAAAAATGAGGAAAAAGGAAAAAATGCATGGGGAAAATCCTTCCTAAAAAATGGACATGGATCATAATTTAAATGAATATCTTCACTCTGTCTTTTTTCTTCATTTGAATAAGTTGGATTTAATACTTCTTGGTGAAAAACTTTGATGGGTTTTTGTATATGCCTTGATTATGTATCTGTTTTTCAATGTTGTGTAGACAAAAAGCATGAGGAGAAGCCCCTTGTAGCTCATCTTATGGTGATGAAGGAGAATCATATGAATTATTTTTTATGTGACAACATAAAATATCATATATGAACATAAAATTAGATATGGAAAAGAGGTAGGTGCAATCATATCTTAACCAAAGAACATCAATGAAATTGACGGACACAATTTCTATTGTAGCTGCATAATGGTGAACCCGATCATGAACCTTTTTACGAAACTGATGTGAAACATTTATAATTATTTAATAGATCTTATGAGTCTCTGATATATCATAAATTATGTCATATGGATCAGAAATAAACCAAGTTATAGTGGCTCCAAAATCTAGTTGAGTCACAGTAGGAAAACTAGGTGAAACTAGTCTACATTGACAATTGGGAAAATATGGTGAGCATAAGGATCTAAAATTTGACCTAATAAAGGTTATATCAGACCCACATTTTTTTAACAGCATCCCAGATAGAGCCAATGATAATCAAAACTAACCAATGTCAGAAAACAAATACATGATAAAAACTTTCACCAGTGATACAGTATAGGAAACCATGAAATTGTATAGTTTACCAACTGAGGAGTTTGGGAGTTGTAGGGACTTATGAGTATAAAATAGAAGGGACAGGGGTGTCATGCATATCAGCCTGAAAATCATCTTCTAAATCAGATAAAAAAGAATATGAATGGATTTTGAAGGATTCGGATGAAGACAAGTCAGAAACTAGTGGTAAAAAACTAGTATTGAGGGGAGATGACTCTGGGAGACTGATAGGTATTTTTCCAAGTGGAGGAAAATATATTTATGATTATATATATCAGAATGAGTATCAAAATTAGAGACATCAGAAACATACTTTATTCTAGAAACCAAGGCATGAGCATCGTTACCTTTGAATTTCATAGTGTTACAGTACCCCTGGGGATCAATAGATTTTTCCCTTCTTGCAAGATCTGGAACATCAATGTTGTTTATTTCGAGAAACTGACTCATGATGTAAATTTTCTTCTGAAATAAATAATTTTCATTGTGAGAATATTTTATGCAATAGGTACACTGTGATATTCCTTTCTTGTTTCCCTTCTTCTTGAAATTCGATCCTTCATCAGTGGAGTTAGAGCCTTCATATTCGGAGTCTGAATTTGTATTTTTATCCTTCACTTTTAGCTTTCATTTGGACTTGAGATTCTTCCTTCCAAGAGTATAAAGAACATGATCCTTTGAGTTTTTGAGAGTCCCCATTTGAATTATCTAGATATTCTCTTGTGTGATAGAATCTATGAATGCATCCAAGGATGGCATCCTCCAATTTTGAACTGCAAGCTTAGTAGCATAGAATGTTGAAACAAAAATTGAGTATTCTAGACCCAACTTTGATAGAATGGAGAGGATTAACTGATCTTATTCCTTTGTAATCCAAGATTGATTGAGAAAAAGTACTAGTGACTTAAACTTGGTGACGAATTTCTCAATGGTTTCGAATTCACTTGATCTCAATGAGATCAACTCATTCTCCAATTGATGTCCTATAAGATCATCTTGCTTTAAGAAGAGGGANTTGATTCACACTTCATTAGGGCCTGTCAAGCCATGAAAATGGAAAATAATTGAGAGAGAGAGAGAGAGAGAGAGAGAGAGAGAGAGAGAAAGCAAGCCATAATCTTCATCCTTCCTGTTATGCTACCTTGCTTTCTCAGTAAGAGCATTAGGATCAATTTTTAAGGCCATAGTAACTCTGTAAAGACCTCTATTGTCCAATAGTATCTCAATCTTGGATTTATATTCATAGTAATTTAATGAAGTTAAGTTTACTATATTATATAGATCCATGCTCTTTTGTTGTGTTTCTAGTGACAGATCTGAATACCTGGACAAAACTAGAAAAACAATTTTTGTTTAGCTTGACCAAGATTTGATACCATATTAGATTCTGGAAGGAAGATATTGGGACAAAAAAAATATTCACATAGATTGCACAAGAAAATAAGAGAAGAATAATTGAATAACAATATGAGAAATCTTCCATTAACTATATTCAGTAATACAATGGTGTTACAATAAATAGAATTCAAATCATGTGGATATTATTCGAATGTACCAACTCAACCTGACTGACTAACTAACTATAAGTGTCTTAAATCACTATCGGATCTCACTAATCTAAACCCACATATCTAATTTAGTTAATAATAAGTTAAAATAATGAGGTAGGTTAGAAAAGGCGCCTACCCTCATGCATCCATGAAAAACTAGTGCTAACTGAACTGAAAGACATCTAATTGAATGTAACTGGAGACTGACTTAACATAACTACCTACCTACCACAACCAATTGATGGATGTTATTGTTGGCACTCATAGTGGATCCTAGAATGTAGGGATTGGTTTTAAAAGAACATCGTCTCATGCATGCACATGCAATAAGTGGAAAATAAACTCTCTTTGTGTTCCCCGCACTCTAATGGTTGGTACCGGTGTACCCAATGGCACTGGCGAACCTAGAGGCTCTAGTGGAACCAACAAAACCAAAATTAAGTAAATGACTCCTAAGTTAGGAATGATGATATAATAGGCTATAAATGGACAAGGAGAAAAAGGGAGGATTAATAATAATCCTAATAGGAAGGTGAAGTAATCAATGCCTTGGAAGAGTTGAACAAATCGAGAAGGAAGAATAAATATTTATAGGAACAACTATTAAAATGTGAAGAATAGGTCAAAGAGGAAAAGGATATTAACAAATCACTAGAAAATATGAGTTAAAAGGAAAAAGATATTGAGAAACAATTAGACTAAACTGTAGATAAAATTAGGAAGATCAAAGAGAAGAATTCCTTACTGAAGGTGTCACTGAAGGAAATGAATCAAGAAAAGGATATAGAGATCTCTCACTTAAAATAGGAGTTGACTGGAATAAGACAAGAACAATTCTCTGTTGCAACAAATGAATTCAAGAATGATATACCATACTGCCCAAATTCAAAAAGTGACAAGGCTTTCTCTGTTGCATAAATTGAATAAAATTCAATAGCACATCCCCTCCCCTCTCGTCGTTGTCGGAGAGGATGCGACTACATTGATGCCATCATAACTGAGCATCTGGCCCAGTGAACATAATCAAGACTGCTTTGAAATTAAAAAAAAATGTAGATGCATCATGCAATAATATATAGCGGAAGAAAATAGCATTCAATACATTCATAATAAAAACAACTACATTGTAGAGTTAATACAAAGAGCACTTGTAATTGAGATGCCCCGAGAAACTAGCTATGTCGCTGCAATGTTCTAACCAACCATAGGCTAGTTGTGCTCATCAATCTCTCAACACAACTGCCACCCCTGAGCTGGGAATGACTTCCGCAAGGAATAAGGGAACAACAGGCTCACACATAGCCAAATACACACCAAGATTCATCCAATCCAATCCCCAGTTGGGTTTATCAGGCTGCTAAGGTAGTGGAAAGGAATAATTGTTAAGCTAGTGAGATTAACCAAAAATCTATGGGAACCTCTATCAGATCTATCTAAATTGGCCCCCACAATACCTACACACCCAACAAAAGGAATTATTCCCTTCACTGCTACATAGTCCCTCAGGCCATATCTTCCCTTTCAGTGTTCTCCTGGGTGTGCATAGAAGACTAGCCAACCCCTTTCATATTTTTTGAGGTTCCTCTCCTCACTAGGATTATCAAGCCAATTCATGTAATCTTCCACTCCTAATTCTTACTCACAGTTCATACCAAAACAAGGATGCACATAACAGCAAACACAAGTGTTGGGTATGAAGAAAAATGTCATGGGAACCAAAAATGAACTGGTAGAAGGGGAAATCGACCCTAGGAGAGAAAATTCAATTTTAGAAAATGTCTATGGGAATTATGAGAGAAACAGATGCCTCTATAAACCCCCAGATCATGAATCTCTACTTCCATCCACTGTGCAACACAAAAACAGATTACCATCCATCGATAGATGAGGAAAATTGTAGAAACATGAAGGAAAATGCCCCAACTAGCTCTAGTTGTGTGAGGAAGAGAAACACATGGGTAAGGAATGGTTTGGGCACCAATTTCTAGGTGTTTTATTTCCCCATAAGAAAAAACATGTTTTTCCAAAATTGATGGCTTGCCCTAATACGAAATTGACTACCATACCTCTCCATTCCCCATGCATTAACTACCTCAACCAACTTCTGGAAGAATTAAATAATTGGGTGCATAAGACAAAATGGGTAGTTGAGAATTTATGGGTTCTCTCATTTACATTTGGCTTTACACTATTGGGTCAAGGGTTTGAATAATTTCCCTTCCTATTCCTTGTGAAATCATGCCCCCATATCTTGTTGCATTGCATAGCTAGTTGTGGGTATTTTTATTAAATTGGATATTTACATGATGTCTCAATTTTCTATTGTTCTTGTCTAGCACAAGAACCATAGGTATCGATTTTAAATGTATATACATAAAATGATAAATCAATGGTGGGGCCTTGGCCTTGAGCTCCTTGCCATGATTTAATAACAATATTTACATCATGTAAATTTTTATTGCAACAGGGGTCAAAATCAGGATATTACATTCCCCTCCCCCTTAATTTAGCATTGTCCTCATTTCTATTCAAAATGGACAAAAAATGGATCTTCTGGTCTCATGGCATCCTCCAGCTCCCATGTAGCCTCATCGAGACTGTAGTGGTTCCATTGCACCTTTACCTGTCCAATGGATCTGTTCCGAAACATTCTTACCTTCCTGTATAGGATGCACAATGGTTCAATTTGGAACTCTCCCTTAGGTTCCACCTAGATCACATCCCAATTCATCACATGGTTAGGATCATGTACATATTTCTTAAGCAAAGAGACATGAAAAACATTATGAGCTCTAGTTCTAGCAAGAAATGAAAGTCTTTCAAGCACTTCAAATGGCCCACAATATTTAAGTGATAACTTGGCACAAATCCCAACTTCAAGGAAATATTTCTTGGCCTCACTCTAAGGTAAATATGATCCCAAAAACAAAACTCCTTATGCACTTTATGCTTATCAGCATAGCTCTTCTATCTATCTTGCGATGATTTCAAGCTCTACCTAATATTTGCAACCTCTTGTTCCATTTCCTTAAGAAATTATGGACCAAGCACAATTCTATTCACTGGATTATCCCAAGTCACTACTGTCCTACACCGTCTTCCATATAAAGCCTCATATGAACTCATTCCCAATGATGCTTGTTTCCTGTTATTATTTGCAAACTCTACCAAGTGTAAATAATCCTCCCACTTGGATAGTTTTCCCATTACATACATGTGAAGAATGTCTTCAACTACCTCATCTACTCTCACTATTTTCCCATCATTCTGAGGATTGTAGGTGGTGCTAAAGTTTAGCTTTGTAGCTAGATCCGCAAAAATACCCTTCCAAAAATTTGAACTAAACTTGGTATCCCTGCCAGAAATTATTGCCTTAGGAAATCCATGCAATCTAAAAATTTCCTTCATGAAAATATTTTCAATGGCATCAGTTTTATATGTGGACTTGACCAGTATAAAATGTGATGACTTTGTTAACTTGTCCACCACAACCATGATGGAATCATGTTGTCACATAGTCATTGGAAACCTTGTAGTAAAATCCATGGAAATGACTTCTCACTTCCATTCCAGGATTGGAAAAGGTTGCAATAAACCTGTTGGGTGTTGATGTTCAACCTTCACCTACTGACATTCCATGCACTTATAAATATACTAAGCAATGTCATTTTTCATTCCCAGCCAAAATAACTTCTTTCTGGATGTAGCAATTGTTTTATGATATCTTGGGTGACCAAAATATTCAGCTTGATGGATTTCATCCATAACAATCCTCCTCACATCTGCCACATTTGGAATATAAATTTTATTATTATAAGTAATAAGTTTGTCTCCTTCGAATTGATATCCTTCGTACTTGCTTTCAAGGTTTTACTGTTGCAAATTGTCCTTTATCTGCATGTACACTTCATCCTTGGCAAGTTAATAATCTGCTACCTCAAATTTGGCTGGAAAGTACTAAGGGATTCCACATGCATTTCATGTACCTTCCTGTTGAGGGCATCAGCCACCTTGTTTTCTTTTCCTTTTATGTGTTTGATTTCAAAATCAAATTCACACAAAAATTCCAACCATCTATCTTTCCTAGCATTTAAAGTTGGATGATCAAACAAGTATTTCAAACCACAATGGTCCGTCCTTAACTCAAATTTCCTTCCCATTAAGTAATGCCTCCATATCCTTAGAGAATGTACTATGGCTACAAGTTCTAAATCATGAGTAGCATAGTTCTTCTCATTCTCCTTGAAATTTCTTGACTCATAGCATACCACGTGGTTGTCTTGCATAAGAACTCCTCCAAGTCCTTGATTGCATGCATCAGTACACACCACAAAGTATTTTTATGGGTCTGCAATTTTCAAAATTGGTGCACTTGCAAGAATATTATTCAACTGTTGGAAGATTTCCTCACATCTTGGTGTCCATTCAAAATTTATCCCCTTGTTTTTCAAGGAAGTGATTGAATGTGTGACCTTGGAGAATCCTTCAATGAACCTCCTATCGTACCCAAAAAGTCCCATAAAGAATCTCACATTTATCACATTTCTCGGAGTTGGCCAATTCATAATGGCCTCAATCTTCTCAGGGTCCACAGATATTCTTTTGTTTGAGATAATGTGACCCAAATAATGAATTTTATCTTTATAAAATTCACATTTTCTCAACTTTTCATACATATTATGCTCCCTTGGCAATCGCAATGCCATTATCAAATGTTCTTCATGCTCTTCTTCATTCTTAGAATAAATAAGAATGTCATCTAGGAAGACAAAAAAAGCTTGTCCAGGTACTTGCTAAAAACACTATCCATGAGACACATGAATGTAGCTGGTGCATTTGTGAGACCAAATGGTACCACCACAAACTCATAGTGCACATACCTTGTTCTAAAGGCTATATTATGAATATCTTTCTCTTTGATTCTTACTTGATGGTAACCAGACCTCAAGTCAATTTTTGAAAATACCTTTTCTCCTCTCATTTGATCAAAAAGGTCATCAATTTGAGGTAATGCATATTTATTCTTCACAGTAACTTTGTTCAACTTCCTCTAATCAATACATAACCTGAGTGTCCCTGCTAGTTGAAATAACCCTTTTATTAATTGGATAAAAATTGCAGTTACAGTTACAGTTTCTTTTCTATCTCTTACAAACTACGAACAAACCCTTTGCTTTCCCTGCCTGGGTATATTTATACAAGAGAAAATATAGCCTGTTACATCAATTTCGGGCATCCATGAAGATATTTGATCTTCAGGCTACCGAATCATCAAAGAAGTTACAACTAATTGTTCCTTGCATAAAATCATCTCAAGAATAGATAAATTTTTACTGTGGGTTGTTCCGCGAACTGACATTCCCAGAGAACTGCGAAATATTCTTAGAGAGTCCATTTGCAATCATGAAGGCACACCTGAGATTATTTCTTCATTAATGTCAGTCGCATATTTTGAGCAAGTAGTTGAAGCCAAGCAGGACCATCTTCCAGATAGAACAAGTTGTTGCAGTTGCGCCACCTAGATATAAAAATATGTTGTACTTGCACCACTGGTGATTCTGAATATTTATTTCAAAGCATGTAGAGATCAACACAACGATAGGTAAATTCCATGATTATAAATAAAACCAAGCATAAAAATAAATAACAAATGATTATTTTTTTACCTAAGGTATTTATGCTCATTTGTATGAAAAGGATAAAGGTGCAGTTGCAAAACAGAGGTGAAAATAGGAAAAAAGAACGGGACAGAGTATGGGAAAAAGTGGGAAAATTCAGGACCCAACATCTCCCCCCAGCTTATCTAATTGCATGTCCTCATGCAACAAATTGAACTAGTCTGAGTCTGAATCAGACTCAAGACTCATCCTGTGAAAATTGGTGAGGTTGAATGAGGGCTCTGGTTCCTCCTCTTATTGCAAACACCCATTTCTAATGATCAAAGTACCCCAATAGTCTCTCTTAGATTTCTTGGTCATCTTGTAGATTCCCTTATAGTTCCTATATGGCCACAAAATAAGAAGAAATATTAACCTTATACCCATCTAGTTCATGCCACAAGACTCCATACACTTAATATAGCCAAGTACTCTAAACAGGGATAAATATTTAAAATTGTCAAAATAAAATGGATATTTTACAAGAGAAAATTCCCATCTATGGCTACTTCCCTGTAGGGAAATATCATGTTGATGAGAGATCATTTCGACACACGTAGAGATAACCTTTTGTTGAAATTCATTCAACTACTAGACTTTATCTAGATATGTAATTTTTCTCTTATGTCTAGAAATCACAAAGAGAGGGGCTCTAGGTTCTCCCAAAATCCATAGAGTGGAGCTTTCATCTTTCTTCCCTATGGTCTGTGAGGCACTCAACCAACGAACATGGTTATTGACAAAAGAAGCAAATGACTTTAAATGAATATCCCCAATATGGAGAACTAGGTTAGCCTGGGTATCCATCATGCATGCCCTATCATGCAAATATAATTCACACAGCAAATTCTTCTCAAAGAATTCACTCTGGTTAAAGGTCTGGAAAATTGAGAAGGTGTCACAATTTTTCAGGGTCTTCCTTCCTTCAAAGCTTTGATCTAGAACATAATCATCTGTTCAAATAAAAATACAGGGTAGTGTTATACAGCTGATTGGCACCTCTCCGTCCGAGTGCTGATATCCCTCAGGTCGGCACACAAAAGGACACTTATGGATTGAGGTTTGCCCAGTTTCATTATACCTTGGTTGATGATGAAAGACATTCCCTTTTTATCCAGCTGGTTACTTTGCTATTTTGAGAGTTGAGATGTATGCACGACTCTCCCTATTAGCATGTCGCGCATATGCGCGGGTGTCAAGTTCAACAAGTCGCGCATAGATCTATGCGCGGGTTGTCCTTATACAGAGTCGCGCATGATGCGCGGGTTGCTTTATTATAGACCCGCGCATATCTCCCTCAAAATTAATTTTTAAAAGCACGCGTTAATGGAAGATTAGTTATCTTATTTATCTTAATCCCATTAACTGCTGCAACCTCCCTAACCTTCGAGAACTGCCTCATTTCACCTATATAAATAGAGGCCTTGGGGAGGGGTTTGAGAGATATACTTGGAGAGCAAAGTTATGCTGGTGGATTTACTACAGAACCTTTGGAGTAGAGAAACTCAGAGTCCTTTGGTGACAGAGGAGTCCCTTGTTCAGGCATTGGGTTGTAACCTAAACTCCCTCTTTTATTGTTAATAAAGCAGATTACTTCTTCCATATTGTGTTTCATGTGTTGTAGTTTGGTAAAGATTCATACTTCATTATAATATGTGATTTACCTAACCTGCATCTTTATATATGAATCATATTGTATATTGGAAGAACCTTTTGTTAACAGGTTGAAGGAGGAATTATCCTGGAGATTATAAGAGTGGAGCAAAGAGGAAGGAATCAGCTTGGATCAACCTTCATTTATTACAAGTAAGTTCCTGCTACTTCCCTATTTCCTATTTGTACTTTTATAGTCAAACTGTCTGCAAGGTCTAGTATGTTGGTAACCCCCAGACCTAGGTTATTAGGTGAATTATCCTTTACAACAGAACTGGCGACTCCGCTGGGGAAGCCAAGTCTGCTTTAGGTCTTTTTCTGTTTTCCTGGCCAGTAATTGCTCGAAGTCTAGTCGGNTATTTCCTATTTGTACTTTTATAATCAAACTGTCTGCAAGGTCTAGTATGTTGGTAACCCCCAGACCTAGGTTATTAGGTGAATTATCCTTTACAACAGGTAGGACAAGGAGGGGGATCTATAGCTCAATAATTCCTTAGTTAAAGTGAGCATTTGCTCTTTATTATTATAAATATAATGATACTTATTTAACTCCTTTAATTTCTCCCTCATCTCTTCCCATCGAATTTTTTGGAAGAATATCTCCTCAGCCCATTGTTCCCTTAGTTCCTGAATGATATTCTTATGTGAAGTAAGGGAAATCATACCTTTCTCAAGTTGGTTTGCATGGCGCTTCCATATACTTGCTTCAATCTTTAAAAGTGTTACCTCTTATGTCTCTTGAAGTTCTGTAGCCTCCACTTGTGTTGTTGCATCTTGTGTTTCAACATCTAGAATATGGTCCATTACTACCTCTTCCTTGGCATGAACTACTACTTCCTTCAATTCTATAGTTTCAGCCTTAGTTTGAACTAACATTTCATGTGTTTCAGTAGCTTCAACTTCAATCTGAGCTGTCATTTCCTCGGTTTTAGCAGTTTCAGTATGGATTTTTCTTTCAACAAATATTTTTAGAGGCATTGGTTCTTGTGTGACAGTGCCTTATTATTTCAAATCCATCATAGCAGTTTCAGTAACCAATTTTGAAGACACCGGTTCTTGTGTAACAGTGTCATGTTCTATTTCCATGTCTTCAGGCTGTTGGACTCCTTGCTGCATAATTTTTGTGCCAGCCAGTTACTTCCCTTGCAAAAATTTTGTATCAGTCGGCTGCTCCTAGTCAGTCTACACTTGCACAATATCTGTATCAACCGATTTCTCCTGGTCAGTCTGTACTTGCACAATCTCTGTACCACCAAATTGTTTCTCCTGATATGGAAGTGAATTAAATTCCCCATAAGTGCTTCCAGAAGTAAGAAATTCAATATTTTATGAAGATTGAGGCTACAATGCCTCATTTATATGTAGCTCTTGCTCAATAATCAAATTTTCTTCCAACCTTGTTTCCTCTGCTAGTTCTTCATGTAGTGTCTCATCTCCACCCTGGCTTGAATGTGCCAATCTCCAAGATACTATTTCCATTTTATCAATTTTATATCCTTCCAATTTAAACAAGTCTCCACATTCAGGACATACAAATTCTTCTTTCCCCTCTATGAAGAGTGGATCTTCAAACCAAATAGCATCTTTAGCCAAAAAGTCTAGGCCTCTCACTAATTGCTTTATGTTTGCCTCCTTCCATATTTATAGCTCTTCCCTCAATGCTCTAGCATCTCCATTCAACAAGTCCTTTTCATCTTGCAGCATTTCTAGCTGGTGCTACACAGATTCTTGGGTAGCAGTGGCCACCATAGGTGAATTTCCCATTGGTTCTTGTGTTTCAGTGGGTTCCCTAGGTGTTAAAATGGGAATCTCAATCATTTCCCTTTTTGCTTCCTAGAAGGCCTTGATTATTCTTCTTCTAGTTCGAGTGGGTTATTATATATGAGTGGCATACATTGGAAAATTACCCACTGGTTCTTTTGTTTTAGTGGGTATCATGGAAATTTTAGCACTTACCACTTATTTTGTCCCAGGAGCCCTAGGCCTTCCCATTTTGTGTGATTCTCCTTGTGTTTCTGCAGGTTCTTGTGTGGCAATAGAAGCCATCGATAAAATACCCACTAGTTCTTATGCTGTAGTGGGAAAAATGGGGATCTCAACGCTTACCACTTCTATGGTCCTTGAATCCCTAGTTCTTCTCCTCCTCCTAGATGATTCTCCCCCAACACTTGATCTTTTCCTTTTCTTGTTTGGTGTGAGAAGGGTAGATATTTCTCCAATCCTTGCTAAAGGTTCCTCCTACTAGATTATAGTTCCTTCTATTTCCAAAGAGGTTTCGATCTCAACCACCTGAGGCCTTATTTCCTCAATTTATGCAATCACTCCTTCTTCTGTTGCATCTGCAACTGTAACTTCCATTGTCATTGCTTTTTTTGTTTTTCCCCTTACTTATTCTACTACATCTTCTTCATTTTCTGCTACTACTCCAATTGTTCCCTCCATAGGGATATTTATTGTTGCAGCTCCCTCTGAATCTTCCTCTTGTTCATCTTAAGCTTCTCCTGATTCTTCATCCCTCCCTCCACCTAAATCTAAGGAGATTTGTTCGACTCTACTTCCCTAAATATGTGCTACTGCAGGTGCTTGATGCACTGTACCTCCAACAAATTGTTCACATGTTAAATTGTTATGTGCTAAGCGTCTTTGTACTAAGAATTTGATCAACCCATGATTTGTGAGAGAAGAGAGTGGGTGTATGGAAATATTATCATAATGTGCCATATTTTTCAAGGTTTGTAATAGATAAAATGACATATTGATAAGTCTCTGATGGTGCAAGTGAGACAATAAGACAAAATCATAACTATAAACAACCTTATATCTTCCCTCACAGGTAATGTACCTTTTAAGGAAGGTCATGACTTGGTCCCATGGTCTGGGCAATGTCTCCAGTGCCACTCCTCTATCCCTTCTCTACACTTGCTCCCCTAGTGCTAGAAATAATTCAACTTCTCTTGAATTATGCGTCTTCCTGCAGAACCATCATTCTCCAGTCCGTCGCAATCCTATGACCTCTACCACAACTTGTCCTGATGCATCTATCCTTAATCCTCTTTTTTTTTAGTATTCTACATTCAGGTTCAAGGAAAAATGGAGTCTTGTTTCCTCATGAAATCCGTTCAATCTCTGGAAATAACCAATCCAGCCTACTTTTTAGAAAATGTTATAGACTGCTCTATTTGTAGACAGAGCATCAAGATTGCTAGGTTCATACCTGATTGGAGGACCCATAATGCTTTCTTCTTACTGGATGTGATAGATGGGTATAGTAATTAACAAAATCAGTCGTTCAATACCATAACCAGATAACAGGGATTTGTATGGGTTTTCTGAAATTCTCGGCGAAATTGAAAGCAAGATGTGTTGCATATTTTCGGAGATGGGGTGAAAATTTGTTTGAAAGTACAGGAGGGACGGTGTGAAAGGAATATTAACTAATTATGGAGTACTGTCAGGAGTCAAAAAGGTATAATAATTAATATTATATCATTATATACTTGATTATACTTACAATCAGAATTCATACCTGATCATTGTGACTCAAGTCATCCATTCCCCGGTATGATACGAGCTTCTAATACCAATGATCATGCGGGGGATAATTTTACACATGCAATTGAGGATAATCTACCCTCAATCATTAATCAGGTGGAGTGTGTTCATTACATCATTGATTTCTCAAGCGCGTGGAGAGGGTGTAAAATATCTCATTATGAAAAATTGAGATTTAGTTGGAAATCCGCTCCACGCGATAAATTTTCTATAAGATTCTCAGCACAATACCTTCAAAAAGTTGATAGAAAAATCATAGAGTTTCATCTCAGAAAGGTCAAAACAATAGAAAAAATAGTGGTGTTGCAACAGAGCTTGGCAAAAAATGACAGAAAAATTAGCGGTGTTGCAACGGAGTCTGGCCAAAGACAGCAAAAAAATTAGCGGTGTTGCAACAGAAATTGGCCAAAGACAGCAGAAAAATTAGCGATATTGCAACAGAATTTGGCCAAAAATGGCGGAAACACTAGCGGTGTTGCAGCAGAAATCGACCAAAAATAGTGAAAAAAATTAGCAGTGTTGCAGCAGAGTTGTGCCAAAAATAGTGGATTTGCAGCCGGATTTAGCCAAAAATAGCGGAGTTACCACGGGAAAAAGTTAAGCAATTTAACAAGATTTCCACTCAAAACAATATTGGGAGGGCTTAGTAAAAAAAAAATTCTCGTCAAGGATCTACAATCTTATCCATGCATTTTTTTCAAGGAGTCGTATCAATGAAGACGGATCGTCCATGGTTATACAATTGCTTGGCCCATCGCAACTGCCTCTTTTTACCTGAACCTTTTCACAATTATTAGAAAAACACACCCAATCATAGAGAAAAAAAATAAAAAGAAAAGAAAAGCACACAACAAAAATTAAATCATTTTATTTATATACAGATTTTGTAGAATTTGCAGTAGACTTAAAAAGTTTAAGAAACATGGGAAAAACCCTGCTCCTATACCAGTTAATAGCATGGATCAGTCATGACCTGTGAAATAAATGCATCCTTCGATATTGGTTTCTAATACAGCCGTAATCGATGACCATTTGCAAACAAAGGTGTCCATTTTTTGTCAATAGTGGTCAGTCAGACGGTTCCATTGTCAAATACCTGATCTATCTTGTAAGTTCCCAGCCATCTCATGCATATCTTTCCTTTAAAGTCCCTTTAAAAACTTGAATAGTATAGTAAAGCCTAATATCCTTCACATAACATATTCTTCTTGCTAAATTTATCATTCCATTTGTAGTGCTGTTGTTGGATTAAAGTTGTATGATGTATAGCAACAGTGCGCTTTTCATCAAGTTCATTCAGTTGATTCAGTCGGTTTTTATGAGCCTTTGTTAAATCCAGGTTTTCCTCTGTAGTTGTTCTCAAAGTTTTAATCTAAAATTCAATAGTTAAAACAACACTCTTGTCATACACCATTTCGTATGGGGAGAATCATGTAGTGTTGCGCCATGTTTTACGGTAGGACCATAATGCTTCAGGGAGCCTATCAACCCAATCCTTGCGATGACTCTTCATTTTTTACATGAGGATTGACTCGATCACCTTGTTCATGCTTTCCACTTTCCCATTGGCATGTCGATGGTATGGAGAGGTGACTCGGTGTTGAATACGATACTTCTAAAATAGGGCCTCCATATTTTGAGACACAAACTGAGGTCCTCCATCTGTCACAATTTCCCTGGGTACTCCAAAATGGGTGAATATCTCTGCATATAAAAATTCTATTACAGCCTAATCATTGGCCTTTATTAAGGCCACAAATTCTACCCACTTGGTCATATAGTCAGTGCAAACCAAAATGTAAATTTTTTTTTTTATGGATGGTTGATAGGCCCTACAAAATCTAAGGCCCGTCTATTAAAGGGTTCAACTGCCAATGTGGCTGGAGTGGCATCTCATCTAATCGGTTTGGACATATTTTCTTGCATCCCGAAATATAGTTGGCCAGTAGTAGCCCATCCTTAATATTTTATGGCCTGTCCTTTTATCGGTAAAATTAACCCAATAAGGATCATCATGGAAGACCTTCAAAATACTGTGGATTTCATCCTCCCTCACACATTTCCTGATTTCCAAATCATGTCCTGTGTAAAAGAGGTGGCCCTTGATCTAGCAGTACCTCACACTTTTCTATATAATTCTCTTCTTTTCTAATTTGGACAAGTGCGATGAGATTTTACCTATAACCAAGTAATTAGCAATGTCAGCGTACCATGGAGAAAGGGCTGAGACTGCAAATAAATGTTCATCAGGGAAAGAATCTTCTATTGGTGTATCATCATCATTATTAGTTAGCCGAGATATAAAATCTGCAACTATGTTCTCCTTCCCTATTCTGTCAACAATAGTGATGTCAAATTACTGGAATAACAACAACCATATAGTCACTCTAGCTTTAGTAATGGGTTTGTTCATTAAATATCTAATTGTTGAGTGGTGAGTATGTACAAATGTAGGATATCTAGTAATGTAATGTCTAAATTTATTTATGGAATAAACGATAGCAAGGAATTCCTTCTATGTAACCATGTAGTTCAGTTCAACATGAGATAGATTCTTACTAATGTAATAGATAACATAAGGGTTGTGACCTTCCTGTTGTCCCAGAACTGCTCCAATGGTTGTATTTTAAGTGTCGGAGGAAATATGAAAAGGCGGGGCCAAATTAGGCCCCCTCAATATGGGTGATGTAGATAGATTCTTCTTTAGCTCTGTGAATGCTTCCTGGCATGCATTTGTCCACACAAATTGGGCATGTTTCAATAAGAAGGTAAATAAAGGAGATTCCAACTTGGAAAAACTGTCGCCATAAGGAATGAAGTCATCCATGAAAACTTTCATACAATCATTCACCATTTCAGAAAATATTCCTATTACAATCCACTAAAATGTGGTCGACGCATTGCACAACCCAAAGGGAAGCACCCTGTATGTGAAGGTTCACAATGGAAAGGTGAAGGTATTTTTATCCGTATCTTTAGGGGCAATATGGATTTGATTGTACCCACTTAAACCATCCAAAAAGGAGAATTTTTTTTTCTAGACATGGTGTCCAAAACCTGATCAATAAAAGGCAGAGGGAAATGGTCTTTCTTTGTTGCTTTATTGAGTTCTTTGTAGTCCACAAAGACCTGCCACTTTCCATTATTTTTGGGTACAATAACAAGTGGGGAAACCCACTCGCTGTTTGAAACTGGGTAAGTGAATCCTTCCTCTATAATTTTCTATATCTCCTCCTTCACAATATCTCTCATGTTAGGGTTCATCCTACACTGGGGTTGTCACACGGTATTTTAATCATTTTTAACGTAACTGTGATGAGTGCACAGTGCTAAGGGAATCCCCCTCATATCTTTGTACTCCCATGCAAAATCCATTTGGTGACGTTTAGGGAGTGCAACAAGGCACTCCAGTTCGTCAGCTTTAAGATTAGGATTTACGCTCAATGTCTTCTATAAGTCAACTTCTACTAGAACACTTTTAGAACTATCGATTATTGGAATTAATTCGGTACTGCTGACTAAGGCTTCCTCTGTGAGTTCTTTCTTATTCTCTTAGTGTGTCATCCAGGATATGATAAGATCTCTTAGTTATAGAGGTGGGATCGCTAATGAAATTACGTATGGTATCATATTTGGTTTCTATCTTAAAGGTCAAGGCTCTCCCAATTGTTAATAAAGGCTGAATATCTGCTTCTTCCTCTAAATCCATCCACAACTGAGTTTTGACGTCTAGGATTGATTTAGCTGAAGGCTATAAATTCATATCTTAATGGTATTTTCCATTAGAAATTGTCATGGATCCCAATATGTAGTTGATGTATGCATCATCTACTATAGCCAGCCAGGGTCTTCCCAAGACCAAAGGGTATCCCCCTAGCTGTGACTTCGGCTTTAAAACAACGAAGTCTGTAGGGTAATCCCATGAATCAACAGAGACTACAAATTCTTCCACAACTCCTTCTAGTTTAATGGTAGATCTATCAGCCATCTCTAGTATGGTTGGGGTAGGCCTCAAATTAGCGAGTCCCGGTTGTTTCAAGGTCTCAATCATCATAACATCTATTGACGCACCTAGGTCGACCAAAACATTAATTATTTGAATCTTTTTGATACATATTGTGACAGTGGGATTACCTATATCAACATATTTGTCTAACGGGACGTTTCCCATTATTAGTTCAAATAATTGTCCTACCACATGTACTGTCGGGGGGTATTTTGATTTTCTTCCTGGTTTCTTCACAACCAGGTCTCTGATAGTTTTGGAATAAATGGGTACGTCGTGTAGGGCTTGTAACAATGGAATCCTCACATAAATATTTTTCAACTCTCCTAGGAGGTTGAAGATAGGTTGTTCCATGACCTTTTGCAAGGTTAATCATTCTGGATACGGTGGTTCTTTATAAGACTGTGTAAGTTGTGTTTTAGTGTGTGTCACTGCAAGTGTTTCAGCTGTTGGTTCATCATGTATCTCAATCTACGTTTCAGTGTCCTCAATGATGGGGATCGCTGCATTGAATGAATTTCCAAATGACGGATTAATTCCTTCATCAGTCATGGAGGATGGAACATCCTCAATGATTATTGGTTCCACTACCCTTCCCAATCCTAAGTGTAAATTATTGCAAGGGAGAGAGGAAATGGATTAAGTTGGCATGGTAGAAATTTCAAATTGTTGCACTACCTTATTGTTGGGATTAGGGTTAGGTTGAGCAAGAAGTTGAGGATGGATTGGTGCACCCATCAGTGTAGCATTATTTGGGAGTTGTAGATGAGGCTTTTGATACTATGTATAGGATGGTTGGTTATGTGGAAACTGGTTATGAGGAAACTAGATTCCTGGATACAGATTTCTCCATCTAGGAGACGAAGGATCTTGTTGCTTTGGTTGTGATTCCCATGGAGTCTAGGGGTTAGGATATGGTTCTATCGGTTGCAAAGGTTGGTGCCACTGTGTTTTAGGATATGAGTAGGGTGGAGGAAATTTATGATTAGAATTATTTCAAGAAATGAAAGGAGTAGGCTCAGAATGCATACCTAGAACCAATGGTTGCCACGACTTCTTTTGTGAAATAAAACAGGCATGTTTTGTATCTACACTGGATGCCTGAAAGACTTCTTTGGATTTCATAAGTGAGGTACAATCTTAGGTATCATTCTCCATTTCCCATAGCATGCACACTTCTCCCTTGTCAAGTGGGAATTCTTTCAGAGGATATTTCTTCCTGCAATTAGGGAAAAACACCCCAAGTACCAAATCTTCATCCACTTATTTTTGTTTTTCTCTCATAACATCTAGTTGTGAATATATGGAACTCATCATGTCGGTTTTGAAATTCTTGAGGTGATTTCCAATCTCTTCCTGAGTAGCTCCTCCACCAGTTGACTTTTGTTCCCATGAGAAAACGTCTTGATCCTTTGTACTAGTTAGGGTAGATCCCATGGAATATCATTGACATAAGTCCACAATGTGATGAAAGGATTCCTTGGAGATATCTCCCCTCCCTAGCAGGTTAAGCATGTCCAAACAGTCATCTGTTATTCCTCACAATAGAATAATATTAAGAACATCCCTTCCAATAGTGTTTTTTCCTGCCCTCTGTACATTATATAGAATCCTTTACACAAAATCCTCCAAACTTTCTTCATATTTTTGCACCATCTTAAATAACTCTTCTCTCTTATCCTTCATCCTACAATTTTCTTGATATTTTTCGAGAAACACATGTTTCATCTGCTCCCAAGTTGCAATAGTTTTGCCACCCAAGCTCATAAACCAGTGTAGGACATTATCTTTTAAGGTGGCAGGAAATATTTTCATCTTCTACTCACTAGAGATGTAGTCATAACTTTGAAAGAGAATGTCAAAATCAAAGAGGATCTCGTCTAGATCTTCTGTGGCTTTCCCATGAAAGCGGGGTAACACTAATGCTAAAATGTTCTTCATGGGGGCCTATCCAGTTGGTTTCCGAATGGGGAACTAGAGTGTGGAAGTTGTCTCCTCATGCTGGAGGTCACCATTATCATCATGATTCTCCCCCACTTCTTCCTCATGATCATCGAGGTGATGTTTTTTATTCATGTTTAGCTCGTCCTCTTCCTATTTTTTCTTCTTATAATCTTCCAATTTATATTGAAACTATAATCACTCCTATTTTATAACGTCCTTTCCGTCGATATGGTAAACCACCACTGGTCCACCTGTTCCCACATAAATACCCCTATCTTCGAGATTTCCTTCCACGGGGACACTGGATGGTGTCACAGCTCCTACTGTTTTCCCCACTTTTGGCACTGATGCTTCCACCCTAGGAGAAATAGGGCTTCTTCTGATAGATGATGGTCCTTTACTTCGAGCTCCAGTAGAAGAAATAGCCTTGGACACTAAATCATCTATGAATGTCCTTCTCCCTAAGGCTGGGATACCACCATGACCTCTAACACCTGCCAAGTTAGTATTTTGGGGAGTTCTAGGAATATCCCGTTGAGTTCATCCTATATTCATGCAAACCTATAAATCATGCAAACTTAAAATAAAACCTACTCAATAAAATACCAATTCAAATACTAACAATTCCTATCAATTACCTTCCCTGAAAACGGTGCCAAAATGTTGGGCACTCTATATACTCATTAATTGCTTAACAAGAAGAGTGTTCAATATTTAATTGTCAACCCAAGGAATTCTGTTATTTCAAAGGAAATTAGAAAAGTATATGCATAAACATGTTCAGTACTTGATAACTAAAATGAAATTCACTCAATTCTAATTACTTCTCAGCCAACTCAACTTCCTGTAAGAAATAAAAATAACATTAGCCATCTAGGAATTAAAAAGAACTTCTATTTCCTATAATATTAATCTAAAGGTTTACAATCTAAAGAGAAATCCACCTAGAATTACTTTTGCAAGAAATGAAAGTCTTATTTACGAAAATAGAAATATTCCTACTTATTAATCAAGCAATAAATTCATCAAAGAAAAGGACTAATCTAATCAAGAAACTCTAGAAAGATAAATAGCACACACAATACTGGAGCTAAGCAAGTTTTTTAAAGCGTCTAACACGCCTCTGCATAACAAGGAGTATTAACTACATAGACGAATGTCACACCAAATCACCTACAACAACCCAAAGGAAAACTAACTGATGCAATCACTAGCCAAATACATTCACAGCTAACCATGTAAGGGTATCACACTGAAATTCCACACAAAACAGAAATAAAATAATAAGCATCTAAACTACCAATAACTATGTTAGAAGGGGGGCCTGGACTTCAAACTGAGATGTTGTTGAAAGCTCACAAAGTCTGCAATAGCGAAATATTGAGAATTATCACCCTTTTATTAATTGGATAAAAATTTCAGTTACAGTTACAATCTCTCTACTATCTCTTACAAACTAGGAACAAACCCTTGGCTTTCCCTACCTCTGGATATTTATACAAAAGAAAATCTAGTCTGTTACATCAATTTTGAGAATCCATGAATATCTTTGATCTTCAGGCTGCTGAATCATGAAAGGAGTTACAGCTAACCATTCCTTGCATAAAATCAGCTCAACAATAGATAAACGTTTTCTGTGAGTTCTTTCGCAAACTGACATGCCCAGCAAACTACGGAAGATTCTTGAACAGTTCAGTTGTAAGCATGAAGGTGCACCCGAGATTCCTTCTGTATTAATTTTGGCCGTGTCTTTTGAGGAAGTAGTTGAAGCCAAGTGGTACCATATTCCAAATAGAACAAGTTGTTGCAGTTGCACCACCTGTGATTCTGAATTTTTATTTCAAAGGATGGACAAATCAGCACAATGATAGGTACAATCCATGATTATAAATAAAACCAAGAATAAAATGAAATATTAAATAATGATTTTTTACCTGAGGTCTTTATGCTGGATTGTATGAAAAGGATAAAGGTTTAGCTACAAAATAGGGGTGAAAATAGGGAAAAAGGATGGGACAGAGTATGGAAAAAAGGGGAAAATTCGAGACCCAACACACTATGTGGAATGTTTCCTTTGATATGACTATGATTATGCAAAATTTGTTCATAAACACAATTGTTAGTTGTGTTATATTCTCAGAAATTTATAAATTACTTGCCTGCATTTGGGAAAATTCTATATTGACAACTTGTCAAAACATAGACTTTTCTCACAATCAACAATTGTCTCAAGGGGATGGCAGGGGTCAAGGAATATTTTTCATTTTTTCTTCGACCTATATCGATGAACTCGTCGAATTTTTCCGACATGTATCAGCGAACTCACTTATTTGTGTCAATCGACAAAACTCACCAAAATTTTTCGATATGTTGGCACAACTTACCTTTTTCTTCTGACATATTGGAAAAACTCTCCAAGTTTTTCCGACATGTATCAGCGTAACTCACCTTTTTGCGGTGATCGACAAAATTTTCCAAGTTTTTCTAACGTATCAGCAAAAATCGCCAAGTTTTTCCGACACACATCGACAAACTTAGAAAATCTTGCCAACATGCAAAATTTCAAACATTTAGAAAAATTTTGAAAATTTTTTCTATCTTTGTCGGCAAACTCACTAGTTTCTTCCAACATGTGTCAACAAACTCAGCTTAACTTGCCGACGTATCGAAAAAACTTTCCAATTTTTTCGACATGTGTCGGCAAACTCGGCAAATATTGTCGACATAGAAATTTTAAAAAACACTTAGAAAAATTTCTTTCTTTCTTTTTGGACATCGATGAAACTCATCCTTTCAAGCTGACACGTATCGCCACAACTACGTCGGTGCAAATCAACTAACTCTGTCGACATAGAAATTTCAAAAACCCTTCAAAAAATTTAAAAAAAAATTAGTGTCTTTCTCTATTGACCAGTGCTCAACAAGGTGTAATATTACCTCTGTCAACTGTTCACTTGGCCCATTTAGGCCCAATGTTGTAACCTGTGGGCTCTGATACCACATTGTCATGTCCTGTCCCTCTCGAAGTCGAAGAGGACGTGACTACACTACTACCATCATAACCGGGCATCTAGCCCCATGAACATAATAAAAAATGCATTGAAAGTAAAAACATAAGCAGATGCTTTGTGCAATAATATACAGTAGAAGAAAATCTCATTCAATAGATTCAAAATAAAAACAACTACATTTTAGAGTTAATACAAAGAGCACTTATCTTGTAATTGAGATGCCTCGAGCAACTAGCTATGTCGCTGCAATGTTCCACCCAACCATAGGCCAGTTGTGCTCATCAATCTCTCAGTACAACTGCCACCCCCGAGTGTAGGTATATTCTAAGTCTTCAATTCCTATTGATATGTGCTTCCACTTAAATTTTGGTTGCTTAAATATTTAACCTGGTTTTTTCTTCTTCCAAGATTTTAACAACTTGGTTTTTAAAAATTTGGTAGTTCAGTCCAAGTAAGGTTTTGTCGAACTTTGCATGTTCATCAAGGTTTATGTTTATGAGGTCTAATGTCTGAGTCTTGATTATACATTTTTTCATATTTCTAATTTTCTTGTGTATATTTCACATCTTTCATTTTCATTTTGAAAAACAAAATAATGAAAACAAAACAATTAGGTGCATGATAGTCTTAAGTAGACACATTTTGCATTGTTTTTAAGTTTTCAAAGAAAAAAAATTGGTTTCCAAAGTTTAGTAAGAAAATTTCATTACTTTTGAAAAAAGAAAATAAGATTTAAATGGAAATGTTAATTTGAAACATCCTACATCATACATTTGATTTACAGTTGAGTAAAAAACACCATAAGTTTCATGATCATTATCATGAGTAAAGAACAATCCTTACAAAGAATGCTCATGATTTAAAATTGATTAGTAATGTTTTCTTTTTCAAGGAAAACACCAACTAGCTTAGGCAAGGGATTTGGATTAGGACTATCTATAACTATCCAAAACCATTTGAAACTCAGACATAATAGCTTGTTACTTAGGAAGTCCACTTTTACAGGAAGGTAAACCAGAAAGCTCCTCTAACACAAGATTCAAGCATGAGGTTGTGTGAAGATTGGGTTGTAGAGATGCCCCTCCAAGACTCAGTTGAGCATACACCTGGAATATTGCACATTCGAGGATTCATTTCAGTACCACCATTGGCCCCATGTGGTGTAAGTGTTGTTTGGATTTTGGGATTTGTTACTCTACCCATGCACATCAGTCAGAACGACGACTATTCTGCCATAAATTTCTTGTATATTTGGTATCTTTAGTATCTTGACCTAGGTTTCTTATACAAGTGATGGTGGAAGGATATTTCCACACTACCTAGGAGAGACGTTGGAGGAAACCCTGTACAATAATTTGGTAAGGTGGTTGGTGATTCAAGTGCTTTCTCCCAGAAAAATTATATCAGGACCCCAAGTAACTATTTTTCAACTCTTCACCGGTCAATTATGGTCCCTAATCATCCCAAATGTTCCTTTCAAAAGTACATCTTAACCACCTACCTGGTTGTGATACTTAAGAAAATTTTATAGTAGTGTGCTTTGTGCTCTGCTTGTGATATAGTTTGTCCTTTAGGTGTGTGTAAATAAATTCTTTAGCCGTGGAGGATCACCATCCTCGTAGTTCAAGAAGGTTGCAAATCCTTCCTCCACTTAAAACTATGGATCATCCACCACCACCTAGAAGGAGGAGAATTAACACAAGTGTTTTATTTGAATTGACTGGTATTAGAGAAATTATAGGGGAACCTGAACTAAGCTATAGTCAACCTGATATTCCATTAGTATAGATAGAATATTTTCAAGACGAAGAGTTTGCAAGAAATTATAACCCACATCTCACTGATTTAGGAGATGTAGTACTTGTACAAATTAGACTATTTAGTCAACCTGGGATTGGTTTCCCGTTAAGTTTTTTCATGTCAAATACAAGAGAAGGAACAAGGGATTTTTATACCCCCACTTCAGACATGTCATTTGGTGGAGTATCTCCTCCACATGTGAGTGTACCATTCTCAAACATATCCACTGCACCAGTAGTATCACTAAATTTTACTTCATCAACTAATGTGTATCTAAGTACTAGAGTGGTTAGTCCTTCAATACCTACAAACAATTCTACTAGTTCATCTAATGTGGTGGCCACTAGGATACCTAGTGTACCTTTTACATCCTCTCCTTTATTCATGTTATCATGAATCTTGTAGTTTCCCCGTGAGGTGATCCTATTCCGAACAGCAGAGGAAACGAAACTGAAGTCCCAGCCTATGATATCAAAAACTTTCGAAAGAACTTAGATGTCACACCAGTCAAGGGTATCGACACTTTAGAACCAGTAAAAATACCAAGCCCAGGGGGCATCACTATGACCAAGAAAACCCTAAAACAAGGAAAATAAAAATATACTCTAGAGAAACTTGGTGGAATTTCTTAGTTGGATAGTTAATTAGAGTTTAGAACAATTAACAAGAGATTTCGAGCATCCACGTGAAAAGCCCCAATTTTACCCTAGGGTTTTATGTAGAAAATTAGGATCCAGGGAAAATGGTGAAATTTAATGAAATTGGATACTCAAACTGATTTTTGGATGGAATATTAGGAAAATGAAAGAAAAACCAACAATACCCAGTTTACGGTTTACGTGTTGATGTATATGTAACTTCGGAATGTATTCTTCTATGTATTATAACCCGATGTTTATTCCAGGATGTTTCTATTATGTATTTGAGTCATGTTGTCATGCCCCGATGTTCCGATCGGGAGGATTAATAATGTAAACAAGTCATGTCAAGTCATTGTGGAAGTCCCCATAGTTTTGGGGCACTTGAGTTATTATACACTAATTAAGGTGTAGGCTCGAGTAAGTAATTGTTAAGTTGGGCCGACATGATTGAGTGCACTTCAAGTGAACGGAAGAATACAAATAGAGAGTGAGGCTCTCTATTTAACACACACATCATTCACTCTCACTCAAGTGTGGCGCATTAGTGAGGAAGGAAATACCGGGGCTAGATAGAAGAAGAAGACTACTGCTTTGAGGCTTTTACTGTTTTGTGCTGATTCTATCTCTGAGGAAGTTGCGGGATTTTCTCCTTTATGGTTTCCCCGAAAAAAACTCTTTGTGTCTCTTGTCTCTTTTGATGTGCTTGTGTTTGATTGCTGTAATTTTTATTCTCTCAGTAAAGATCCTAATATAATGCTAGCTTAATGTTGAAAAACTAACATGGTATCAGAGCTAACCTGAGAAGAAGACACTGTGTAGCTACGGGAACTAGGGATTCCTAGTTTTTGTACCTTCCTCCATAGATTTTCAGCAAAAGTAAGGTGGAACGACTCTCCATTGAAAGGTGCATCTTTCTATCGAAGCGGAATTCGATTCTAAGCATTTTCAGTTTTTGATGTGGAAATTAGGGCTTTCTACAAAAGAGGAATTTTTGAGTGAGACCTACATAGGATTTTTCTCCTCATCAAAACCGAATTTTAGAGACCTGGATCAATAAATTTGGTTGGGTGAAACTCCAGAAAAGTCAAACCCTAATTTGACCATGAGCTAGGAAAAACCCTAAATAATAAAACGACTAATTTTTGGTACAGTCGCTATATGCCAAGTTTGGCGAAGTATAAGAAGCTGAAAATTTCAGGGGATGAATATAAAATCCTGATGAACACTGTGTCCAAAAATTAGCCTCATATTCGCTATATTATGGGAGATATGATCCCTCCAAGTTAGGGTTCCAACCTCTTCCATAATTCATCCTTAAACAGGACACCTGAGTATAATTGCAATATCTTGGGATACAGAGCTCCAAATGGAATTTATGAAGATTTTCTAGAAAGGGAACGGACTTTAATTTCTTTTTTCTGAATATCAGACTCAGAAGATGAACCAGTGACACGTGGCAATCCGTACAACTTTGTTGTTCTGAACAGTCCTGTAACAGGTCACCTTGGGAAAAGGATCATAAGTCCCAAATTGTGAAACCAATTTTGATGAAACCTATGGTGTTGGATCAGGTACATTCTAGTTTACCTCAGTGAGAAATTTCAGACACAGAGGAGCAGTAATTTTGGATATATCACAGAAACAATAACAGGCATTTCTGCAGAAGAAATTGGAAATCTAGGGCTTCTTTCTCTAGGAGTTTCCCTCCACTGTTTTCAGAAAAGGAGTACATTGGACAGATCCATTTGAAGAGATCTATCTGTATATCCAATCATATATGAAATATTCCAAGTCTTGAAAATTAGGGTTTCTATGACAAACCCTAGATCAGCCAGCTCCAGAACCAAGACGGACACCTCAAATCGGTAAGATCTAATCCTTTGCTATTTTCATTTGAGGTTCTCATTTCAAAGTGATCTATCACATCAGCTTGATGATAAGATTGGTAAAGTTGAAAACTTCCAAGCATATAAGTATTTTATCTCTCTAAAGAAAATGGATTGGACACCTACATGAGTATAGAGGTTCCAGTTTCAAAGGGAGACGAGGTTAGAATCCTTTCACAAGAAGAACTTGGTCAAGGCTAAAGAAGACATCATGCTCATGGTGCAGAGCATGATGAACCATCCAGAAAGAGATCCAGATATGAAAAGTGAAGATTCTTCACGCAAGGATGAATATGTTCTGATATTAGCTCTCATAGGTAACATTATTCATGGAAGTGATGATTGGCTTATAGACAGTGGGGCTTCCAAACATATGACGAGATTCAAGGAATCCTTTGTAAGACTGTTAGAACATGAATCACCTCACAAGGTGAAACTAGGATATGACTACCAATATCCAATAAAAGGTAGTGGGGAATCTTCATACAAGCTAGACTCTGGTAATTCTCTAACAATGAAAGAAGTATTGTTTGTTCCAGGACTAAAGAAGAACCTTCTATCCATTTCAGCATTGGACGCAAAAGGAATGTGGGTGGCATTCACAGATGGTCAAGTCATCATGTGGACAAAAGGAAAGACTATCGATAATGCGGTAATGATTAGAGAACAAGAAGGAGGCTTGTACAAATTGAAGGGCCATCCAGAACAAGCCTTGATCCATGAAATAGTAGAGCCAAATGAGCTTTGGCATAGAAGGCTTGCACATTTGCATTACAGAGCACTACCTATTGTAAGCAAAGTTGTTGAAAGTCTTCCAGAATTTCAAGCTATTTGAAGGGAAGAACAAAAATCAGAATATGACCTAAAGAAACCAGTTGAAGAATGTGAAGATCTAAAATGCAGATACCATGTAGTCATAAGAGTCTCTCAAATCAAGAACAACTTGAAGTAGAAGTGAAGAATGCAGAAGTGGTGATGGCCACCTTGAATGGCCTCCCAGGATCATGGATTCATTCATGCGAGGAAGTGTGCCAGAAGGAAGTGATTACTTTTAGCAGACTTTGGGAAGAAGAAGAAGCTTGAATCATAATAAGAGAAGAGAAGATGGGAGCAATTGAAGATCAAGATCTCGCCATACAAAGAAGATCCCTCAAGCAATGAGGAATATGAAGAACTCAACTCTTGAATAACTTCTTATCCTCCTTATCATTTGAATAAGAAATGATGCTACCATGAATGAAGAAGACGATGAAGCTGAACGATCAAGAAGTAGTCTACCCACGAAACAAATAAAGATAAGTATTCAATTGTCATTTCATAATATTATTTTGTTATGCATTTGTTTATATTTAGTTGATGTATTATGCATGATAGGATGTTTGCATTAATGAAAGTATACTACTAATATGCATGTGATGGGTAAGTAGCTCATGGTGCTATACAACTCTCCATTGCTACTTATCTAGAATGAAACCTCTTTGATGACATATTGGATTAGTGCCCATTCTCAATGTTGTCCTGGTAGAGATGGAAGGCATCTAGAAAGTTTCAATGAGATATGGATGAATGTTGTATTGGCTAAAGTAGTTGAATGATCATATATTTATGCATAAGAATTTGTCCGTATGAATATTCCTTATGAAATGTTTCTAACCATACAAATGCATTTGACTTGTAGGAAAGATCGCATACATAATCGCCTACAAGCAAAGAAGAATGAAGACTTGTTCCGAAGAACAAGTGACGACAGTTCAAAGACAAAGAATAATATGACGAGTGCAGTGACATCATTAATGTAGAACCTTCCAGCCACCAAGAAGAAAGGGAAGACCAGTTCAAGAAGAATGATGTCTGGGTGGAGTATCGAGACCTGAAGAGAAGTTCATAGTTCCATCATGCAGTAGATGGAAACATCGTGGGATACAAAGCAAGATTCGTAGCACGAGGCTTCTCATGAAAAGAAGGCCTAGACTACGAAGAGACATTTGCAGCTAGTAAGAGTTTAAACACATACATGACGAGCCTGATGAAGATCTTAACCTTTGCTACAAGGTTGAAGATGTAAGTCTATACACTAGATGGTCACATAGAATATTAGTAGCATAGGAAGCTACTTGTCACTCCGATACAGAAGGTTTCAGTGCATAGAGTACGGAAAACAGAGGGAGTATGATGCTCTGCTTCAGAGGGAGTGACTGCAGAAGATCCTGAGGTCCGACATGGTACAATAGGATGGGTAGATTACTGATGATTCTAGGCTTTATTGAGAGTAAAGTGGATTCCAACCTTTTCTTCAAGGTTGAAGGTGGAAGACCAATGATGCTCCTGTTATGTGTCAGTGCATTACCTTCTAGGTATGGAGGTGTGGCAGAGTACAGATGGAATATTCCTTGGACAAGGGAAGTATGCATTATAGATCCTGAATAGGTTTGGGATGATGGACTGTAAGACTATGGCCACACCTATGGCATCGAACCTGAAGCTACTAAGTGATGCTTCATCAGATACGGTTGATGCTACGATGTATCGTCATATGATTAAGTCCTTGATGTACCTGAGACTAGATATTTGCTTTACTGTGAACACATTGAGACAGGCTCACCTGATGGCTCCAAAGCATATAGGGGTACAGTTGATTATGGGCTCAAGTACGATGCAAATCAAAAGATTAACCTAGAGGGTTATGTTGATTCATATTGGGCAGATAGTGCCATCGATAGGAAGAGCACTTTAGGGTGTTGCTTCAGTATGGGATCAGGTGTGATCTCTTGGTTTAGCAGGAAGCAATCTTGTGTGGCACTAAGTACAGTGGAAGTAGAGTATGTCGCAGCTTGTTCATCTAGTTGTGAGGCGGTATGGCTACGGAAGCTACTACCTGATATATTTGATCTCTAGTTGGATGCTACTTGTATACATTGTGACAACCAGAGTTGTGTGAAGTTGTCAGAGAATCCAGTGTTCCATGACAAGTCAAAGCACATCGAGATCAAGTATCACTATATCATGGATATGGTGCAAAGAGGAGCAGTGAAGCTCCTGTATATTGCGACGGAGGAATATATAGCTGATGTATTAACGAAGCCATTGGCTAGGCTGAAGTTCGAGTACTTCAGGGAGAGACTTGGTGTTCTCCAGATTGAGGTTCCCTCCAAGAGAAAGTGATAAGACCCATAGCCATTCTGTCATGGTGAGAGGATTGGTTCCTTCCATGGTCGGATGTAAGGGTTGAGCCATTCTGTCATGGTGAGAGGATTGGTTCCTTCCATGTCAGATATGAGTGTTGAGATCCATAGCCATTCTGACGAGTAGGTCAGATATAAGGGCTGAGCCATTCTATCATGGTGATAGGGTTGCTCCCTTTCATGTCAGATATGAGTGCTGGCCATTCTGTCGAGTAGGACATATGTAAGGGAAATTGCCATTCTAGGAATGGAGGCACCTGGTCAGTTACCAGGAACACTCAGTGTAGGACTGAGTATCCATTCTGATGTGATAGAGGGATGTGTTCTCACTTGATCAGATGTAAGGGCTGAACCATTATGTTCATGGCTAAAGGATTTAGTTCCTTGCATGTTAGATGTGAGTGTTGGCCATTCCGACGAGCAGGTCGGATGTAAGGGCAACTGCCATTCTCTAGGAGAATGGAGGCGCCTGGTCAGTTACCAGGTAGCTCAGTCGAGGACTGGGGGCCATTCTGATATGACTGTTGGGATGTGTTCTTGTAGGATCAGATGTGAGTGCAAGCCCTTCCATCACTGTGAGTAGGATTTGTTCCAACCTGGATGGATGTAAGTGCAGAGCCTTTCTGGAGTGACTGAGGGATGTGTTCCCACATGCTCAGATATAAGTGCTGAAATCTCTCATCACTGTGAGTAGGATGTGTTCTAACCTGGATGGGAGTCTTTCATCATTGTGAGTAGGATGTGTTCCAACCTGGATGAAAGTGGGAAAATATTCCATCACTGTGAGTAGGATGTGTTTCGACCTGGATGGGAGTCTTCCATCAGTGTGGTAGGATGTGTTCCCCTGGATGGTTGTGCCTTTCTGACGAGTAGGTCAAATGTAAGTGCTGAGCTTTTTCACAGATGTTAGTGATGTGATGTCCTATCATGCTGGTGAATGTGAGTGCTGGGCCTTTCTGATGTGATGATAGGATTGGTTCTTATATGATCAGATGTGAGTACTGGGTGTGCCTTTCTAACGAGTAGGTCAGATGTAAGTGCTGGGAGAAGACCTACATGATGGGTAGGCCTACAACCAGCATGAAAAAGGGATGGCTCTGTAGAACTTCCTGTGACAAGAGGAATTATGAGATAGCAGCAGTGATGATCCAGATCCTGTCTAGTGATGATGATCCATATCGAGTGATGATCCAGATCCAGTCTAGTGATGATGATCCAGATCGAGAGATGATCCAGATCTAGTGATGATGTTCCATGATGATCTAGATCTGATGATGACTTGAAGCCGATGATGACTTGAAGACGAAGATGACTTGAAGACGAGATGTTCCCGCTGATACAGAGAAGAAAACCAGTGCTGAAAATTGTGTCGAAAAAATACCTTCCTAGTTAAGAGGGAGTGTTGATGTATATGTAACTTCGGAATGTATTCTTCTATGTATTGTAACCCGATGTTTATTTTGGGATGTTTCTATTATGTATTTGAGTCATGTTGTCATGCCCCAATGTTCTGATCGGGAGGATTAATAATGTAAACAAGTCATGTCAAGTCATTGTGGAAGTCCCCACAGTTTCGGGGCACTTGAGTTATTATACACTAATTAAGGTGTAGGCTCGAGTAAGTAATTGTTAAAGTGGGCCGACATGATTGAGTGCACTTCAAGTGAACGGAAGAATATAAATAGAGAGTGAGGCTCTCTATTTAACACACACATCATTCACTCTCACTCAAGTGTGGCGCATTAGTGAGGAAGGAAATACTAGGGCTAGACAGAAGAAGAAGACTACTGCTTTGAGGCTTTTACTGTTTTGTGCTGATTCTATCTCTGAGGAAGTTGCGGGGTTTTATCCTTTATGGTTTCCCCAAGAAAAAATCTTTGTGTCTCTTGTCTCTTTTGATGTGCTTGTGTTTGATTGTTGTACTTGTTATTCTCTCAGTAAAGATCCTAATATAATGCTAGCTTAATGTTGAAAAACTAACATTACGAAATACCCACTCCTCCTAAGGAGGGTGTTTTTCCTTAAGAAGTGAGTGAGTGTCTAGGATGGAAAAATGGAGTCCAATGATGATGAAAATTGAAACTTAGGGGATTTATATTTATTCCAAGGTTTTTTTTTATTTTTATGGATCGCGGAGGCAATACAGAAACAAATATATGAAATGAGGGTTTTATAGTTATGGAAATGATGGGCAATGCATGCAAAAAATAAAAGAAGGAGATATTACCTGCAATATGTGCCTAGATCTTGTATATGACTTAAGAAATGATGAATAATGCCACTTTCTCATTCAAATGATCCTTTTCAAAGAATATCTTGTTGTAGTTGAGCTATATCCGGTCACCCTAGTGCCTCCTTCAACCTACCAAATCAGTGAAAATCAAATGATAAGGAAATCGAACAAGATTTGCAAAATAAAGAAAATATAGCAAGTAAGAAATCATCAAGAAATAAATACTCCCTGATTTGGACACCCCAAAGCTGGGACGATGGTGAGTTCCCCCATAGAAATGTCGTCTCTCTCTCCTAGCGCGCCTCCTTTCCTCCAGATGAAGTGGGCAAAGGAAAATATACAAGATGGGTCCCGAAAAAAATGTAGAAGAGTAGCAATTCCATTCATCAGATCATCAAATCATTTACAAGATACACAAAAGAGTAATCCTAGACAAAAATCTCTTTATTCAAATTTTGGTGCCCAAGCTCATGAATTGCAATGGGGGGGTCACCTCTCTTAAATAGTTTAAGAGAGACATAAACCCTAAATCAATTTTACATCCAATGGTTGAGATTAAAACATCATAAATGGTGGATATCAACAAGACATAGATCACAACATGGATCAAGTTATTAAGTCAAAGAGGGGGCGCAATTTACTCAAGGACGCCTATCCTAGGTGAAAGTCATAATATAACGTAAGATGTGGCATGATAATACATAAGAGGGGTTCAATAGGGGCTTAATTCATCCTAGAACCCTTTACAACTTCATAATACAAGATATGAACAATGAAATACATCAATTTCCAAGTTGAGGGGGAACCCCTTGGGGGGGTTTCCTCACTAGCTCAGCCAATATAAAATAATATGGACATATGCTGATTGAAAACTACTAGAGAACTATCCAAGTTGCTGATACACATCATCTATCAAAATTTGAACCCATTTCCTTGACCCGGGAGTCCAAAATAATTTTTTCAATGATTTTTCTAGTTCATTTTTGCTAGTACAATATCTGGAAAATTACAAATCCACCATAACTCTGTTTAGCATAAAAAATGGGGATAAATGACTGCTCTAGATGATATGGAGACATAGAATAATGGTATGTGTGACTACTCATACCTCCTGGAACACTACTCTTCTCTAAGAGAACCAATCATACTTCCATCTGTAATGAAATTTCATCATTTGGCCAATAATTAAATGAAAATAATCACTTATCTATAGAACTGGTACCAAACTCTCAAAACAGAAACCACATTATTGGTTATGGGCATATCTAGAACAAATATAGAACATGTTTCTTTCCAGAGTCACTTCCTTGGGAACCGTGATTGACTTGGTCAACTGGGTGGACCATGTCAAAGTACCCAAAATCAAGGTGAGATACTGCATCAGTATGATCCTGCAACCATCCATGGTAATAAATTCTCCAATGGTGTATATCAAAACCAAACTTGAATCAGTTATTCATAATCATGGTGACAAATAATAATAATAACAAGATGTACCCGTGCTTTTGAAGAATCTAGAAAGTTTCTAGAATTCTTCTTGTTCACACCATACTTACAAAGGGTAAATAATGTGCTACAGATGGGTGAGGATGGAAGAACAAGGTTAAGGAAAAAAGGAAATGAATTTTAACTGACTTCGACTCAGTGATCTATCGAAATGATAAATAATGCACTCAACCAAGGTGACATATGTACGATAGATAGAAATAGGGATGGAGGTGTCTCACAAATGGATAAAGTACTTGGATATGCTTCCCTTAGACTCTAACAAGTTTTCCTTTGCACTTTATTTGCAAAATAGGTCAACCTTCAAAGGAAGGTGCTCTAGAATCCTTTTGGGATCCAGTACTTGTTAGATTGTTATCATTTAAGCTAGCAATACATTAGGATCTTTAACTGAGAGAATAACAAGAACAACAATCAAACACAAGAGACAATGAACAAAGTGTTTATCCTCGGGGAAACCATAAATGGTGAAAACCCCGCAACTTCCTCAGAGATAGAATCAGCACCAAAAGTAAATCCCCAAAACAGTAAGATGATCTCCCAACAGCAGTAACCTCTTTCTTCCTTGCCCCAGTGTCTTCTTCTTCCTTAGCTATGCGCTACAACTGAGTGTGAATGAGTGTGTTTTAAATAGAGAGGCTAGCTCTCTATTTATATGAATGCCTGACTTGAATAAACCCAACTAGGGCCTACTTCTCTAGGAGATTCTAATAACCCTAGTGCCTCGAAACTATGGGGAATTTAACCCTTGACCAATAGGAGGGTTACCCACAATGACTTGACATGACTTGTTTACATTATAGAACTTCCCGATAGGAACATCAGGGCATGCCATGACTCAACTACATTACAAATACATCCCGAAATAAACATTAGGTTACAATACATAAGAAATACAAGTGAATACATTCCAAAGTTACAATTTCATCAAAACTCCCTCTTAACTAGGGAGGTATTCTTTCAACACAATTTTCAGCACAAGTCTTCTTCTCTGTATCATCTGGATCATCATCGAGTCTTCGTCATCTTCAAATCATATTCATATTCAAGTCATCTTCATCTTCAGGTCATATTCATCTTCAAGTCATATTCATCTTCAGGTCATCTTCATCTTCAAGTCATCTTCATCATCGGATCTGGATCATCACTCGATCTGGATCACGACTGAACATCGTCACTGGATCTGGATCATCGTCACTGAATCATCACGAGTGCTATCTCTTGATTCTTATCGTCACAAGAAGTTCTATAGATCCAACCCTTTTTCATGTTGGATGTACATCTACAGAGCCAGTCCTTTTTCATACTGGATGTATCATCCCACAGATCTAGTCCTTTTTCATACTAATTGTGGCCTCCACTCAGAGCTAGTCCTTTTTCATACTAGATGAGTCTTCACAAAGACAGTCCTTTTTCATACTAGGTGTGGCATCCACACAGAGCCAGTCCTTTTTCATACTAGATGAGTCTTCATAGATCCATTCCTTTTTCATACTGGGTGTGGAATCCAAACAGAGCTATTCCTTTTTCATACTAGATGTGTCTTCACAGAGCCAGTCCTTTTTCATACTGGTTGTGGCATCCACTCAGAGCTAGTCCTTTTTCATACTAGATGAGTCTTCACAGAGACAGTCCTTTTTCATACTAGGTGTGGCATCCACATAGAGCTAGTCCTTTTTCATACTAGATGTGTCTTCACAGAGCTAGTCCTTTTTCATACTAGGTGTGGCATCCACACAGAGCTAGTCCTTTTTCATACTAGATGTGTCTTCATAGAGCTAGTCCTTTTTCATACTGGATGTGGCATCCACACAGAGCTAGTCTTTTTTGATACTAGATGTGTCTTCACAGATCCAGCCCTTTTTCATGCTGGATGTGGAATCCACACATACGTCTCACAATGGAAAGAACCAATCCTCTCACCATGTCACAGCTCTTACATCCGACCATGGAAGGAACCAATCCTCTCACCATGTCGAAAGGGAACAACACTTACATCTGACCATGGAAGGAGCCAATCCTCTCACCATGTCGGAAGGGCACAACACTTATATCTGACCATGGAAGGAACCAATCCTCTCACCATGTTAGAAGGGCACAGCACGGACACATCACTTTCTCTTGGGAGGAATCTCAATCTGGAGAACACCAAGATTCTCCCTGAAGTATTCAAATTTCACCCTAGCCAATGGCTTAGTCAACACATCAACTATATGTTCATCCATCGTAACATACTGGAGCTTCATTGTTCCTCTCTGCACCATATCCCTGATATAGTGATACTTGATCTCGATATGCTTCAGCTTGTCATGGAACACCAAGTTCTCTGACAACTTCACACAACTCTGGTTCTCACAATATATACAAGTAGCATCTAACTGGAGATCAAATAAATCAGACAATAGCTTCCTCAGCCATACTACCTCATAACTAGCTGAACAGGTTGCGACATACTCTGCTTCAGTTGTACTCAGTGCCACATAGGATTTCTTCCTACTAAACGAAGAGATAACACCTGATCCCATACTAAAGCAGCACCGTGAAGTGCTCTTCCTATCGATGGCACTGCCTACCCAATCTGAATCAGCATAACCATCCAAGTTAATTCTTTGATCAATCTTATACTTGAGCCCATAATCAACTGTACCCTTCAGGCACCTCAGAATATGCTTTGCAACAATTAGGTGAACATGTCTTGGATCTGTCAAGAATTGGCTCAAGGTGTTCACAACAAAGCAAATATCTGGTCTCATGTTCGTCAGGTACATCAAGGACCCAATCATCTGATGATACATCGTGACATCAACTGAATTTGATGAAGCATCACTCAATAGCTTCAGGTTCGATGCCATAGGTGTGGTTAAAGCCTTGCAGTCCATCATCCCAAATTTCTTTAGGATCTCTACTGCATACTTCCCTTATCCAAGGAAGATTCCATCTGCATTCTGCCACACCTCCATGCCTGGAAAATAATTCATCCTACCCAAGTCCTTCATTTCGAACTTGGTAACAAGCTTCCTCTTCATATCCGCAATCAACCCATCCATACCCATTACAAACATATTATCTACATACAGTATGAGAATCACTAGGTTTCCATCTTCAACCTTGTAGTCAAGGTTGGAATCTTCTTTACTCTTGGTAAAGCCCAAACTCGATAGGAAGCTATCAATTCTGCCATACCATGTCCTGGGTGCCTGTTTCAAGCTGTACAGGGCTTTCTTCAATCTACACACATGAGACTCCCTGTCATGCATCTCAAAACTGAGTGGTTGCTCCACATACACTTCCTCTTCCACTACACCATTCAAGAAAGTAGTCTTGACATCCATCTGGTGTATCTTCCATTTCATCACCTACAGCCAAGGAAAGTATTGATCTGATGGAAGTGTATTTGGATACAGGTGCAAAAGTTTCTTCATAATCTATTCCTTCTTTCTAGGAGAAACCACAAGCAACAAATCTTTCTTTATATTTTTCAATGCTACCATCTGCAGCATGCTTGATCTTGTAGATCCATTTGGAAGTTACAACAGACTTCCCTTCTAGTCTTGGTACAACATCCCAAACATCGTTCTTCATGATCGATTGATACTCTCCCATCATATCATCCTTCCATTCTTTCTGTTCTGTCGCTTCTACATAATTGAAAGGTTCTTTATCGATGAAATCACTTAATAAGGCTACATATCCGGAGTAGGATCTCGTCCTCTTTCTTTCTCTGTGATTCTCTTCTGAAGCCCCATATCTTTCCGCACCTTGGATATCTTCCCGTACCCAAGCAGGTTTCCTCTTGTGAGGATTCTTCTCCATAGGTGGATCTACAGGTTCTTGAGGTTCTTCAAATTCTTGATCTTCTTCTTGAGTTTCTTCGTTCATGGTTGTATCATGAATTCTGGGTGCTTCTGCTTCTTCAGGTTCTTTAGCAGGTCTCTTTCTGGATTTGTTGTAAGCTGAGTCTTCATCAAATGTTACATCCCTATTGATGTCGATCTTCTTGAATCTTGGGAAGTATATTCTATAAGCCTTCAAGTTTTCAGAGTATCCCACAAATATACCCTTCTTTCCTGAAGGATATAACTTTGTTCTCTTCTCTTTTGGAATGTGTATGTACACTAGACAGCTAAATATTCTGAGATGGCTAAATTTTGGTTTCTTGCTGGAAAATACTTCTTCAGGTGTCTTGTTCTCAAGTACTCTGTGTGGAGTATGATTCTGTACATACACCGTTGTTCTGGCAGCTTCTACCCATATATGCATAGGAAGATCTTGATAATGAGGCATTTCTCTTGCAGCTTCCATGATAGTTCTATTCTTCCTTTCTGCAAACCCATTCTGTTGTGGATTATATGGAGTGTACAACTCCCTCTTAATCCCTGAGTCTTTGTATAACTCTTTGAATTCATTTGAAGTGAATTCTCCACCATTATCTGATCATAAATTCTTGATCTTCTTTTCAGTGTGGTTCTCAATCAAGGCTTTGAATTCCTTGAACTTGCTGAATACTTAATCTTTTTTCTTCATGAAATCCATGTCTTCCTAGAAAAGTAATCAATGAAAGAAACATAGTATACATACCCGCTTAGAGAACTTGATGACATTGGACCGCATACATCAGAGTGGATGATTTCCAAGATTCCTTTTGCTTTGCTCTTGCTACTTGGAAATGTCTTCTTTGTGTTGTTTCCTTTCACACATCATTTTTAGACCCCATCATGTTTTGCTTGAATTTCTGGAATACCTTCAACAACTTTGCTTGCAAGTGGTAGTGCCTTGTAATTCACATGTGCAAGCCTTCTATGCCAAAGTTCATTTGGTTCTATTGAGTCATGAACCAAAGCTTTTTCTAATTGGCCCTTCAACTTGTATAGACCTCCTTCTTGTTCCCCAATCACTATTGCATCGTCAAAAGTATTTCCCTTTGGCCACATAAGAACTTGGCCATCTACAAAAGCAACCCTCATTCCTTTTGCATCCAATGCGAATATGGAGAGGAGGTTCTTCTTTAGTCCTGGAACAAATAATACATTTTTCATCTTCATAGACTTTCCAGAGTCTAGTTTATAGGAGGATTCACCACTACCTTTTATTGGATACTGGTAGTCTTTCCCAAGTTTCACCTTGTGAGGTGACTCATGTTCAGATAGTTTCACAAATGATTCTTTGAATTCTGTCATGTGCTTGGAAGCACCACTGTATATGAACCAATCATTGCTTCCATGTGAAACAGTTATCATGAGAGTAGAGTTCAGCACATATTCTTCATCACTTAAAGAATCACTTTCTTGTCTGATTCTCTTTGTGGAAGGTTCATCATCCTCTACAGCATGAGCATGATGTCTTCTCTTATTTCTCTTCTTCTTCTTTGAGTTCCCTTTGTTAGGGCAGAATTTGGATATGTGACCTTTCTCATCACATGTGTAGCATCTAACAATAGCCCTATCTCTTCTAGAGTGATGAGACTTACCTTTGGAGTGATGATGGTCCCTTTTGGTTTTCTTGGTGTGGGATGTGAGAGCTTGATCTTAACTTTCCATCTTTACTTCTCAAGCTGCTATCCGAGCTTCTTCTTGAGAGCATTCTTCCCATAGTCTGTTGAACTTGACTAACTTCTTTCTGGCATAGATACCTTGAATGAAAGAGTCCCATGATCTAGGGAGACCATTCAAGGTGGTCATCACAATCTCTACATTTTCCACTTCTTCATCTACTGCTTCCAAATGTTCCTTGATCTGAGATACAATTGTAAAGTAAGACTGGATGGTCTCAGCATTCTAGATCTTTACATTCTTCAATTAGTTTCTCAAAGTCATCTTCCTGTTTATGTTCTTCCCTTCAAACCATTTGGTTAGGGCATAAAACATAGCTTTAGGTGTCTTTAGGGAGGACACATGTGGTATGAGGTGATCCTTGATTGAATCAGCAATAATCCTCTTTTCCATAAACAACTTCTTCTTATGTAAAGCCTTAGCCTCATCTCCCTCTGGAACTGGAACCTCCTCACTGATATAGGAGTCCAAGTCATTTTCTTCCAGGACCAGGGAGATCCTATACTTCCAGGCTCGAAATTTATCAGCTCCCTCAAGCTTTTCATCAAGCTTGGTATGATGAGACATATTAACTGAGAACCTCAAATGTAAATACAAAAGATTTAGATCTTACCAGGTCAAAATGTCGGATTTGGATTTGGAGCTGAAATTCTGCAATGCTGGTTCAGGAGCAGATTAGGGTTTTTCTTTTTCGGAGTTCTATCCAACCAAATGCTTTGATCTTGATCCCTAACTTTGATTTTGAGGAGGAGATCAATCCAGGCCTGGGCTCACTAAAAAATTCCACTTCTATGGAAATCCCTAATTTTTGGCAGTAGTGTCGGGTCCAAAACTAAAAAACCTCAGAATTGGATTCTTCTTTGACAAAAAGATGCGCCCTAGGGAGGAGAGTTATTCCAACCTTATTTTCCTGAAAAAATATGGAGAGAGATCCACAAAGTAGGAATCCCTAGTTCCCGCAGTTGCATAGTGTCTTCTTCTCAAGTTAGCTCTGATACCATGTTAGATTTTTATCATTTAAGATAGCAATACATTAGGATCTTTAACTGAGAGAATAACAAGCACAGCAATCAAACACAAGAGACAATGAACATAGTGTTTATCCTTGGGGAAACTATAAATTGTGAAAACTGTGCAACTTCCTCAGAGATAGAATCAGCACCAAAAGTAAATCCCCAAAATAGTAAGATGACCTCCCGACAACAGTAACCTATTTCTTCCTTGATCCAGTGTCTTCTTCTTCCTCAGCTATGCGCTACAACTAAGTGTGAGTGAGTCTCTGTTTAATAGAGAGGCTAGTTCTCTATTTATACTAATTCCCAACTTGACTAAACCCAACTAGGGCTGACTTCTCTAGGAGAGTCTAATAACCCTAGTGCACCAGAACTGCGGGGACTTTAACCCTTGACCAATAGGAGGGTTACCCACAATGACTTGACATGACTTTTTTACATTAAATAACTTCCCAATAGGAACATCGGGACATAACATGACTCAAGTACATTACAAATACATCCCGGAATAAACATTGGGTTACAATACATAAGAAATACAAGTGAATACATTCTGAAGTTACAATTTCATCAACAGTACTGACAAAGACTGAGCCTTTGCAAGCTAGTCTCACCCTGATGCCCTGTGGGGACACATGAGCCGAACACTATACAAGGAATGAGTTCTCATCCTTTGACAATTAATATTTTCAATCAACTTTATATTTCACAAGATAGTATCCATCCTATTATAGAAGGTTCCCTAGAAATCCTTCTAGGATCCAGTAAATTACTAAGGCCTAGACCCACTACCATCTAGCAGTCCATATCCCCGATGGGTTTGCCTCTCCCTTCCACCCTTGTGGAGGGAATATGAGGCTTACATTATACAAAGAATGAGTGCTCAACCCCTTGGCCACTGAATACCTTTTAAACATTTATAACTGTTGCATCCTTTATATATATATTTTATGTGATCCGATGCTTTAGTGTTTAGAAACACTATTATGATGGAGCACTTGATTTGAGGATTAAAGGAGAACTACCCCGTGAACCTAGACACACTGGCCAAGCCACATACTTCATAGCTAGAGACACAAAGCAACATGGATTCTATCATACATTGGGGTCACAATGCAGAAAAGGATCTTCAATATCGCAAGTCTCAATCAGTTTAAGTCATGGAATAAAATCGAAGGTGGGTGAACTAAATGGATGGGGACAAGTGATATGGAACCAACCTAGCACCAAGGTTTACATATTGTACAATGATGGCATGGGAAACAATATTCACATCAAGTCCCTTTATTAGGCATAACACAAGTTAAAGAAACAATAGATATAAACATAGGTCACCATAATCATCCTAACATGATAAGCATAGGTGTCTGAAATACATCATAGAGAAAAATCAATCCAGGGAAGTGTATACCTAATCTCACCACATATACTTGTATCCAATTGATAAGCCTCTCTATAACTGTGTGTACCAAATCTGATTTTATGCTCTACTACAATGAACTAGATCATCACCAAAACCATCTCAATGGACCCCTGAATCTCAATCCTAGCAAGGAAAATCTAATGAACACGACTCTAAAGTTGTAAAGATCCATGCTAATACCCCATGTGAAAAATAGCCCATAACATAAAAAGAGACAAGTATGTATGTTGCATCATGGTAGCCCAGCTGCAGAATGTGAATGTGATAATAATTCCAAAACTTTTAGAGTAACCCCAGTGGTTATACTTATTTTATTCAAGATTACCCTTGGTATGGAGGACATATCCCTCTAACCTCTCCATATGTAGGCCCTACACATACTTATTCAGTTGTGTCTTCTGGAAGTCAGAATCCTTTCTTGGGATTCAAATTTCTACAAGTCAAGTCTCAACCGTGATAGTTGAAAGATCTTCTTTTTCACTATTTGGTGGAAGAACAACAGCTGCGGTGTCTATGACATGTGTCATAGCTGAAACTAATCAAACACAACATAACATGACTCAGGTTAGTAATCCCTTGTATTTTGGGTGGAATCCATTCCAAAACATTATTACTACTTCACAATCAGTGACTAGGGGAACCCCATCTAGCCTTATGGGAACATTGGTGCGGGAACTTCATCACACCAAGTTCCTCAATACCAAAATCCGACTAGGCCTTGACTCCCTTTTCTGGCAATGTAAAATTTTCGAGATCTTTCAAAACTAATGAAAGGCCATGTGCACCATTATCTAACTTGGCCACCAGTTCCCATTAAACTACCTTCAGATATTCCAAAGTTTGAAACGAAAACTAAAGAGAAACCTGGTGACCATGTCACTACTTTTCATCTATGGTGTTCTTTGAACTTGTTGAACCATGATTCGATTGAAGTGAGGATTTTTCAAAGGACCTTGACTAGTGTAGTGACCAAATGGTACATTGAACTTCCATTTTCTTTTTACGACAGTTTCCTTGATCTAGCCATGTTTTTTCTCAATCACTTTAAAATTCTAGTTTGGTATGATGCTGGAACAGACCTTTTGTTGACCTTTTGGAAGAATAAGGCCACTCACATTTTTTATCACATTCAGTAGCGGAGAAGAAGAAAGAGGTTGATTAAATCCAATAGTCCTCCTGATTTTTTGTTGGAATAGTTTCTAAAATCCATATTACCATATATTTCGAACGATGTTTCAAGTTTGGGAGTGATGACTGAAGAGGAATCCATTCTCAGGGCCCAACAACTTAACATAATCTATGCTCAGTCTGGGATCCTCTATGATATTATACCTGATGCGCCAAGGTCTAATACGGACTTTGTGAAACCTAAACCTAGACCGCATGCCAATGGCATTGTAGGTTTGGTTGAGTCACCTACCATGTAGTTACTGGAAAAGCAGATACATGAATTATTAGTGAAGTAGTATGTAGTATAGGAATCCAACGCTTCCACTCCCTCTCCTAATAATGCATACATTTATAATGTGCAACCCACCCAAAAGGGGACTCAGCAGACCGATGGGAAGAAAAACAAAGGGAATAAGGGGGAGGGAAATCAAAATAAACTAAACCCCACAAATAATGTCGAGGGTTGAAAGAAAGAGAAGAAAAAGGTGAATTTTCCCTGCAATATTTGTCAGGAATACCACTTAACTTACCAATGTCCCTAGATGAAACAAGATCAGAAGTTGTTGAAGAAACAACCTATTTCCCTAAGGACCCTTTCCCGCAAGGACAAAATGCAACTTCGAGTGATCCAAAGAACAATGGGGGCACTCAGAAAACCCCCCCTACTAATAAATCATACATTAATATTTTCTGATCCCACACTTTATTGCAAACTATAGCCACAAACTACGAATATGAGTCTTCACATAACGATAAGCAACTTTATGAGGCATCAACCCTGCTTTCGATTGAAAAAACACCTGAACCTATGACAAATATACTGAAAGGTGTCTTTAAAAAGACAGATCACAACCCTAATGCAAGGGATGCTCCCAACTATTAAGTTGGTTGACTTGTCCAAAATTCCTTGTGCTATTTCTGCGTTAGAAGTATTACAAAGTTTTCCTTCATAGCATAATGCACTTTTGGCAGCTATTGCTAGTACATATTTTGCAAGCTTAAAAACCAAGTTTGATTTATCTAATGTCAAACCTCACTTGGATTACCATGTATCCCTCCAAATCAAATTATTCCATGGCAGTAAAGACATCATATGAACAGTTATAGATGAAGGTGTGTCTATGTGTGTAATGGTTGTTTCATTTTGGAAATCTTTCGGATCCCCCAAGTTGGTCCCATCAAACACCTTGCTCATCGCTTTCGATGGAAGGTATTTCAATATGCACTCCATCCTACCTTATTCTGACATAGAATTCGAAGGGAAAATGGTTTCAGTAGAAGTATAGGTTTTTGACGCTTCTTTGGACTATAATTTACTCTTGGGTAGGAGTTGGACCTATGCCATGTGCGTTGTTCCGTCGCCAGTCTTTCATGTCCTTCTATTCCCTCATGAAGGGAAGATAGTCATCATTGATCAATTATCCTATACCTAGAATAGTTGTACGGACACATCAGATTCCAATGTTCCTTTTATTGATCAATCACACCCGATGAATGAAATTTTAGGAGTTGGGATGTACACATCACTTATGAGCACTTTTGATTTTACTGCTCCTATAAACCTTTTAGGAATGGCTAGTGTAGGGAATACTGTTTGTATAGTTGTAGATAGAACGGATCCATGGGTTCTCCCTTTGCAAGCAGAGCCTAATGTGTCATTATCAATATAAAAATATCCTACCAAGCTATATATGATGCTATTGTTGATTCCTTCTCGACTCCTTCCATCTTAGAGGATCCAAAGGAAGCTTACTTTCCCACCTGGGAAGTGAAATTGAATTATTCATATGATTTATTGGACACGGTTTTACCATATAATGAATCCATTATGGAGGACATGATAGGACCTGATAAAATATGTGAATATTTGCATCATAATTCCTATTTCCTACCAAAGCTGACCAAAACTGAAAAAACTAAGTTCCATGTGAGACTAAGTGAAGGTGTTGACGAACATATAAATCATTTTCCTAAGGAAGGGGTGTTTGTTGAAGGAAACATGGAATAAAATTCTACAACCATACCAATCAACATCTCAACGAAACCCGACATTGTGGAAAATGTCTATATTGAAGCAAATTCTTCACCCGAAGAAAAATCCATTTACACAGCCATGTTTAAGGAACTCTGCGAATGTTTTTTCTTGGTCTTATGAGGAGATGTTAGGAATCAATCCATCTATTGTGGAACATGAAATAAGAACATACCCGAATGTAAAACCTATTAGACAAAAGCTATGTCCTATGAACCTACGGAAAGCGGCAACCGTCAAGGCTAGAGTTAAAAATCTATTGAAGGTTGGTTTCATATACCTCATTTATTTAATGGAATGGGTATCTAACCCAGTCCCAGTGGATGAAAAAAAAAGGAACTATTCGTGTTTTGTACTTATTTCGTAGACCTAAATAAATCATGTCCTAAGGATATCCATCCTACACCGTTCATAGATAGAATAATCGATGCATGCATGGGAATCGAATTCTTTTCTTTTATGGATGGTTTCTTGGGATACAATCAAATATAAATTAAACCTGAGGACCAACATAACACTTCCTTCATCTTCCCATGGGGTACTTTTGCATATAGAAAGATGTCGTTTGACTTAAAGAATGTCGGGGATACCTTCCAATGGGTTATGAATTTCATTTTTCACGACATAAAGCACATTATCAAACCTTACTTAGATGAACTTCTTGCTCATTCTAGAAAAATAAAAGATCACCCAGATCATCTTCATTTCATATTTCAAAGATGCTAACACTAGAATATTCCCTTAAATCCCCATAAGTGTTTCGTTTGTGTCGAGTCGAAGTGACTGTTAGATTTCATTATTTCCAACAAGGGTATTAGGTTCAATCCTTTGAAAGTTGATGCGGTTTTTAATTTTCCTCCTCCTCAAACTATTCAACAACTTCATAGTATACAAGGTAAGTATAACTTTCTTGGACATTTCATAGTGAATAATTCCAAGACAATGAAGGGTTTCATGTGCTTTCTTAAGCAAGTAAATCCATTTATATGGGGTGAATATTACCTGTAGTCATTCAAGGCATTAAAGAAAGCTTTAATATTAGCTACTCAGTTGCATCCACCAAGATACAAAAAGAACTTTATATTGTATCTAGACTCATAAAAATATAGGGTTGGTGTAGTGCTGGTTCAGGAGGATGATAAGCTCCAGGAGCATGTCATATATTATCTTAGTCATCCTTTGGCTGGACCTGAACTAAGATATTCACATGTCAAGGACTTGGCCTTGGAGACCATGTATATCTTACTCAAAGCTTGCATAATTATACCTTACTCAAGACAACTATTGTGGTCACGGATCTAAATCCATTTCAGTATGTTCTATCCCAATGAACAATCAGAAGAAAATTTAATTAATGGATTGTCATACTCCAAGAGCTTAATTTAAATTTTTAGTCCGCTAAATCGAAAAAGTCCTCAGTATTCATAGAAGTTATCTCTGAGTTCCCAAGCGATGAAAGTACAATGATAGAAGATGAATCATTTCCTGATGAGCACATATTCTTAATTTCAACAGATGATCCTTGGTATGGAGATATTTTTATATATCTCCAGACTCTGAAATGTCTAATAACCTTCTCACGAGAAGAGCGACGAAAGCTATGACTGATTACTAACAACTACCCTATTATCGGAGATACATTGTATAGAAGAGTTGTAGACTTTATTCTATGTTGTTTCCTCACTCATGAGGAGGAATAGTTTTTCCTAAATGATTCTCATAGTGGCATATGTGGGGGTCAATTATCTGGGTTTCAAACAACCCAAAAAATCTTACATGTCAGTTATTTCTAGCCCACCATCTTTAAAGATTGCGTGGAAGCGGTGAAATGTTGTCATCCTTGTTAGATTTACACCAAAAATATGTGGTCACATCCTTCTCCTCTACATCCCATCATCGCGGTAGTGCCCTTCACCAAGTGGGGTTTCGATTTCGTGACATGCAAACTAGTATCTACTTAGGGGCATAAATACATCATTATCGTTGTAGACTATTTTACCAAGTGGCCAGAGGCAATGCCTACCTTCAAATATGATGGTGAGACAACAATATATTTCATTTTCAATCAATCATTCCTAGATTCTGTATCCCAAAGAATATTTGTTATAGACCATGGAAGTGACTTCCAAAACAAGATGACGACCGAATTGACTATGTTGCTAGGGTTTAAACAAGATCTCTCGTCCTCCTTTTACCTGCATGCTTATGGACAAGAAGAAGCCATACATAAAATTTTTAAAACCATGCTAAAGTGAACCATTAATACAAGTAGATCAAATTGGCACATCATGTTGTATCCTACACTTTGGGCATATCAAACTACACTCAAGACTACCATAGGGTTCTCCCCTTTCCAACTCGTTCACAGGGTGGAAGTAGTTACACCAATAGAATGCGAAATACCATCATTAAAAATTGTAATACATTATCTACCTAACACTTTGGACATAGATGAATGTTTGTTGCATCTAGAACAACTAGATGAATAATGCAGAGTTGTTCTTACAGTAAATTAGGCACATAAAGAACAGGTCAAAAACCAATACGACAAAGTTGTTAAACCTAGGTTTTTCTCTGAAGGAGAACTTGTATTGGTATACGACCAGGATAAGGAACCATTGGGGGCAAGAAATTTCAAGTCCATGTGTTTAGGTCCATATATCTTCTCCAAATTCTTGAAGAATGATTCTTATAAATTAGTAGAATATGATGGAAACAAGTTTCCAGAGCCCCGAAATGGGCTCTAACTGAAAAAGTATTATGCTTAGGCTATGTGATTTTTCTTGTATATATATGTATAACTTTGTAATTAATTATCATATGTTAGTGTTTCTTATCTAAATATGGTGTTGTTTCAGATGTCGATGGGGAGGTTCATAGGATTCATTGACAGTGCAATCCATCACAATTGAAACTTGGCTTCAACCGCATGGGTAATCTATGCACCCACAGGAAACTAGTTACCTCGAGAGGTGCCTTTTTAGGTCACGCAACCAATAATATGGTTGAGTACAATGTGGTCATTGATTTGCTAAGGGACACTATGTTACAAGATATTATATTCCTGGAGGTTATACTTGACTCCCAATTAGTAGTCTCTCATCTTAATAGATATTATCAGGAAAGACATCCTACTTTACTACGTCAGTTCTTACTGTTAGGATTTATAATCCTCCCTTGACCAAACTATCTATTAGATTATGTTTTCCTAAATTAGGATTCATTTAATTATTATTGGGCCCACTAGTACTATTGGGTCGACTTGGCCTAATGGGGCCACATGTATTAGTCACTATAGTGTGGGGAACACTGATAGAGGCTAACTAAGCCTAACTGCACTTGCATGCATCAGTTTAGGAACCTCCTAGGCCAATACCTACATTTTAGGAGCTACTGGGAGCCCCGACGCCAACCTCCTTCAGTTGTTTCCAGTTGGTAACTAGTTAAGCTTAGTTATGCTTCAATTACATTCAGTTAGTTGTCCTCCAGTTTAGTTAGTGTCAGTATTGCATGGATGCATGTGGATAGGCACCTATTCTCACCTACCACCTCAATTAGACTAGTTTAACTGATTATTACTGATTGATAAACTAAATTAGACAACTAGAGCTTAGCTAGTTAGCTCTGATAGTGATTTAGACATCTTCATTTAGCCATGCAGTGAGATATTGTTAGCTCCAGTTGGTGGATTTGAATTCATCCCTAATGATTCAAATTCCTCCTTATGTAACACCATTCTAACACAGGATACTATAAATAAGATGATACAGTAATTAACTGAGCAATACTTGTCTATTTCCTTTGAGATTTGATTTGTTCAGTGTGTATTTTTCATTACCAGACACTCCTTAATAATTAAGAATCTGATTTCACTCATTGCTTGATGATCTAATGGAACAACAATTATAATACTTACAAGTTAGATTATGGGAAATAATTTTTAATTATATTATATACAAGCATATTACAAGAATTCAAAACAAATTAATTGATCCATATGCAAACTATATCTTTGATTCGAATTTGTCACATACATTGTAAAAAATATTCGCATATACACATTGAAACACATGTAAATAAGCTACCATATATATATAATAGGTCCATAAAAATCGAGTCCTGGTCCAAAAAAATCCAGTCATAAGTACATCAATATACAAAAAATTGGATCACAATCCCTTTAGATGCTAGAAAAATATGGAGACTTTGTAGTTGCCTATGCTAAAACCTCTCAATAGAAAATAATAGTCCTAGACACCTACCTAAGAAGGAGTAACCACAAAGGAGGCACACCCATTACATGCACCTACATATAAATGGGAATCCTCTTCATCCTCAAAGTGGGAATATCATGTGTAAGGCGAGCTAGCTTCCCCTCTACAATTCGGAGCATGACATCAAAACCATGTCCCTCAGTTGGTCATACATATGTCCTAGGATGGCCATCCAGTCGAGCATGTCCAATATCGGCATCACACAAACTTGACTTAGAATCGTACAATTTATATATGTATATAAACTTTATTTACAAAACAAAATCATAAAAATTAAATATTTGAAAAACAAGAGGCTTACCCATCTCTCCCCATGCCTCTATGGGAGGTAGCACAAGCTTAGTGTCACCACAGAAGTATATCCTGAGGTAATGAAACTTCTTGAATAGAGGTACCTTTCAGCTCCACCTTACATAGAACTCATCATAGTAATATCCTCGGATCTCGCCTCCACCTTGGAAAGCAAAGGCATCCCCCCGCCTTATGAGTCTAGGTTCACGTGGATGTGGATGGGGGACTAAAACCATGGGGCTCAATGCAGGTACTCCTTGAAGAAGAAGATCACTAGGATGATGGGGTATCCAAAGTTCATTTTCTTACCTAGCTTGCAATCTGACAGTTGCTTCTTCATATTGACAACTAGCCTAGAACACCAATCAAACACGACATTCCTTAAACATTCCACTCCAAGATACATATGGGTGATGAGTGGCTAGGTGAAATGATGATACACCCACCACCCATGTGATGGTGCTCGCAATCACCTTGAGTGGGAAACTAGTTGTCTGGCCAATAGGAACTTGTGTCCCAGATTTATGTGATACAAGCAAGCAATACGTGTTCACATAGTCCTACACACTAAGTGAGTCACCCCCATGGTTGAAGCCACTTAGACTCATCATCATCCCCCTATGCAATAAGCATGTGATAAAGTAAATATCTTCTTCATGAGTAATGTTGAAATTTTCACCTTGTAGGTCAAACACGCCTCGATCAGGATCCCAAAGTCGTACTAGGGACTCGAGCAATTTGACTTGGGAATGCATGTTTGCTGTGCGGAAAAATTTCAACAAACCACATTGTCGGAAGGAATTTAGCATTAAAGGATACCATAATGCTTCCCTATCAAGATCCTCATGATCCCTTTCTCGCAATTCGAGAACCATATAACCCTCAAATTACAAATTTTTTGGTTATTTTCATTAAAAACTTGCAACTTGCAGCACACGTTACTTTGTAGTTAGATTAGAGCGTATCATACATGGGTATCCTTTTGCATACCCAAGTATTTTTCTTGAATATGCGAGTTTGCAATAGGATATATGTCTATTTTGTGTCGCCCCCTTTTAAACTCACCAAAACACCCCAAAATGCAGATTTGTTTTTTAAAAATGGCATAAAATGAAAGATAAGAGAGAGATAAGTTACCTGCAACTCACGGAAGTCGATTGGCCACTGGATTGACCGTACAAAGTGTTTTAAATTCAAGGGTAGAACTTGTACTATTCAAGGTAAAAGTCAAATGAATTGTTTTTTAACCAAATTCACTAGTTATGGTAAAAATTTTGAAACTTCTTACCGTCTTTACTATAGTTTTTGCTCATTTATGAATATTTTGACTAATAGTTCATTGATTTTTGCCTAGTTTTTCAGGTCATGAATGAAATTCAAACATGTTTTCTTGACATATTAGGTAGGATTTGGTCCCATTGCATCTTGCATTCATACCTCATCCTGTTCTAAACCGTATGATTCCCTTTGTATCCATGGGAAGCGATATGCAGCCTTGTATTATCCTTCAAACATCATTGTTCTTCCATGGATTAGAGCCTACAGAACATCTGTTACCCTATTTCTAACATTTATTTCCATATTGGTACCCATGCTGCATGTTTCTAGGTCACGATATCCTTCATAGCTGCACAAAATGAGCTTCAAATTCTATATTTTTCTAAATTTTCTTTGTTATAAGGCTCCCATCATATGGAGTTGTCTTCAAGCCCTAGTATGACTCCTTAAATATGGATAGATTGTCGATTTACTTATTCTTTCATATTCATTAAAGGAAATGAAATATCATCCACATTGGTATAAGTTTAACCCTTTTTCGAACCATGTGGATCAATTACGAAAAAGGAATAGTCTAGTTCATTATGGCTAGAAGAGTATTTCCGGGTATAGGTTTATCTCCTTTTTGGGCCTCGAAGACTAAATTTATGAAAAAATGAACCTATTTGAGCTCACTTTTTCCTTTTCATGCTATGGATTAAACTATGAAAAATATTATGAGCATTCTTTATGTCATTGTCATGCTCATTAAAACTTAATACAAAGCATAGAGTTTATTGCTGGTTGTTCCATACTTGTAAATAAACAGAACATCTCTAGTGAACTGTCCTTCCTTCACACTTGTTAAACTAAGGCTATGTTCTTTCTTTTGAAGGAGCATTGGTTCAATGATAGTTTACCCCTTTTTCAGACCTTACCGACTAAATACGAAAAAGGTATACCTTAGTTCCTCCAAAGCTAAGAGAGTTCTCCTCTAGATTGTTTTATACTTTTTTGGACTCGGGAGACTAAATTTAAGAAAAGTACCCCCCTGGAGTCTTCTTTGGGATTTTCAGACTCTCAAATTATGAAAAAAACAATGAGCATATAGTAATTCAGGCTCTTAAAATCCACTAATCAGTGCTTTATCAAGCAATATTCTATATTTTCTTCAAGCTTGTTCAAAAATGAAGAAGACCTTGAGTTTACTTTCTTGAACTCGTTAAAAATTAACAAGAAAGGAAGGAAGGATAATCTCTTTACTGTAAGTTTGTTGGTAGCAAGTCCCTTGAACAAAGAACTATTTTGAATCTATTGGTACTCATGTTTCATTTTTAAACTTCCTAGTTTCAACTAGCACTTTGAGTTACTATTCCTCCATGGTTTACCTATCCATAGTACATGCAAAATATATCAATGTCTCCTACATTTCAAACAAGTCCATTTGTCTATATTCAAGTTTCAAGCTTCCTTGAGTCCTCTTTATATCATGCTCACTGTTCAAGGGTCCCTAACCGGTGTTTATTTACCTCGATCCATGTCATATTCATCTCTGAGTTTGATCCATGCTTATCTTCCCCTATCTAGTATACTAGTTTATTCATGTGATCTGTTGAAGGATTTATTTCCTTCCCTCTCACAAAATGGCTTCGTTTCAGCACATGCTAATGATAAATACTTTGATTTTTTACTGTACCTCAGGATCCAGTTTCCATCTCGGTGGTTTCCTTTGCATTTGGATGTTTGTACAACTCGTTTATTGATATTCTAATGGCATCTTCCATGTTTGACTTCAATTACTATTTTCACATGGTAGGATTTTCACTTAATACTTTCTATTTGAACGAATACCTTGGGTTTACATCTTATGAAACCTAAGTTATGCAAGATCAAGTCACAATTTGTGGCACTACTCCAGTTATTGAATATATGCTATTGTACTCATGTATATATGATCCAGCTTGTAAATGTGTGTGGCCTTGTAGCCTGTATTATATGATGTATATGTATCTTGTAAAGGAGATAGTGTTCCACATCATTGAACATGGCATCCTTGGTGAGGATTTTGTAACAATGACCTCTATTTTTCTATTTCAAGTACTTCTATGAAGCCTAGATTCTGAGTCCTCTAAGCTAAATATTGTAATGTATTTCGGCCATACTTACTCTCTGACCTCACACATTAGGGGCCATCTATTATACCTCGAAATGGAACTTCTTCATCCGAGTAATGACACTAAATGTGTCGTCACACAAAAGGACATTATGGATAGCAATAGCCCTAACTCTATAAGAGGATTAAACCCTTAATACACTTTGTCAACTCTAGTATCAACATTATTTGCATATGAAATTACCTTGAATACACGAGTTTCCTCAAGTAAACCCGTGTATCATTCGTGATTTGGATTATTACAACCCGCATATTTCATTAAAATTTGTTTAAAATAAAAAGATAACTAATCATGGGGAAATTAAGGTCAGTTTGGAAACCACCCTAACTCCCCTAATTATCCTAGCCTCGCAATCCTTCCTCCCAAAAAACTACAAAAAGAGGAGAAGGGCTAGAGGAGAGGGGGGGAAACTTTGGAGGAAAAGTCATGCTAGAGCATTTCCATTGAGGAGAGGAGCAAAAGGGATCATATCTAGGTTTCCTGAGAAGCTTGATTAGGAATAGGATATTTAACGTTTCCAAAAACTATATCAATAAAGAATGTATTTTCCTTCCATCAATGTGTAATGCACACTTGAATTGTTTTTTAGTAATGATCTAGATTGTTCTTTGTTCTAAATTGCAATGATTAGATATGTTCATGTATCATATGTTATAAAAGTTGAAGGTACTTTTAGGAAGCTCATTTATCAATTGCATGTGTTAGATATTGAAAGCTAAGGAGCATTGGAAAAAGAGACCCATTTAGGATCAAATTTCAAAAGCATGTGCACATCCTCCCTCTTTTTATTTAATATATGCTCATGAAATCCTGATTGTCTATCAGTAAACCCTTAATATGTTGGTGGCCTCAAACCCCAACCATAAGATAGATTCCCTATTAACAACGTCCCCACCACCCTCGTATGTAATCATTTCACCCCATTTACACCCATTGGACCTTGACAAAGCAATAAAATCCTAAAAAATGAATATCAACCTTAAAGGAGACACTTTAAAAATATGCTGCATGTTTCCTCTTGAAAAACGTGATATAAGTCACTCATATTCCTTCGATAATAGTGACCCATGTTGCAAAAAACCTCTAAAAAGATGCAACCCCTTCTCTAAGCATGATTTTTTGTTGTCTCTTCTTCATGTCTGACAAAATAGAAGAAATATTAACATGAGTTCCTACATGGCCTAAATTAGGTGGTGAATCCAAGGCCCAAAAACCTAACCCTATACTCTCACCATAGTCACTACTTTATAGTAAACAATTTCCTCAAAGTCCTTGATTCCATGCAATTCTCTAAATTTTTTCTCAAGTTGTCATTCTGTCAATATTCCCTTTGAGTTCAAATCGATCCTCTTTTGGCTTATTTCTCACATATTGTAGATCCATCTTGTTATGTGTGGCCAGAGGATTGCAATACTGTAAAAAGAACCAATGGACTCTCCCTTAAACAATTGTAGGATCCCCTTTTAATGTTCTCTTTGTGGTGATTTTTCCCCTTATAATGTCTCATTTCAATACAAAAGAAAAAGCACTCTTTATTATTTATATCGTGTACTTACATGTGTATTGTTTAATTGAAGAATGCAAAAAAGTTATTAGTTTAGTTTTATTTCAAATGTTCCTCATTTTGTTTAATTTTTAGTTTAATTTACATTTTTTATTTCATTTTTGAAACTCGATTGAGGCTGGAAAACCCCTTAGCAGGTGCCTTTTTCCATGGGTGTGTGGAAAATAACACACAACGGTATGTCTTTTATTATTTTAGTTTTGTATGAAGTATTTTTGTGAAGTATAGAGTTTAGATGAAAGGATTTTGAGTTTTTTTCAACCCTTTCTTTTATATATATATATATATATATATATGGTCAAATATAATCTACAGATTGATTTTATGTCAATGTTATCTTATTGAATTCATTACTCTTTAATGCACAACAAACCCATTCATATGTCATTGACAATTGAATACATCCATAAACTCCTAGGGCATATGTCTATGTTTATTCATCTTCAATTAGCAAAGATTTATTTACTCATTTTATGCCTTAGATTCATTGTTCTTCTTGATCTCCTCTATCTTCTATTTGCAAGTTATTGTTCTCTACAAATAAAGACTCCAGTTCCCAATGGAAAGAACTTTGGTATAAGTATTTTACTAAAAAAATTAGTCCATCCATCTGTACATTTCTTCAACCTTTTTATTTTTGTTCATTACTTGAAATTTGGCATTCTTTTTACTAAGTGTTGTGAGTAGTTGTAAGGTGACAACAGGAAGGAAACTCATTAATGAATATTTTGTATAGTTCAAGAGCCATCTTGAGACTTAAAATGAGTTTTAGATGTGTCAACATAGTTCCCAAGAAGTGAGGAACATATTGAAAAAATACAAATAGGAGTGTTACCTCCCCCAAAGGAGAACATTGAACTAGGAATTGGAATACATGTGCTAGTTATTCCAATGATATGATAGCCTTGGGTTGGAGTGTGTGAACTAACAAATGGCATCCCAAATGAGGGAAAAATGGGAGCATGTTGCATTTGGGTGAAAGTACTTGTTCAACTAATTAGAGGTATGAAAGGAGCATCGATGCTCTCCCCATGCACATTAGGTGTAGCATGACTAGGCCCCCCTTATTTATCCATAAATTTTAGGCCTATGGCCTGTCCATTTTACCTACATAGATACTTCTACGGAAATTAAATGTGTTCTTTGCAACGAAAATTGGTTTGATCAGTTAATGGAAACCATGATCATAAAAAAACGTTTTTATTCATCCTCCAACAATTTAGTATGAACCAAAACCATTTTATTAATATACAACAGTACAATATGCACCCAGTAACAATAGGAATGTGTTTGGCACTAACTAAAAACACCCAATAGAAACGAAAAATGACCAGGAATCTATAAGTTTTCCCCAACACTTGTTAAATCACCCTAGACAACAAAATAAATACCTCATGGACTACGAATTTGTCCTAGGAAATGTAATTCATCCCAAGTGATCGAATAAATTATCCAAGCAATGCAAATTCACCCTATGCAATGAGATAAATACCTTAGGCATTGAAAATTTTCCCCATGCAATGTAAATTCAACCCAGACAATCAAATAAATAACTCAGAGACAACAGATTCTCCCTATGAAATGTAAATTATCCCTAAGAAATGATAAAAATTCCTCTATGCAATGTAAATCCATCCCAACAGAGATAAAAACGTTTTTCTCTCTCCTCTATGAGGAAAGATAGTCCAATACTTGAGTTGGAAACTCCTATAGGCCAATGCCGACGACTAGTTTAGGAGAAGCATTTATCTCTAATTCACCCCAAACTATCAATGGTGATAATTATAGAGTTGTTGGAGGGTGTTGAGCATGAGAAAATTCATAAAAAAAACATTTCTACAACCATTACTCTTCATCGGAAGTGAGTTATATTTACCATAGCTATTGAATCCATTAAAACTCAAGAAAATTATTTGCAATAATTCATCACCAAATGCACAAAACCAAAAATAGGAAAAGGATCCAAATCATTCACAAGAAGACATTATTTACCCTAGAATCCCAAATGGTAAAACCCATATTCATGGGTAATTATAGTTACTTAAAATTTATTACAAGGGTGAGCTATGCACTCTCAAAGGATATTTTGTTGCATTGTTACTCACTAGCAATATTATAGATGGCATGACTCAAGAAACCTTTTTCTCATGCGTGGACAAGAAAATTAACTCCTTTATCCATCAACTTTCAAGCAGGATGCCTCTTTGATCCTTCTTCTTCCCAATATTCAATTCTCCCTCTAGTTGGATTATCATTATTCATTAAGTTAGCACTCTTTAATAGAGATGCCTAGAAGACCAACCATCAAGGTGATTCATTTCACCTTCTTGAGGCCTTTTGACCTTTCGTCTTTTAGCTCAAGGCTGAAATTAATTTTTCCGAAATTAAATTTGTTTAATGAGAATCCATTTTTCGATCACACCTCCCCTTTCACAAGCTTTTTGTCCCCAAAAGATCAAGGATAATAGTCTATATCAATGTACTTTTTGGAATCTTCTCTAGAATGTGGCTCTAACTTGGCACTTGGCTATAGCTCTAATTATGGCTCATTGCTTTAGCAACCAGCTCTAGTACTAGCTATGCTTTGGATTTGGTTCTGGCTCACTTGTTCAATAACAAAAAAATATGAGCAATCTTTAGCCTTTGGATATTGTGCATGATGTGTTAATTTCCAGCACACTCTAAAATGGCTTCTTGGCACTTCAAATCCAAGAGGACTTGACAGGTGTGGGATACACTCCTTCCCAACTATCTTCGCTCACGTATTATGATTCTTTGGACAGTCTGCAACACTTATGGAGTTGTCTTCAAGACCATGGGCTAATAGTGGCTAACCCTTCACCTCTTCAATCTTTGGGAAGTCCTATGATGTCCTTGTTGATCCATATTTGGTTCCTCCTTAATGTACTACTACTCTTGGATTCAACCAAATATGATACCATATGATCTATAAATGACAGGCCTATGGCCTATCCATTTTACCTACAAGGATACTTTTGTGGAAATTAAATGTTTTCTTTACAATGAAAATAGGGTTGATAAGTTAATTGAAACACGGTCATAAAAAAAACATTTTTATTCATCCTCCAACAATTTAATATGGCCATAAAACATTTTATTCATTTGCAATACTATAATATGCACCCAATAACAATAAGAATGTGTCTAGCACTATAAGTTTCCCCAACACTTGTAAAATATCCCTAGGCAATGAAATAAATACCTCGGGGACTACAAATTTTCCACAAGCAATGCAAATTCATCCTAGGAAATCAAATAAATACTCTAGGCAATGCAAATTCTCCCTAGGAAATGCAAATCCACCCCAGAAAATGAAATAAATACCTTAGGCACAACAAATTCTCCACATGTAATGTAAAATCACATAGGGAAATGTAAATTCACCCTAGGAAATGAAATAAATACATTAGGCACTACAAATTCACCCCAAGCAATGTAAATTCGCTCCAGGCAATCAAATAAATACCTCGGGGACTGCAAATATTCCCCAGGCAATGTAAATTATCCCCAGGCAATTATGTAAATTTGTCCCACCAGAGATAAAAATGCTTTTCTCTCTCCTTTATGAGGAAAGCTAGTCCAAGACTCGAGTTGGAAACTCCTACATGATAGCAATGGCAGTTAGTTTAGGAGATCTATTAATATCTAATTCACTCCATAATATCAATGGTGATATTTACAAAGCTATTGGAGGGTGTTGGGCATGAGAAAATTCATAATGAAATCAAAAAACTTATTTCTACAACCATTACTCTTCATGGGCATCGAAATATATTTACCATAGCTATTGAAGCCATTAAAACTCAAGAAAAATAATTTGCATACAATCATCACCAAATGCGCAAAACTAGCAACAAGAAAAGGAGCCAAATCATTCACAAGAAGACATTGTTTACCCTAGAAACCCATACACAAAAATATGCATTCATGGGGAATTATAATTGCTCAAACAATCATTACAAGGGTGAGTTGTGCACTCTCAAATGATATTTTGTTTCAGTTTTACTCACCAGAAATATTACAGATGCCACAGCTCAAACAACCTTTTGCTCATGTGTGGACATGCACAATGACTCCTTTATCCATCAACTTTGAACCAGGACACCTCTTTGAGCCTTATTCTTCCCAAGGTTCAATTCTCACTGTAGTTGGATTCTCTTTCTTCATCAAGCTATCACTCTTTAATAGAGATGCCTAGAATACCAATCATCAATGTGATTAGTTTCACCTTCTTGATGTCTTTCGTCCTTTCGTCTTTCATTTTGGATCACTTGCTAAGATAAGACACTAGTACAAAATATAATGTGTTGTGTGATTTAGAGAAACTCAAAAGGATTTCGGGGAAAAGGTACACCTAGTTGTATTAAGATCAGACTACCAAGATGAATTGGATGTTGGGCTATAGGGCAGACTTGGGTTTTATACCTTTAGCTTCGCCCCAACAAAAGACCCACAGTGTTGGCCCTTTTGGCAACAACCTGCGAACAGGTTGCAGTCTCACCCGAAACAGCTATGGGATGCCGCAGAATCAGGTTTCTGCAAGCAGAAGAGGGAGATTACTGTACCTTTAGCTTTTATCAATTTATAATCAATTAACAAAGAGCTTAATCATTCACATATATATATATATATATCTTCGCAGTTAAATAACACCGTGACTTGGTTAACCCTTACTGGGAATGCACAGTGAAGCTATTTCTCAAACAACGATCTTACTTATCAAGTTTATCTATACTTATCAATGCATAAAAGAACATAACAGAAATCACACAAGAACCACAACACTAGATATAACGTGGTTCACCCCCAGTGTAGGGGTTACGTCCACAGAATTGTGTTTTATTCAACTTTTCTACAAAATCACAATTCTGATCTGTGCACTCAGCTGCAGATCCCTTCAGTCCTCAAAGCCGCACACACAGCAGCATGCCTCTGCGCACACAGCTGCAGAGGTTGTCCACGTACTCAGCTGGGACTTATCCTTCACTTACAAAATAGCCTTAGCTTCGCCTTAACTTTCTTACATTCAAAAACCTAACCTCACTTCTTTACACAAGTGCATATTTATACAGCGCATTAATACAAAACCATGGTCTTAAACCATGGGTATCCCAAACCCTAAACCCTGGACTTAAACCATGGGTTTATTACAAAAAGAGGACTCTGGCTTAACCCCGACACCCCTAAGACTATTTTGAGTCATAACTCCGCTTACAAACTTACAAAAACCATGGAGTTACCCATCTTAAGAACCGTTAGGGTGCGCACCCCAACAGGCCCCTAAGACTCACCAGTGTCCCGTCCCGGGACACTCTGCTCTCCTTCTAGTCCACGAACTTTGTCGGCGAAGATGGCGTACCGCTTGTTGAGGCCACGCATAATATTGTCAGTTGCTTGTTCTTTTTCACTCAACTCCTGCAATATTTCTGCTGATGCTTCCCCAGCCTGTTTCTACGCATATGCATCATATTCTTTTAGGACTTTGAGTTGGGCGTCTGCAACAGTACTCAGCTCGAAAGCTTCGCTGATATGTGGCTACATGTTAGTTTCCACTGTTGTTGCTTTTTCCCTACATGACTCAATTTCCTGCTGAAGTTCATTGCTTCGCTTGACCTTCAGCATTTTCTCCATAGGCGGCAGAGTCTTAATTTGCGCTTTCACTGTGTCCAATTCTGCATGTCGCTGCCTGATGGTTTCTTGCAGCTATCCAATTTCTGGGTGTTCCTGCACGATGGTCCATGCCTCTACAGTGTCATCTAGCAGCTTTGCTTCACTGCTCACAATATCGGATATTTTTGCTATGGAGGCCTGAATATCTGCTCGATGCTGCTCCCTAACCTCTGGGGGGCATTCTGGTTTGATGCGAAGTTGGAGCTCCGCAATCTGAGCTTCATGTTCTGCTTTGAGCTTCTCTATTTCACTATGCGACTGCTGCGCGTAGTATTTCAACCTGGATAATCTTTGCTCTGGCTCTTCCGCCAGCTGTACATCGAACTCAGGGAGACTTCGACATGTTTCATCCAAAACTCGGACCAATGTAATCCCTTTACGTTCTGCGTCTCTTTTTCGCTGCTCTGCGGCTTCCAGCTGCGCTGCGAGGCTATCATTCTGCTTCCTAATATCGTCCAACTGTATCTGTGAATAATGGTCTCGGGCCTGGATTTCTTTTGCGATAGCTGACTGACAAAGATGTAGTTCTAGCATGGACATTTTGGTGTAATCAATTCCTACTGTCATGCTCATCTCTGCGCGAGACGCTGCATCAGTTGTGATGAGGGCAACGGTGGATACTTGGCCCTTGTTTTCTCGGGCTAGCCATTGCCTTAATTTGGGCTGCGCACTTCCTGGGGTACTGCTGGTTATAGTGCCGGTCACCGATTGTGCTGCTAAGTCCTTCAGCTCCGATATGTGCTGTGCGACACCATTGATGGCATCCAACTGTACAGCTGCGAATTCTGACCACTTCTTGGTAAGAAATTCTGTGGACTTCGACAAATCCTCGTCAAGCTCCTCACTTGTCAAACCGGGTGTGTCGTCGATATTCTTTTCCTTTGACGCCTTCGCTTTCTTTCGGGGCTGCGGTTTGTTCACTTCCTCTACTTCTGGTGTCTTGCGCTTATCCTACCTATTAGGGTCTAGAGTAATCTTGACCGAGTCCTATCCTTCTTCTTCATCGGTGTCTACTTCTCCACCCTGGTTACTGTCATGCTGCTGCAACTCAGTCTGTTCCTTGTTGTCTTCAGGGGACCTTGCTGTTGCTGGTGACTAGGGCCTGCGCCCACATTAGTAGCTATGGGGACCGGAATGTGAGGTTTTTTCCATACATTTTTCAACCATTCAACCGGCCAGTGTTGAACTACTGCCCGGATATCACCCTCAGTGACTACATATGGTAGCTTGAACCATTGGTGCTATGGATCTGCGCAAGCCTGTATGAAAGTATGATGCATGTCGGTGCTGAAGGCGGCTGCGCCGTCATATTGAGAGAACAACTTATTACTGAGCCGTGGGGTTTTTGCGATCGAAAACTGGATATCCATTATATAGAAAGCAAATACATAATTTGTCATCTGTTGGTGTGATTTATACTGTGAAACCCACAGCAATGCGTACCTGGCTGTGACAGGCATGTGTTCTGGTGTCGTAGAAAACTGTGCCTCAATAGGTTCTTTCCATCCTACCAGTGCGATGAGGACGAGCAACCAAGAGTAATGGAAGGGCCTACCTTTTTCCTGCGCGTCGCGAGCATCTTCCAGGAATTCCTGCGCAATATACTATGCCCAGTTGTAGCTGTAACCTTCGATGTAGTTGATAGCAATTTGGATAACCGGGGCAAGTACTTCAGTTGGTCTGCACTTCTGTATGACTTTGCAGGCTAAAATCTCCGCTGCAAAGTGAATGTGTTGTTCCTGAATGGAGGAAGTGTGATACCCATGTTTTCCCTTTGTCAGGTCGAAGCGTTCCTTCATGGCTTGTGCGAGCTTCGTATCCTCATGCTTCGATGGAAATTCGGTCACCGGATTAGGGCCTGCTATTGGTAAACCAGTGATCCTCTAGATGAGCTTGCCATTGATAGGGATTTTCTTGTCTCCTATCCATAGGTGGCCGTCATGAACTAGTGCTAGCAGTTGCTTGACCACTACGGTCACCTGTGTGCCGTGACCAAAATGGGGAACGTCGAGCATCTTCAGCAGACTAGCTTGATCCAAGCTAGCAGCCCATCGTTTGACTTCTAATAATGTCGCCCTGGTCTCATCGTACTTGACAAAATGCAAATATGCTTCTGGTGCGAACTATGGAAACCTGCCACGATCGCTTGTATCATGGTCGGAGTACTTAAGCCAGACTATCTTTCCTGTCATGGTCCCAACCAGCTGCACACCCGGTGGCAGTGAAGGGGTGCTTATTGTGAACTGCTTGTTTCGTCGAGGTGGTTTAACTCCTGGTCGAAGAGACGGGACATATGGTGGCTGCCGTGGTGCAATGTTCTCTTCTCCTTCACTTGGGATTTCTACCGAACCAGGCGGATTCATTCTGGGATCCTCCGGACTGCTTATGTCGATCTTCGTTCCGCTTAGAACGAACTTCAGGTTTGAATTGTTTCCTGGCAGACCATGTTTGCATTGGTAGAGGCGGTGCAGGTAGAGTCTCCTCTCGTGTTGCAGGTGTAAATGGGGGGTGAATGATGTTCTGCAGACCTGTCTGTCCAAATTCTCTCAATAAGTCCTGAAGTTCTTGATCGGCGGACATAGGTTCAATTGTGAAACTGCGGAATGTGACTTTCCCATGCCCGAGTGTCTTCTTATACAATCCATCGATCAAATCGGTCATAAATGTGCATTGAAGGCACCAACTCTGGCAGGGATGCTACTTCCACGGCACTAGATTTTGGTGGATCTCCTTAGGACAGGCAGTTAAGGAAAATAAAGTATCGACGCCGCCAAATCGGCAGTGTTCCAACGGTCGGTTTTTGTGCTGCGGAGCAACCAGTACGACAGCTGCATCACAATAAGGATCTTCTTCATGATAATGACCTTCAGCATATGCGGGCAAGTTCTGCGACCCAATTGTGAGCTTCTCTCTTTTAGCATCTTGTGCCAGCCAACGAGGGCAGGACTAGGTTATTTCTTTATCATGAGACACATTAGCATGCCGAGGCCCAACCTCCCTGTGCCGGTTTTTGGCTGCAAATGCCTCGATATGACCAAGTCGAGGTACCCATTCTGTACGAAATACAAGTTTCCATGCCCCGTAACAATGCTCCAAATGTTCCTACGGCCTATTCTGCCCATTCAATCTGCTGCGCGCCCTCTGGAGCTAATCCACAAATCTCAGGTGAAGTGATGTCTGACAAGTTTCCCAATTCGGAAAGTACTTCTTATAGGCAGTCCACCTGGTGACTCCTAATGCTGAATCTAGATTCTCCAGTTTATGTGACTCCAGTATCTGTTTTGACAATGGCACAATGGACTCCTCTGGGTCTGTCGAACCATCAGAGGTAGGTAAGGTCTTTAGCTGCGAACTAAGCCTTCTAAGGGACTTGGTAATTCAGGCACCTCGGTGTCCCTGTAGCTCATACAATCGGTTTTGCCAACTTTCTAAGTCATCCTCAGAGTCTATCATACAGGAGATACCAGAATCCCAACCTTCGGCAGGAGGATCCTCATAATCTTCTTCCTTCACGGTGATATTATAGATCTGGTCCAACACATTCTGGTCTTCATCTTTGAATGTTTCTGTGTATCTTTTTCCTTGGGACGGGTCTAGGGGTATTATAACTCTCAAACCCTTTCCTTCAAAGGTCATCTATCTCTTCTTAAGGTTAATGACTGCAGCATTTGCCATTGCCCACTCAATTCCTAATAGGGCTGGGTAGGGATTGCTGTCATCGATGATCTCAATAACTTCAAATTCCACCAAAGTACTAACCCCATCAATATCGATTGGAACACTAAGGAATCTCCATAGGGACACAATCCTTTGCTGATTGGCTAACTTCAACTGTATAGGGGACCAAGCAAGGGTAGGTTTCCCCATTTGTTCCCAAGTTTACTTGGTTAAGACATTGAATTCTGACCCTAAATCCAGGATGACATCAGTCATATCATACCCTCCTATCTGAGCATTCAATCTCATTTCCCTGCCAGTTCTTTGGATACGATTAACAGTTTTCTCCTTATCAACTCTTCTCTGAGGTTCACAGACAGCAAGAACTTTTTGAAACTCCTTTAGAGCGTTCTGATTCCGTAAGAGTTTCATACAGCTCTGTAAAAAGGAGGATAGGGTACTTACTTTATCCGGCGAGGCATCTTGCAACTACAACTCCTGCTGATGTTGTTGCGCAGGTACTACTGATGTACTAGGAGCAAAATCATCACGTTGGGTTTCCATGACTGTCTCGTGTTCACTTGGGACTTTTTCTGGGACCCAGTCCTCATCAAGTTGTCTCTCTGCATTCTGTAGGTGCGTTGTAGCTCCACTCCACGTAACAACGTTAATGGCTGCGACAGGTCGGGGCTCGATGGAATCATCTAGATATTCTAAGTAGGACCACCGTTTCTTTCCTGAATCTTAGCTATCAGCTACGGGCATTGCTCGATCACATGATCAACTGCGTGACAATACTAACATGTCGTAGTGGGGTTCGGACAATCTCTAGCTAAATTCCCGGATTGGTTACAGTTGTAGCAGATGACCTGGCCTCGGCCTCTTCCTACCATACCACCACGACCCCAACCTCCAAAAGCACCTCTATTGGATGCACCACCGCAGTAACCGTAGCCATCATTACCCTGGCCCTCATTTTGTACCCGATAGGCGTCATAAGTGCGCTCTCGCATAAGGTCATAACTGCGACATTCGTCTTCATTATGTCCCACAGACTTACAAAACTTGCAGTAGGTTTTCTTGGGGACTTGCACATACCTCTGGAGCAGATGACAATGTTCTGGGTGATGCTAGCCAGTTGTCCGACATATCTCACAATATAGAACAGCGAGATTGAATGGGTTTGGCATTCTAGTATTCAGGTAATTGCCTACCACAGGACACTGTTCCCTGTCATGACCTTCTTTCCGATAGTGTGTACACCAAACCGCTTCATGACCAGTTTTTCCTGTTTTCATATCGCGGAGCTCAAGAGCCATGGCCACGAGCTGTGCTTGGATTTGAGCAATACCAGAATTATCTTTAACAGGTGCGGTTTCAAGCTTCATCGCGATTTCCAGAGCCTCTTGCTGGTCAACAACCTTCTGTTGCATGAGTGGAGTTCTGATGTGTGGTAGTAGTGCGGAAATAAACCATTCCTTGTGCTGCACGGGGCCAATTGTGAAACTGACTTGGTCTAGTAGAACTTTGAACCTCTGATCAAAGTCCTACACTGATTCACCTTGCTTCTGCTAAATCTCCTTTAATTTAGTGATACACTGCGACTCTGATTTGGGCTTCTCAAACTCTTTGATTATTGCTTCCTTGATATCATCTAGGGCGGGATTTTGAGTACTAGAGAATTTCATGAACCAGGTCAAAGCCCGGTCCCTGAAAGAAGTAATGAGCTACGCGGTTCTTACAACTAGGTCTGTAATGTTCTTAGCAGTCCACACCGCCTCACATAAAAACCAGAACTATTCTGGATCCTCTGATCTAGTTCCTTTGAAAACAGGGAGCTTAATATCATCAGTCATGTGGGCCATAGTAGATCTAGGGGGGGTTGGAGGGGGACGGGAAGTAGGCGGGGGGGAACTTACTGGAGTAGACTGGCCTGCGACAGGAGTACTGGTGCTAGGGTTACTTTCGGTCTGCGACGGATTCTCAGGGATAATAGATTGGCACTGCGGGGTTACTGGGGGGTTTCCAACAGAAGGGATTGCTTCGGGCTCTGAGGCTGCTAGACTGAAAGGGGTATACTTGGTATCCTAACCTAGGGTAGATGCCTCAAAAGTTCTCTTGTACCTTTTGCCACTTCGCAGCAAACCACTTTGCTCGTCGAAGGTGTTTTCACTTGCAAACATAGGTTAGTAATACACAATCTAACAGTCTGATTCAAGAAGCAGTATTCCCTTTTCAGCTAATAGCATCTTAATCTTCAGACTAAATAAATTTAAAAACTTACCCCTTGGTCCTTTGAAGAACTGTCGCTCCGCTTCACTAAAGGAGGTAATCGTGTCAATAGCGAACTCCGTCACGAATGCCTCAAGGGTTCGTGTCGTCCAGAAATCAACAGCGTGAGAGATCCCGTTGTTTACTCTTTTCAACAAGTTGATTCTAGCGGGGGTCCAAGCAGGAAACTGTCCTCCACGGAAGTTTATCCTTCATTCGGCCAACCTGGATACCCACTGGTGCAACTCTATGTGGATACTACCAAAGAAAATTTCATAAACATCACAAAAAACACACCTTTGTAAAAAGTCGTTTGCGCTACGACGCAGATCTTTGTTCTCTTGCTCAACAAATTTTAGATAAGTCTCATCCAACCAATCACCGATTTATTTCACAGAGGGTCTCCAGAACATAGCCCTCGAGGTACGACGTAAACCCCTCTTGCATAGATACTGAGTTCAACCGGCAACGGAACCACTTTGTTGGGCTATAGGGCAGACCCGGGTTTTATACCTTTAGCTTCGCCCCAACAAAAGACCCACAGTGTTGGCCCTTTCGGCAACAACCTGCGAATAGGTTGCAGTCTCACCCGAAACAGCTATGGGATGCCGCAGAATCAGGTTTCTGCAAGAAGAAGAGGGAGATTACTGTACCTTTAGCTTTTATCAATTTATAATCAATTAACACAGAGCTTAATCATTCACACACACACACATATATATATATATATATATATATATATATATATATATATATATATATCTTCGTAGTTAAATAACACCATGACTTGGTTAACCCTTACTAGGAATGCATAGCGAAGCTATTTCTCAAACAGCGATCTTACTTATCAGGTTTATCTATACTTATCAATGCATAAAAGAACATAATAGAAATCACACAAGAACCACAACACTAGATATAACATGGTTCACCCCCAGTGTAGGGGTTACGTCCATAGAACTGTGTTTTATTCAACTTTTCTACAAAATCACAGTTCTGATCTACGCACTCAGCTGCAAATCCCTTCAGTCCTCAAAGCCGCGCACATAGCAGTAGACCTCTGCACACACAGCTACAGATTTCCTTATCACTTACAAACCCTCTGTACACACAGCTGCAGAGGTCGTCCACGCACTCAGCTGGGACTTATCCTTCACTTACAAAATAGCCTTAGCTTCACCTTAACTTTCTTACATTCAAAAACCTAACCTCACTTCTTTACACAAGTGCATATTTATACAGCGCATTAATACAAAACCATGGTCTTAAACCATGGGTATCCCAAACCCTAAACCCTAGACTTAAACCATGGATTTATTACAAAAAGAGGACTCTGACTTAACCCCGACACCCCTAAGACTATTTTGAGTCACAACTCCGCTTACAAACTTACAAAAACCGTGGTGTTACCCATCTTAAGGACCGTTAGGGTGCGCACCCCAACATTGGAGGAGGATTAAGATGGGTTGATGTCTAATTCTCATTAATTTCTATCATAGATGGACCAAACTCCTATGACTAGTTCTAAGCATTTTTTGTCAAGATAGGAACTTCTATTTCAAATGTATCAATGTATGAGAGTGTTTGAATACAATATATATTATGGTTATTTAATCGTCCATGTACCAAAAGTGGTTTCACATTGGAAGTTGAATACCCTCTTAATCGTTGAGACTAGTCAACCACTTTTTATTATTTTAAGTTTTGACCAAATTTATCTTTGAAAATAAGAACAAACAAACTTGATCCTTTCTAGCATACAAATTGCTGAGGATAAATAACCTAAAAATATAAAAAATAAACAACAAAAAAAGTGTGAGGGGGCCTTCAATTATTACTCTGTGGATATGAAGTATCGAGACCAATAGGGAAATATAAGAATGAGAAAATTATGGTAACTCTCATGCAGCAATCACCCAAGGTTAAAATAAACTCATGATATAGGTAATCCTCAATGGGAGCCATAATGGGTGTTATACATCTATCTCATGTACCACAATCCCTACTCTCTTATAGTCACCTATGTGAAACCTAGAAAAAACCAATAAGTTTACCACTTCAAAAACTGACAACAGAGGGGAATAATCATGAATTAGGTTTCTTCATGTGGGAATGGAATGTAGAATATTTTTATTAGAACTGAAACTATGATAGAATCAATGTCACATTAATGAATTACTGATTCTATAAGAGCTCGCATACATGCATAGGCCACAAGACAATCAAGAGCGGGATAATCTCTCCACTAGCCTTGCTTGACCATAGTGTTTGACATGGGTTTGAGGTGTGATTACCTCATAAATTATGATTGTTACTAATGGATTTTTACACTCTTTAGTAAATCTAGTTTCAGTTTCCATAGCCTTGAAGAATTAACTCTCCACCCTACACCAATTCTCTACAACCTATTCTTGTTTGTTTATTACAAGAAAAAATCTAGTTGTTTTTAGTTACATTTCTTTTAATGTCTGTATTTAATCAAGACTATGGAGTGAAACTTGTTTAATGTGTTTGATATGATTGAAAATACTTTTATCAAATTATAAATAAAATTAAAATGCACTTTATTTTTATTTCTATGTGTTAGCACTCACATTGTCTCAAGATTGAAATATCACTCAGAATGCCAAAATATAAATAAAAAGAGTAAACAAATTCACAAAAGGACCTAGTAGGAATTTCTCTAATCCCATGGGAGCTTAAGTATATTCTGAATGAGACACAAAGACACCAAAAAGTACCAAGGATATTCGCATAGTAGCCAAAGGTTGAGAACAAAGTGCTAAATAAATAGTGATTGGGCATTGAGGCAGAGAATCATAAGTTGAAAAACAAAAGACCAAAAGTGGAACCAAGTGCTCGAAACATAGAAGGGGATATAACACAAATGAGTATAGGAAGGAAGGAAATATTTTAACATCCACAAGGTTAAGAATAGCCTATGGGACAGTGAGGCCTCGATAGATCTAAGGTGTGAGGTAATTTAAGGCTACCTTAAGGACCCATTGGCCTGAAACAATCTGGACGCGTGGAGAGTTTTGATTGATAATGGCTCTTTGATATATTTTTAAAACAACTATGAGCCCGAGATGTTGCCACCCAATTTCACCAAAGGGTGGTTTTCCACATATGGTTATATAATCATAAAGTGACCTCAGCAGATGGCGTGTAAATTAAGGAAAGATGGAATCCGAGTGTACCATTTAAAAGGGAGCTGTCTAACTAGGTGACTTTTTGACTTTCAGGATGATTTTCAGTCGGAATCCGGTGAATTTAATTTACAAAATTTGTAATTTATGTTATTTATTGGGCGATTTTAAGCTTAAAAATGAAATCAGGTGACAAGAAAACCCCCAAACATCCACACTGTGAAATCTAGCAGTTTTTTTGAACATTTTGAAAATTCCGTGAAGATTTCATGGCCAAAAACTGGTAAAAACCAGCTGGAAACAGAGATAAAAAATTCCCCTCTTTTGAAAAATTGATTTAAAAGAGGAAAAGTGTCCAAAGGGGCCCAGGTGACAGCATATGACATCATCCCAAAGTCATCAATAGCTACACGTCATATGTCAAAATTCAAAAAATTTAGTCTATTTAAGGGGAAAATATTTAAAATATTATGCATTCTACTCTGCATGGACCCTGCAACTGAATTAGCACCACTTCACAGTACAATAATCCATCTACCCTCAAATATTACCCTCGATTAATTTCCATTTTACCTTTACATAAAACATTAAATTTACAAATGGCCTCCATGTCTAAACATAAACCCCTAAAACCCAGCAAATCAGTCGACAAGCACCTTTATGACCACATCAGAACTCAATTACATAATCCTTAAGATGAATAATAAGACCCGTTCAACCTATGGGAAACGAGATTAGCCCATTTAATCTGTCTTGAAACTATGTCTTTCCAATAATTCATCAGATGATGCTCCATCATATATACCTCTGATAAATGTGTTATCTTATCCCCATGCCAATTTCATTTGAAAAAAAATTCCAATCCAAAACCCTATACATCGTATAACATACAAAAAAAAACCCATTTGAATTAATTCATCAAGATTGTTCTTATAAGTGTTTGATTATTTTCTTTAATAATCCAAAAGCTTAATCATTAATTTCTGAAATTTATTGTTTGTGTATAGTAAATTATTCCTCGACAATTACAAATTTACAAATCTTTAGCAGTCATGACTTTTATATATTTTTTGCATTTGCATTTGTTTTTTTCTTATTTATGTATAACATATATTTCAGGTCTTTGATTGTACCTATAGGAAATATTAAACATACTCATATTTTTGTTGTGTTCTTCATAAATGTGTCTATGTTTTGAATTCTGGTGTTGTAGGTAGCCTCTAACAAAGGGTGGTACTTTGGGTATTTGCATTAAAGAAAAGAGGGAGAAGGCTGCAAAATTTGGTTCGATATTTGAGGTATAGAACATAGAAAGAAAGGAAAATAAGAAAAGTTAAAACTAGTGACAAGTAAGATTTGAAAGTTGCTCGATATAAGTTAAGAGAATATGAACATGAATTTAAAACGGAGTCTTGTTCTCTTACTTTTGATCCTAAGGATAAAAAAACCGCTGTGAGTTGGGAGAAAACTAGAAAACATCAATCCATACCTTTTTTTGGTAAGGAGTCCTCTAGTTCAATCTCGGCTCTTAGCACTTCTCAACATGACTATTATAGTTCATGTTGTAAAGCACAAATTCATTTTTATTTTATTTTTTAGAAGAGGGGGTCGTCAAGTATTGAGAAAGAAAATTCCGTAATTAATTTTTCACCTTGTCATTATCCTCTCTCATCTATATTTGGATTTCAATGCAACATCACTGGTAGGCAACAGTATGTCGATTCCTTCTGTCAGACGAGTAAGGAAAAGTGCTCAAAATATGTATTTGGTTGATTTGGATTTTGAATTCTTCATTAATTAGAAGATACTTCAACTCCTTACAACCAGTGTGATTTTATTGTGCCAAGTAGTGGGAAGATATGCATATCTGTAGTGTCCCTTGGCATTGCAGGCATCATGTTGTTTCCTCCATCCTTATTCATATTTTCAATTTATGGCCTTAATCCATTTGGTAATGTGGAGTATTCTTGTAGTGTATTATAGTAGATAGTTTTTCTATTTCATTTCATGTTAGTATTGTATTGAACATTTTCTAGATATCTTATTGATGTTTTGTTTTCAAGGAAACATTCCTTATTCCAAAGGTTTTAGATCCATATTTCACAATAGTTTTATAAGGCATAGTTCCTGAGTGATTTACGACATTTCATAGTGTACTAGTTAGAGAATTTAATTGAAACATAATATTGTTGATTCAATTTTTTGTTCCAACGTCTGTAAGGTTCATAAGCAAATGAGGATGACCAAGCCAAGGTTGGAAGATATCATTCATAAGTATGGAAGATATGTATATACCTTTGATGTCACCATCTCATGGATTAAGACACGTATGGAGACCCTAGAAAGGAAGAAAGAATAAATTAAAATTACTATTGGGAAATTAGGAAAAGCATCGCAAACTAAATGGGAACCTCATCTCGTGTAGGGTTTCAATAGAGAAATGCACATTCACTTATGCTAATGTTGTTTATGAAACTTTACAATATTGGTAACATTACGTAAAAATTCATATATAAGACAAAGAATCAACTGTACAATATCTTAGTGCTCTAGATAGTTTAATAAATTGTTGAACCTCTCTAATTGAATCTTGTTTGACTGCTTACAAATAGGATGAGGACTAGAATAACATCGATTTTTCTTGTTTTCAATTTTTAAAAGAAGAAATATTTATAGAACTTTAATGAGGATAATCCATTTGGTCAATATATTTTGGGATAAATACTTTGATCTCATGCTAACAATGTGTGGAATTTATTCTCTTATTTTTCTAAGAATTAAGGACATAATTGTAATTAGTTTTTTTTTCAATTTTAGACTATTCTAATGTTTTTCCCTATTTATTTATATCTATGAATTTATTATATAAGTAAATTTCTTGTTGAAGATAGGATTAGTTGTATTTTTAGTGTTGTAGATTACATTTCTAGTTACTCTCTTAGGTGGGAAACCTTAGCATATATTTTCAATTTTCATATAGAATAGAATCTCATATGAATATTCATTTAGCATTGTAGAATTTAAAATAATATTTAAAACCAAGTAACACTTGTCAAGCTAGAATCTAAATGGATTCCTTATTCCAAAGAATGTGAGGTATAATTGGGACTTCTCACTAGGAAGGACCCCTATCATTGGCAAGGAGACAATTTTCCGCGTCAACGAGCATACATGAAAATGATTTTTTCATCCAATACATTTTTAGATATTTTTGCACAAGTGGTTCCAATGTTCAATTAAAGATTTTGTTGAAATAATTTAGTATCTTTCTTCAATGATATGACATGTTGAATTATATTTGTGGAAAATGGTTTTAGATATTCATATCTACAATTTAACGCATTCTTGTATTGATTATACAATTTTATATATGTTTTCCTTTCAATTTTAGTACATCATGATATATGGTTGACATTTTTTGGATCTTTTTAATACCAAGGTTGATAACCTCATATTCATGGAATTTTTTTTATTAAAATTAGTATATTTATTAAATTTTTCATGTAGGTCAAACAAATTTTCAATTATCACCACATTCTTCGAATTTTGTTTGATTATACACTATTCATACCTTATTTGGTAGTTTTAAAATGCTTTCATGTGTTCTTCATTGTCAATCACATCATAATAAAAAGCGCAATCATTAGTCATAAAATGAACTATCTATTGATCATCATCAAAGACCCTCCAACTTCTAACATTGTCTAGTACCAAATATTGAAAATTAATTCAACATAGAATAAATTATTTATGGAGTATTCTAATGGGGATAAAAGAGAAGAAGAATTATCTAAGGAATAAACTTTTGCATCCATTCTGAGAAATTGATTCAATATTAAAATCCTAAAATTTAGTGATTAGGTTCCACACCTCTTGTTGGTATTTTTCTCAAGTGAAATAAGTGATAATGTATGAAACTTATGTTTTACCTAGATTACCAGAATATTTAATGCATTTGACATTTAAATAAGGGATTTTATTGAGTTCTTGGACCAAAGCTTCAAAATTAACAATGTTATTGGCGCCTTCAATTTTATTATATAGGAAAATAGAGTACACTTTTATTTTGGATCAATTAGAATTCATCCTACTCACACACCACCTTGTGAATTAGAGCCATCATAATATAAATGTCAAATTTGTAGTTTCTAAATCTAAGTTAGTGCTGCAATAATTATCTAATTCCGCAATATAAAAGTGAGGAGCATTAAACTAAATGCAATGAAGTAGTTTAGAATGCTTGCTAGACTCAAAGGGTGAAATTTTAGGTATATAGTATCCAAAAACAAATTATAAAAAAAATCCAAGAATACATTTTGAAAAAAAAGATTGGTTAATTCTTTCCCTCAAGCTTGGTAACTATGTATCTCATATGTTTATCTTGGTCAATTTGAATTTATTTTTGATGTCCATTCCATGGAAGCCATAATTGTGACCAATCAGTGGTGAAATATCCTTGTAAATTTTATGGTCAATCCCTACTTAATAGAAAACAATAATCTTCATGTAATTCATACCACAAGAATATCAGGAATTTGATGTACCTTTCACTTGGAAGCAATTTTAATTAAAACATCATTCAATTCACTAACTACCTTCACTTCTAATCTATCAAGTTAGATACTATGAGTGGTAGATTTTTTTTATTTAGCATCCATTTTCTAAAATGTTTAGTATAGCATGGCATATAAGGATTCCCCTAAATCAACTAAACTTTTTGTACATTGTGATTAAATATTTCAAAATTTAGAAGAAAAGGAGGGAACTTTATTTTTATTTCTTCCCGATCATCGGAGAAATCACCATTGAGTGGTCCTTTGTGTAGGTGTCCACTATTAGGCTACTAAATTTTTTATCAGTTGTTTCATTTATTGTCTTCAATGATAACTTTATATGACAAGAAATACCACATATTTTAAACATGAAAACAATTGTTTTAATTGTCTTCATGCTATGAACAATGTTCTACTCCATTTTAGTAGATGATGAATTATTCACTGCATATTTTGAATGGGAAACACTAAGTAAAAATTTCTTGTAAGTCATAAATGGAGATGAAAAAGGTGTCCCGTGTCTTCTAAGACTATAGTGAATTTTATTTTCTTTGGTGGCATGCACTTCGTCCCATACTTCTTTTTCATGATCATTAAATCCTAGTGACACATCCTAGCATCATGGAAGCTTCCTCATTTTCAACATCTTCAACCACTTTTTCCTTCTGAATCTCTTGGGTAGGATTTTCTAGTTGCTCATATTCATTAAAAAAACAATTCCATCAATATCAATGAATTGTAGGCAAGTTTATTCCAAGTGATTGGCTTAATGTGATATGCAAAAATATCCCTTGCCACTTATTCTAAACTAAGATTTAAATTTGTTGTGTATATTTTAGGTGTTTTATTGGGACTATGGCCTTTATGAAGAAAGGTCTAAAATATTTTTGTGTCGAAAATCCTTCTCCTAAATTCTTCTTTAAATCAACAATTTTATTGGAAAGTTTTTTAACAATTATTTGTAGTCTTTCTATGTCATGATCATCTCTGTATTTAGATTCCACATTAAGTATGGTGAAAGCCAATGGTTTATTTTCATTCCATGCATTCTTTTTATCTTCAACACCATGGTTTCCTTTTAGGTTCACCATTTGTTTCTCTACTTTTCAATCTTCTTCAAATGTTTTACCAAACAAATATTTACCAACACCTTTTGCAAGCATGACAATACTATGAACTGATAAAGATGTGTTGTAAAATTCTACTTGTACATAATGTGAAAGTCTATATTAATTTGTTTCTTTTTTGCATAGTGGTGAATATTTGATTAAATTATTTAACCATTTCTTTATTCTCTTTTTTATCCTAGTCAATTCTATCACTAAAATTGTTAGATTTCATTCATCACCAAAATTAGTCATAAAAGATGTTTCAAATTCATTACAAAAACTGCTAAACTTGACTAGAAATTTTAATTTTTATAGCTAGAATATTTATTTTTGATAGTATACAAGAATAAGTGATACACCACATCTTCATGTTGAAAATGCATTGATATAACATCATGCATGAATTTATTAATGTGATCTTCAAGTGGACTAGATTTGTCTAGATCAAATTTAGGAAGCAAACAATATATATGTTTGGGTAAGCATTGAACCTATCCAAGAAAATACAATCCATCTTTATATACCCAAGAATTTTGGTTCTAATTTAAAACCATAAGGGATAAAAATATTCAGTTGTACTCTCTCGAGTATATTTTTTGTAAGAATTAGAACCTTAAGATATTGTACATGCAGTGGGATTGAGATTAATGAGAATTTGGTTAAGGGGTTAATGAATTTGCTCAATAATACGATAAACCAAATAGAATAAACTTCTCTTCTTCAATCATATTCACTATCATATAGGATTTTCTTTACCAATGTATCTCATGTACAATCGATAATTTATTGATTTGATGAGTGTTCTCGAGTCTAGTAAGATGGTGAAAATACTAGTATGTCAAAGTTGGTATATCAATATTTTCTTCAACTTCAGATTTTGATTTAGTTTTAGACTCATTTGGGAATTTAGTACATGGGAATTCTTACATTTCAACCTCAACTTTGATATCTTGAAATTTAGGTTTTGAACTTCGCATTTGGTGGGTTTAAAAATTGACTTATATTACTGTGTGATGATGGTTGAAGGTCATTTCTATTTCCTAAAATCTCACATGGTAAATAATGTGTATCATCTTTACAAGTGTATGTCCATCCTTCTACTGTCAAAATTTTTGAGTAAAATTATCTTTATAAACCACAAAGCTTCACTAGAGAAAGGGCCCAATTAGAACTGTTTGAAAGGTGAACCCTTCAAATTATGGTGTGACTACCATTATCTAAGGTTGTTATTTTAATTCTAAATGCATAATATAATACACCCTATGAGTATATGACCATAATGAGTAAGTAATTGTAAGTTTGGTAAGTGTAATTACCATTTCATTATATTTGAATTAATATTTTTAATAATAAAATAATAATGGAAACACTTCAAGTTATGTCTCCCTATGAGAACAATGGCGGCAATAAACCAACAAGAGGGGAAGTAGGGGAGAGTCGCGATATACATTATTTTATTGAGGTAGCCAAGATTTTTATTCCCTAAGCCTATGATGTTTAGGTATTATTTTCCTTATATTTAGTTCCCCAAGCAATATGGAAGAGAACATGTCCTTCATGCAATCTTAGAGTGAGTTCAAGCCTTGGGAGCAGTATTCCCTCAATCTTGGGGTAAAAAAATTTATAGTATTATACCTTCACGTATGTGGGGGAGGTGAATGTTACTTGGTGGATATGTTGGGGAAATAAAATCAATGTTTATACCATGGTTGCAATGTGAGACTATTATATATCCATAATTGATTTCATGCGATATTGTTGGGTAAAAGAGGAAAATGAGTATAAAAAAAATTCCTTGGGTTCTCAACATTTGATATTTTATGGCCAAACTAGATGGAAGCATTGGAGGGAAGTGGGATAGCTTCAGAGATTGTTTAATAGTGAATAGAATATTATTCCTTATGTTGATGCTTTCTTTCTCACAACCTTATCAAGATCCTCATCACTAAAAGGAGTAGGAAATGGGTCATGAACACAAGCATAGTTTAAACTTTTGGAATCGAAATAAACCTTGATATCATCAATGTCCTTATTATTCTGAATCATAGTAGAGTTGATCCAATTAGATTCATCCTATATAAAGATCAATCCTACAACTAAAATTTTGTCAATTTATTTCTTTACCCTCTCTATAACTCGGGGATTAAATCCATAGGTTCAATGTCTAAAGGTTTGGAAACTATCCAACACAAATTTATCTGTATTTATCCTAACTATTCCCGACTACCTTTCATCTTTATGAAAAAATGGAGAAACAAATATTTGTATCCATTGAATAGAGATTCAATTTCAAACATTCTATGTTCATCCCAGTAATTCTATGGTGGGAATATTAGGTCTTTCCTCACTTTTGGTATTACAACCTTATACAAATTAATAGGTTTTAAATAGGACTTACTAGATTCACCACAATTGTTATGTTGAAGAATCCTTAATCCTTTATTTTATTTAAAGTATATATGTCAAAAATATACTAGGTAATTTTCATCTTCCCCTAATTTTACCACACTTGGTAGATCACACTTTTTTGGCTTACCACGTCCCTCTGTGGACTATTTGGACCCCCTTTGCTCCAATTATACTTTGATGACCCAAGAAATCCCTTTAAAAACATATGTTTATTGCTATACATGGGTTTTATCTTAAAACCTGTGTGTACAGACAACTTTCTCCACTGTAGCCCACGTACATCGGGAAATATGCATAAAAATAAAAACATTTGGATTTTTCCTCAATGAGTCCCAAATAACTTGACTCTTGGCATTCCATATGCCTGGAAATGCTCCGACTCGACCCTTCATTTCCTATTGAAGGGCTATATATTGAGCCTCTTGGATGAATTAGAGGAGGAGAACATCTGAGAGCAAGGAAACTATAAATCATTATTGCCCCATTCATATATGCTTGAGTCTGCATCCCTTTGTCCTTTTGAGCACACATTGCGACTCTTCCAAAACTTGTCATTTCCTTGTGAGCTTGCCATTGAGATGGAGGATTGAAGTGGTGCGAACCCTGGTGTTGGACCAGAGGGCACCGCAACCCCTTACCTTGTTCATAGATTTGGGAGTGGGCATATTCCACCCTCTACTCGATTTGTGGAGGATTATCACTCCCTTCACCTAGTCTTAACCCCAATGTTCATTCTCACGGGGGTGGTAGTGGATATGTGAACGTTGGGTCTACACCTCACATTTCTTCTTATGTCACATCATCCACCGCATTGTTTCCTTTTAATGCAGTTGTCATGATCAATCCTCCATATATCCTATAATTTGGTCTCTTTACTAACTGTTTCCAGCTAATTTGGACTAATATTGTTGTCATGTAGGGTCCATTTTTTGTACACTCTCGTTGAGTTCTTGACCTGTTTGTTCCTATTACAGGTATATTTTAGAACTAGCATATAGGATAGGATCACATTTCCTCTTGCATTATGCATCACCTTATGACCATGTCAGCTTAACTATAGATACGAACCCACTTCGTAATGTTACGAAACCATCACATTTCTACTATAAGTGGTATTACATAAGTGGTAGAGACTTCCTATTCATGGGTGTTGTGGTTAGATCCTACTTTGTCATTTGGTACCCGTGTCGAGATTCTTCCTTTAGGTCTGGGAGTCCCTTATAGTCATTCCATGTCTTTGAGTGAGAACCTCATGTCTCTCTTGAACTTTATGCTAGCCATATCCCATAGGGACTCCCATTTTTACCAAGTTTTAATTGCATTTCATGTGTTTGCTTTCCTTATTGAGCTTTATCTCGGCTCCCTGCTTCAGATTTATAAGCCATATAGCCCGATATTGTCTCAATCCTAGACAAGCGGATCCTTTTACATATCTTTTGTAGCTTGATCATCCCTTACCGAGAGAAGACATCCTCCTGAGTGTCCCTATCCTACACATGCTTCCTTGCATTGAGCATAGGTATGTTCCACTGCTTGGAACTAGCTTGCTTTCCCTTGACACTTGTCTCCTCCTAGATATGTACTATAAGAACTTTTATTATTTTTAAAGCTTCCTAATATGAAAAGTCAAAAAAACTAAAAAAACATAAAAAGTTGGACGGGGAATTATATTACTTTTGGCATTTTTTTAGTCATGTCGCCTTCGAACAAGGAACTATATATTCCATTCATCAGTTGGATTATTAGTATGACTTTAGGAGATATACTTGTTATTCTGATTTTTCTCCACCATCCAGTTATGCTTCTGGTTCCTATGGAGCCTATGTCGATGCCTCTTGTGTCACAGAGTTGTCCCAATTTGCATGTCGAGTCTATGTTGCATGTCAGTCACCATATTCCTTATGCTCTTGTTCGAAGTAAGTTTTATCCTAAGTTGGTCATTCCTCTGTTATCTTATCTTTTTATGTTGTCCATTCCCGATACAGTTGTTGGTTCATACACATCTTGTTCATTCGAGTTCTTCCAAATTATCCAACGTTGTTGAGTACCTCATGTTGGTTGATGGGGGATTCCTTAATTCCATCCTTCTAGTGGATTCCATTCCATCAACTTCGGGTCATTTATTCTGGAATAGGATTCTAGAGTCCATTGAGTACCTTGAGACTTGTAGTCATCAATGGAAGGTCCTCTCTCCATCGACAGTTTTGGTAATACATCAATGTCCCCTGATTGATGGATTCCTTCAAGTGTTCGACCTCAACACATATATTCACACTTGTTGGATTGCACGACGTACCTTGATTCCCATTCTCATTGTCGATGGGATATCTTGTGTCTGTTAATGGTATACATCAATGACCGGTAACCAAATGATGGACTATCATGTTCGAACTCAACACCTTCATTTGCATGATGGGACAAGTACTAGTAGTGGTTTGCATAGAATACCTCCAAGCTTGGTGGCATTCCACATATGCTACCTCCTTGATCCTGCCAATATTCATGAGATGTCATTTCTCATGCCCAGATTCCAATGTATTATTAGACTCATATTCATCCATTATGGATATCTTGTTCACTATATATTGCATGTGGTGATGACCACATAAGACATATGTATATCATGCCTATTCATGGCCATTGTACTCTTATGTATCCAGGAATGCTACACTATATATTTGTAGTCACATGCTGAGATTTATCATTGTATTTTACTGATGAGTGGTTGGTTCTTCCACCTAGGTCATCATTACTCCACTTATGGGATAGATATAATGTATTTAGGCCATCATGTTACCCCTCTGACCTCACACATTAGGGGGAATCTGTTATTGATGATTTTACCACACTTGGTCGGTCACACATTTTCAGCCTTCCATGTCCCTCTGCAGACTCTTTGGACCCCTTTTCTCAAATTATACTTTGATGATCCAAGAAATCCCTTAAAAAACACATATTTATTTCTATATGTGGGTTTTAGCTTAAATGTTGTGTGTACACGCAGCTTGCTCCACTATATCCCATGTACATCGAGAAATATGCATAAAAAAAGATTGGAGTTTTCCTCAATGAGTCCCAAATAACTTGACTCCTGGCCTTCCATATGCCTGGAAACGCTCTGACTCAACCCTTCATTTCCTATTGAAGGGATATATATTGAGCCTCTTTGATGCATTAGCGGAGGAGAACATTTGAGAGCAAGGAAACTATAGTTTAGTTTTGCCCCATTCATATATTCTTTAGTCTGTGTCCCTTTTTCCTTTTGAGCACACATTACTGCTCTTCGCAAGCTTTCCATTTCCTTGTGATATCTCCATTGAAATGGAGGATTGAATTGGTGGTGACCTAGGTGTAGGACTCGTTTACTCTGTTTTGATGATGTGTCAACAAAGTTTGTCATTGTTATCTATGTTCATTATAAATAGGAATATCCATTTCTCGTCCATGTATGACTATTAATATTTTTATCCATGGATGTAGTTGTATTTGATTATACATGTTGGATTTGTATATGCTATAGTAGGCCTAACACTTAACATATATCATGCTTTCTTTGCTCGTTGTTGTTGAGCATGAATTGTAGGTACAAGCATGGTTGAAAAGCTCAACGGGGATCTACTACAACCATCTAGAATAAGGTATGTTATGTATCCCTTAGTGTTAGCAGCATTTATCTCTCTTGCATATTGAAGTGGATTGATTTCTAGTGTCATTCAATGTGTTGTGGTCTACCCCAAGCCATAAGAATTTTCTCTCCATTACAGCTATGAGGACCCTACAGCAAATAATTAATCAAAATACACAATATAGCCGCAGAACTCAAAATCACTTTTATATTAATCGCAGGCCACTTCGAGGGGACAACCTCCTTTGAGCAAGCTCAATACAAAATAACTTCACGGTGCCTTCCTTGGCCTCAACACACACTTATATACTAAAAATAGGCACCAATACTATGGGTCAAAACCATGGGCCAATATAAACTATGGATCAAAACCATGCGCCAATACTATGGGTCAAAACCATGGGCCAATATAAACTATGGATCAAGAAATACTACAGGCGGCTTACAAAGCATATGTGCCCAACAACAATAACACAAACTATGGATCAACAATTACTATGGGATGACTTACAAAGAATATGCATCCAACAACAATATACTAACACAGTAAAGAGAAGGATTGACATGGGTTCCTAACATCCCCTCCCCCTTAGAAAAAGCTTTGTCCTCAAATCTTTAGATGTGGAAATTGTCGTTGAATCGGAAGGAGTGGTTCCCACGTAGCATCCTCGGGCTGCATTCCATGCCATTGAATTAAGACCTCTGTGATAGAGCGAGAGCGAATCTGACGAGTGCGCTTATTGAGGACAGCCTCCAGCTCCAAAAAGATGGATCCTTCATTATCCAATTCTGGTAAAATAGTTTGGCCTTTGATGTTGGTGCCAAGAAATTTCTTCAGACAAGAGACATGAAATACTGGATGAATGCGGGAAGAAGGCGGAAGTTCCAATTTATAAGCAACAGACCCAATCTTCTGAAGAATCCTATATGTCCCATAGAACTTTGGAGTGAACTTATGACGCCCTTTGAGTTTTAGTGAGATTGCTTGTAAGGCTGGAGACGAAGAAAAAACATATCACCAGCTTCAAAAGTGCACTCAGAACGGTGCTGATCAGCTTGTTTCTTCATGTGATTTCTTTCCATGTGAATATTTTCGTGCAAAATGCGAAGAACCTCATCACGGTTTCGAAGGACCGCGTCAAATGCCTGAACTGGAGAACTGCTGGGGGTGTAAGGAAGAAGAACTGGCGGTGCCTGACCATAAATGGCTTCATATGGAGTCATTTTAGAGGCAGTGTGGTAAGAGGTATTGTACCACCATTCAGAAAGAGGGATCCACTTTGCCCACTAATGTTGTTGCTCAGAGGAGAAGCAACGAAGATAAGTTTCCAAGCATTTATTGATAATTTCAGTCTGACCATCTGTTTGGGGGTGATAACCTGAACTCATCTTCAGTTTGGTGCCAGTGTGGTGAAAGAGTTCTATCCAAAAATGACTGGTGAAAGTCGCATCACGATCCGAGACAATGGAAGAAGGCATTCCATGAAGATGAAAGATCTGGTCCAGGAACATTTGAGCAACGGAGGAGGCTGTATAGGGATGGCTGAGAGCACAAAAATGACTATATTTGGAGAGGCGATCAACCACAACCAAAATCACAGTCTTCCCTCCAGATTTAGGGAGCCCTTCAATGAAATCCATAGAAATATCTGTCCATATCCGGGTAGGTATGGGAAATGGTTCGAGCAATCAAGGAAGGGGTCTTGTTTCACCCTTATTGCGTTGGTAGGTATCACATTCAGCCACCATCTATTGAATTGTCCTTTTCATGCCCTGCCAAAAGAATTTGCGTCATGCCCATTCATACGTTTTGAGAAAACCAGAGTGCCTAGCTGACGGAGAAGCATGGAGTTCATAGAAGATAGCTTGTTAAAGAGCTGTGTTCTAGGGAAGCACCAGACGACCCTTGTATCTCAGTGAAGCACCATCCCAAGAGTAATGTGGGACAGCAGAAGGGTTGTTGTCCAAGCGTTGGATGATTTGAGATAATGAAGAGTCATTGACATAACCTTGTTGAAGTGATTGCAACCAATTTGGAACAGGCATAGAAATCGTGGAAAGAGAACCTTGGTCATCAAATGTGTGAGAAAGGGCATCCGCCACAATATTGTCCTTACCCTTCTTATAAGTGATCTCATAGTCATAACCCATGAGTTTTCTAACCCATTTGTGTTGTGCTGGGGAGGAGACACGCTGTTCTAGGAAATATTTCAGACTCTGGTGATCAGTCTTGATGCAAAAATGATTCCCTAAGAGGTAGGGTCACCACTTTTGTACTGCATGCAAAATAGACATCATTTCCTTCTCATATGTAGAGGCAGCTAAATTCTTACCGGAAAGGGCTTTGCTGGTGAACGCAATGGGGTGTTCATCTTGAAGGAGAATAGCACCAAGTCCATTGCCGCAACCATCACTCTCAATAGTGAAGGGCTTGGAAAAATCGGGCATAGCTAGAACAGGTCTAGTACACATAGCTTGTTTTAGCTTGTCAAATGCACACTCAGTAACATGTGTCCATGTAAAAGCATCCTTTTCTAACAGAGCGGTTAATGGAGCTGAAATCTTCCCATAATCCTTGACAAACTTGCGGTAGTAGCCAGTCAACCCCAAAAAACCACGAAGGCTCTTGAGTGTCTTAGGAGGCGACCAATTGTTCATGGAAGCGATTTTGGCAGGATCCACATGAACCCCTTGTGCTGAGATAATGTGCCTGAGATACTCAACTTCCTTTTGTCCAAAAACACATTTAGACTTTTTTGCATGGAGATGATGATCAGAGAAAAGTTGCATTACAAGAGCCAGATGCTGGAGATGTTCAGCCCATGTTTTACTGTAGATGAGGATATCATCAAAAAATACCAAAATGAATTTCCGCAAATAGGGTTGGAATATTTTATTCATCAAGGCCTAGAATGTAGAAGGAGCATTAGTGAGACCAAAGGGCATGACCAAAAACTCATAGTGGCCATCATGTGTGCAGAAAGCTGTTTTAGGGATATCATCCTCATGAACCCGAATTTGATGATACCTAAAGCGAAGATCCAACTTGGAGAAAAATTGAGCACCATGGAGCTCATCAAGAAGCTCATCAACAATAGGAATTGGAAACTTATCCTTGATGGTGAGGTGATTAAGGGCTCGGAAGTCAATGCAGAGGTGCCATGACCCATATTTTTTGCGGACAAGAAGAACTGGTGAAGAAAAGGAAATTGTGCTTGGGCGAATAATACCTTGCTTCAATAAGTCCCTAACGAGGAGTTCAATCTCTGTTTTTTGGTGAAATGGGTAGTGATAGGGCCTGATGTTGGGAGGAATGCTTCCAGGAAGGAGCTGAATATGATGGTCGACTAGTCATGAAGGTGGAAGTCCCACTGGTTCAGCAAAAACACATGTATATCGATCCAGAATTTATTGGAGATCCAAAGGAGTAGTGGGGGCCGCTGATGGTTGCATTTGAATGGAATGGAGATGAGCGATGACACCATGGGAACTCTTCTTAAGGATTTTTTCCATGCGATGTGAACTGATGATGCTGAGAGACCCTAGTTGTAATCCTTTCAATGTGTGTTTGTGTCCATCAGGGGAGAACTACATCCAAAGTTCAGCAAAATCCCATAATATGGGGCCAAGTGTGCGCAGCCATTGAGCGCCCAAAACCACATCACATCCGCCTAAGGTCAAGGAAAACATGTCAGAGCGGAGGTTATAATCTCCCATAGAGATAAGCACATTACGACACTTCCCTTTGCAAGGTAAGGTGCCCCCATTAGCAACCATGACTTCAAAGTTGGAGCAAGGATGGATAAAACAATCAGCTTGTTTGGTGATCCAAGGGTCAATGAAATTATGAGTGCTACCAGAATCAATGAGTATGGTAAGAGGAAGCTTATTGAAGTAACCATGTACCCACATTGTTTGGGGGGTAGTGACTCCAGCTAAAGCATGGAGGGATATCTCGGGCTGGTCGTCCTGAGATGGAGGGTCAGTAGGCGGCTCCTGAATGTCAACCGGAGCATCCATTGGATCGGGAGCTTCTTCACCAATTTCAAAGGGAGGTGGAGAATCCACATCCAAGAGATAGAGCTTTTGTTGAACACATCGATGTCCCTGAGTGAATTTCTCATCACAATTATAACAAAGCCATTTTTCTCTGCGTGCCTGCATCTCTGTTTCAGACAAATGCTTGATTGGAGGTGAGCGAGGAGCTGGTGGAATGGGAGGTCGTTAAGAACCCATACTTCGGAAGGGAACAAAAGAGGATTTGGAGCGATGTTGGGCTGCCATCTTGTCTTCTGCCAACTTAGCCAACCCCAAGGCTTCCATCATTGTGTTGGGACTGAACATTTTGACCTCAAAGCGAATTGCATCCTTTAGACCACTAATAAAACAACTCCGGTAGAAGTCATCAGGTAATCCTTCAGTGTGATTAGCTAGTTTCTCAAATTCAGTTTGATACTCTTTCACAATGCCAGTTTGGCGAAGTTTAGTGAGATCTCCCATGAATNGCAAAAGGAGCTGGCAAAAATCAGGCCATTTTGGCTCTTCATGAGCCTTGATGTACCAACGATACCATTGAAGAGCTTCCTGTTCCAAATGAAAGGAGGCGAGTGGAA